>JAECWU010000405.1:0-10064 GCA_018150985.1 Chymomyza costata | reverse complement strand
TAGCTTCACAGTCCGGGGTGGACCATAGCTTCATCAACAATCATCCTCCAGTTCGCTCTCTCTCTCGCTTCATCTTTCCAATTGCGAATGTTCATCGTCTTCAGGTCTGCTTCGACGTCATCAAGCCATCTCCTTCTTGGTCGGCCCCTTTTTCTTCCTCCGATTGGACGTAGAGTAAACACCTTCTTTTGGATTCTTTCGTTTGGCATTCGTGTAATGTGCCCAATCCATCTAATCCGCTGTGCTTTTATAAAACGTATCACATTCGCACCACCAATAATATTTTCAATTTCGTTGTTGTAACGAATACGATATGTGCCGTCTTCAAGTCGAACAGGACCGAAAATTTTTCTCATGATGCTTCTCTCAAATCTCAATAGTTTGCTTATAACGTTAACTTTCAATGTCCATATTTCAGCACCATATGTGAGGACCGGTCGTATAAGGGTTTTGTACATTTTGGTTTTCTGCATGCGTGATAAAACTTTTGATCTAAACAGTTTAATGTTTGCATAATACGCCTTGTTTGCAGCTTTAATTCTTTCGTCTATAGCAATCGATGAGTCTTTGCTTGCTGATAGGACGAAACCCAAGTATATGAATTCGTTTACGCTTTCAAAAACAGAATTTTCTATGACTAGATTGTTTACTTCTACGTTACGGGGTGACCGAAGCATAAACTTAGTTTTCTCATCATTGACCTTTAGTCCTATTGCTTTTGCTTTGGCTTCAAGCTGTTTGAATATGCGGACTAGCTTGTTTTTGTCTTTTGCCATGATGAGAACGTCGTCAGCATACGCAGCTATTTGAAAATCTTTGTCAAATATTGTTCCGTTCAAGTTAATGTCCTTTATGACTGCGTGCAGCATCAGATTAAAGATCATAGCAGACAATGCGTCTCCCTGTTTTACACCGGAAAGGACCTGGAAAGTTTCCGATATTTCACCTTGTAATAGTACCTTGCTAGTAGTATTCTCCAACGTGCAAATAACCAGATCAATTAATTTTAACGGAATGCCAAGTTTTTGGAAGCAGTATTTGATTTCTTTCCTATCTAAACTATCAAACGCTTGCTTAAAATCAATAAATAGACAGAAGATATCAATGTTATGCTCATAAAATTTCTCAAAAATTTGGTTTACCAGAAAGCCTTGATCAGTTGTTGATCGGTTGGATCTAAAGCCGCACTGGTACTCATCTATTATTTCATCAGCATAGGCTTTGATTCTCTCATAAACAATGTTTGTGAACACTTTGTAACCGGCGTTCAGTAGGGATATTCCTCGATAATTTTTACATTCGGTCTTATTGCCTTTCTTATGTATGGGTACTATTACGCTTGTTAGCCATTCACTTGGTATTTTATTCCTTTCCCATATGTTCTCACGAGAAGGTGTATCTGCTTGTGGAAGGCTTGCCCTGCATACTTTATTAGCTCTGCCGGAATTCCGTCTTCGCCACTGGTCTTGTTGTTTTTTTAACTTATTTATTGCTAAGGTTATTTCATCTAGACTAGGTTCTTCTACAAATATCTCAACCGTATCAATCTGTCTTATTTCATTTGTACTATCGCTGTCATGGTTTACGTTGAGTAGGTCGGTGAAATGTTGTTTCCATCTTTCTATCACTTGTTGCTTGTCACTAAGGATATTTCCATCTTTGTCCTTACAGACGTTGGTTCTTGGATGAAATGCTTTTGTCTGCTTTTTTATGTTTTGGTACATAGACCTGACATTTTTTATTGGCGAAGTCTTTTTCTATTTGCTCAATCTGCCGTTTCATATATAATTTTTTCTTTGCCCGTATTATTTTTTTTGGCTTCTTTTCGTTTTTTTTGGTATTCCAGAAGGTTCGCTCTCGAACTTCTATCGACGTATCTTTTCCTTGCTTGCTGCTTTATAATATTTGCCTTACGGCAGTCTTCGTCATACCATTTGTTTGCTTCCGATCTCTTTTCTCCGATTGTGTCCTTTGCAGTGCTAACAATTAGATTTTTTAGCTTATTCCAATGTTCGTCAATATTGACTTCTCTGCTTTCATTCGGTTCAATAGCATTATTATTTAACTTTGCTTCTATAGCTTCTTTGTATTTCGCTTTTACAACTTCATTTTGGTGTATTTCTTGAATATTCCATTTTAATTTTCTGTGGCCTTTATTGTCATTTACGTTCGATATACGATGACGTAATTTAGAAATCACTAGGTAGTGATCTGTGTCACAGCACGCACCCTGTATGATCGTACGTCTATGATTGACGTGGCATGTCTTTTATCAACAAGTACATGATCGATCTGGTTCGCTCTTGTATTGCCAGGCATCTTCCATGTCTGTAGATGGATGCGTTTGTGTTTAAAAGGCTGTGCTGCTTATAAACAGTCCATGTGAAGCTGCGAAATTGCATAATCGGCTACCATTGTCATTTGTATCCGTATGAAGTGAGAATTTTCCAGCAACACCCTGAATAATATTGTCCTCTTTTCCGGCGCAATTTATCATCTTAATATAATATCGTGAAGTACATATGTGCAACTATACCCCTTTTAGATCTTGAATAAGTTCGCTTCTATTTTATAAACTTTAACCACTGTGCCAGTCATTGTCTCTGGCACCGTAATCATATGCCACGATTCGCTTGACGTTGACATGCCAAATGACGCTGCTCTCAGTGATGCTAAGATGCTGTTGATAATGCCGGCGCTTGCGCTGACCATGTACACCAACCAATCTGACAAAGTGATCCTCAGAACCAACCGCCCACCCGCTTGACAATTAATTTTAAAATCTTCTCTGCGTGTGTCTTATTTTAATTTTGGCCATAATTCATTGCGTTATTTTCACACAATTATTCATAATGCGGCTTTCTGCTGCCCACTTAACACTTGTTTTAGTCTTGATGCTAAGTTGCAAATTGCGCTAGTTAATGCTGGGTTTACACTGCTTCTTGAAATGGCAGAGCAACGTCACATTATCTTAGAAATAATAGTCTTTCAGTATAAACACAAGTATCGTTTTTCTATAAAAATATTTGACGCTTACTTTAATTACATTAGCTGTATTTATTATTTAACAACAAGTAAATATGATGAATTCCAATCCTATGTGTATGTTGGATGTGTATCAAGCTCAATGAAGACGCAGTCGAGTCGGAATGCTTTTGAAATTTGATTGAACCTGTGTATAAAAATTGCGATACTAAGCACAACCAGAAGGCAAACCTTGAGCATTTTGCTTATGATTATCTTTACCATCATCCCCCAGCAACCAAAATAAAATTATCTTAATTTTCTTTAAAAAAAAATTAAACAAAATTAATTTTTCTTCGTTCTATTTCACCAGTTTGTACAGGAGTGTACTGGAAATCTCTTTACACCGAATTTAAATCTTAAATCAATTCCGTCGGTACGATACTTATGTGTTGTTAGCTAAAAGTGTGATAAATCTTTCCAAAAAGTTTCTGTCCTATAAAATTCGATTGTTTATTCTTTGCGAACATCTGGTCACAATGAAATTGCAGCACAAAGTTTAAAGTTTCTGTCCGATCAAATTTTCAGAATATAACGAAAAAGGCAAAACCTTCTAGAGAATTCAAGCAGAACTTGATTGTTTATTTTTTGCAAACATCTGGTCACTGCGGCATTGCATCACATTGTCTAGTCCTAAGCTTTCATTAAATATATTCATTTGTTCATTTATAAAATTCTAACGCCAATGTAAACACTTTTTTGTGACAACTTTTGGTAAGGATCCCCAAATGTCGTAGTGTACGCCAAAGTAAACTTAGCATTAGTTGAAAAATGACAAACTTGCAATTTGTTTTCACCAAATGAATGAATTTCTTTACAATGTTGTGTCATATAAATTAAGCAACGTCAATGTAAACTTTTTTCTCGTGACAACTCTTAGAAAATATTGGCTAATGCGGAAGTGTAGGTCAGTGTAAACATAGCATGAGCTGCAAAGTGCCTTAGTCTTAACTTAAATCACAGCCTCAAATTATGCACCACTTGTAATGTACTAAGTCATGCAATAAAAGGGCGGAAATTCCCGAGTACAAAGGCGTGACAATCTTAAAATACAACTTGCTGCAAATGAATTGTAATACATTGTATAATTTGAGCGCATGTACTCATTGTTAAGCCTTTGGGCTCTCTTTGCAATTTTAACGCTGTGTAATGTAGGTCAGTCAAGGACTTTGCACTTTTATTAGCCAAGTGGCATACATTTGTTTTACCAACGGCACGCGAATATCGTGTCATTCATGCTATGTATACATATTATTTACAAACCTACCCAATCACCCACTGTATATGTATTATGGCATGTACCTAAATAAACATATTGTTTGTGAGAGCCCCCATTTTGTTATCGCTTTATTCATTGTTGCCACAGCCCTGGATTCAATTTTCAGTCAATTTGTAGTAAAAATTGCAACACACTGTTATGTGCTTGAATGTGTTTGTTTGTTTGTGTGTGTGTGTGTGTGTGTGCTGGCAGGGCACAGCTCCTCCATTCAGCTTGGAGCCTTCGTCTCGTACTATGCAGTTAATGTTGGCATAGTTTTTATTTAGAAGCTCGCTCTCTATGACTCTCTCGTTTTGTAAAGCGCGCTCTCTCACTGAGGCTGTGCCAGGCGCTGTTTGCGTCGTCGCACTCTCATTTTTGGGTTCAACCGCCCACCTGAGTACACATGCATACAAACAAACTCAGACATGCTCTCATATTTACTCACATATGTTTATATATTCATTTTATATGTATATGCCTTATGCAAAAGCCTAGTTTGCAGGCCGGTATCGTTATCATGCTCTTTAACGTAATACAGTAAACCCTAGGCAACAAGAACTGTCTTTAAGTTTTACTTTTAAATGCGTTTTTGAAGAGCACATATGTAACTGTTCAAAGTAGTCTGCCATTTGTAACCTGCCCAATACATTTTTTGGTATTTAGTTGATAAGAAATTTAAGTATAGCTGTCTAGTCTTTCATTCTGTCAGTATAGAACACAGCGTGTATTCCTATACACACCCTCACTTAAAGTTTTCTGGCACTTTATTAATGAACTTATGTTATTTTTATTAACGAGATTGTCAAACCCAGACTTTCGGTAGGTCTTAAAAAGTTACACTGCGCATGCCAAACGTATAAAAGCTAAATTATACAGAATTAAATAACTTTTTATTTTTCTAAAATCCAACCATTTAATGAACTTATAAGTCGGTATGCTACCTTTTAACTATTTTGTGAACAAATGTATTTAGCCAAATCTTACAAATAATATCTCATCACACATCCTTTTGATGCTAAAACCTTAATCCTAAGAGATAATAAGGATTTTAGGATAAATAGGTTCAGGGTAATGATTAAATTTTTAATCTTACTGAAAGGCTGTTAAAACAAACGCAATCCGTTGATTTAGGTTAAATTGTAAAAGTAAAAGGTGTCTCAGATCTTCACACTGCGCCAAATTCCTAAAAGATCTACGGAAACCAGATTGTCGACTACAAGGCTGTACGCTGCCATGTCTAATTGGTCTAACCAAGCGTGATGTCACTGGCGCTTTTGGAGCAATTGAAAAGTAGGTCTCGTGGTAAATATGGCCAAGACAAAGTTTATGGTGTGCTCCAGCAGGGAATCCCAACGTCTTGATTCTCAGTTGACAGCAGGAAGCTATAGCTTTGAAACGGTCAAGAAGTTTATATACATTGGCTCTGCACTTGCCACCAACAATAATGTCAGCCTGGAGATTATGCGACGGATAACTCTTGCTAGCAGGTGCAACTTTGGGCTCAATAGGCAAATGAATAGCAGAGTTCTCCCTCGACAGACGAAGTTAACACGTTACAAGTTAAAACTTTACACTCATCCTTCCAGTGCTTCTATATGGTGCTGAAGCCTGGACAAGGACTCAATCAGATGCAGCTGCTCTTGGGGTGTTTGAGAGAAAAATTCTTCGCAAAATCTTCGGACCTATTTGCGTTGACGGTTCCTTCCGCATTCGATGGAATGATGAGCTATATGAGCTGTACGGCGACATTGACGTGATAAGGCGAATGAGTGGTATGCGACTTCGCTGGCTGGATCACGTCGCACGTTTGGAGGAGGAAACTCCAGCTCGTAAGGTATTTGACGCGGTAGTTTGCGGACAACGAAGGAGAGGACGGTCTCGGACACGTTGGAACGTGTGGAGGCAAATTGTGCATCAGGCAGGGACCCAGTAGGGTTGTTATAGCCAAATAATAATAATAATAATAAAAAAGGTCTCTAAAAATGTAGCCAATATACATATATTAGGTTCGTGGAAATGTATTTAACGGCGTGGAAGATTACATAAAGTAAAGATATTCTTCAGTTGAAATGTGCGTAAAATAAAAGGACCTAAAATTTTTCCAGAAGATGCTGTACGCTGATCAAGTTTGTTAATTTATGTCAATATTCCCCCATAGAAGAATTGGCACCCACTCTATAACAATTGCCCTCTTAAAATTTGAGACAGTTATACCCTTTTTACATAAGACAGAATATTGAAAATCGGATAAATAATGAAAAAAATAGGTAGGTAAAGATGTAATTTTTTTGATCCCCTTTCGTATAAGTAGCACAGATCGATCTAGCGATATGTAAACATTTTTACAACCACCAAAATTAGACTCATGTGGAAAAGTTATTTATACTTTCACACGCAATAGTTTTTTATTGTTTACTCATACATATTTATATATAGCAATTCAAAACTCACCACATACCTTAGTTGATTTAATACCCATCATGATAGAAACTTCGGGAGGTATAGCCAAAGATTACCAAAATACCTCTTTACCCAGAAGATCCCTTAAAAGCTGCGTGAACTACGTTGGTACAGGATATTTTAAAGTCGAGCAAGCACGACTGTAACTCTCTTAAATTTTTAGAAATAAAGGAAATATTTATAGTCGGGATGTCTCAAAATAAATAATAAAGGTCTTGCGGGTGTTGGCAGTGCTCCTTAGTTTTTTTTTTTGTCAATTTACGGAAAAATAGTGATAACACAGGTTTTCAATAAATAATGATAATAATGTATTAAGAACTTTAATAGGCTATGTAATTTTGACTACCTAGCTTTAAGCTAACAGAAGGAAACATTTTATGCCCAATTGTGCCTTGAACGTGATTTGAAAAAAAAAACTATGTACAATTATTTGGTTATACGATTGTAGTAACAATCCGTATTAGCGAATGACTACTGTAATAGTTGTTGGTTGCTTTTCTGATTGCGCCATTGCATTACATTTTAATGAAGTTTGCGGTTTTCTTTTATTTTTCTTTGTTTGTCTTCTCTCATGCATTATTACATGGAAAACTTGTTGTTGTAAAATGTGCGTGCCTGTTGGGCCCAAAATTTCTGTTCGCTTTTATACGAGTTCCATTTGCAACATACTCTCTGGGGCGTTCTTAGTGGCGCCGCCAAAAATGATGTGACACAGCAAAAATGCGACAGAGATTTTGGCTCTTATTACCAGACACACAGTTAGCTGTAAGATTTACGAGTATCTTATCTGCGAACATGCAATACATTTGATAAAAAAAAAAAAAAAAAATGAAACAAATTCTTGAAATTCCCGACGACGTAACATGAAATGCTGCAGGCGTTATTTATGTGTTTAAAGCGTTACATTTGAAACAATAAATATTTACATAATTTGTGGAAGTCGGAATTTAGCTTTAGGGTGAATTATACGTTAAAAAAATACCAATTTTTGTATTTTCTTTACGTAATGCCGACTTTTAGAAGTTCTCCACCGCTAGTTTTCCAATGAACTATTGCTGCTTAATATACCATATAACTTTGGGGCTTCGAGACCTTGTGCTCTTATCAAATATATGCAGCTATTACATACTTACTATTTCCGTTGTTTGTTTATAACACTTGCTTAGTTTTCCTGGAAATTAAATTAAAATTCAATTTGTATACACGTTTTTACATAAATGCATAACCCCTTCTCACATTAATTTATTCTAAAATGCTGCAAGTCCGTAAGAAATCTAGCAAAGCAAAGAAACAGACAAATTTTGTTCTAATGATTTCATATAAGAGTGAATCCCTTCAAGCCTGTGGCCCCTTTGCATTCATATTATGTGTGCACCAATTTACATACATATGCACACCCTGTTTCCAGTCGTCAAATAATTTCTAGGCACGCATGCGAGTTTCCTACACATTTGCATAATAACACTCCCAGTAGGAGAACATTTTTTCCAGCTATATGTCGTACTATTAATGACCTACATCAAGTAAAACCCAGTTATTCCTGGGTTTTTTTCCCAACTTCAATTCTTCTGGCACAACGAATAATTTTGTTTATTATAGTTTGATGTCATGCGAATTTTTAAACTTATTCGTATAACATATATTTATATTTATGACTAGATGAAAATTACAAAACACAAATTTTCTTTTATTTGTAGTCACTGAAATAAATTTGAAGCACAAGCGGCAAATTGACTTTTGTACAATTTTCTTTCATCTTTTGTATAGAAAGTACACAAAATAAGCATCAATTTTCACAATGACATCATTCTTAATGCAGTTTTTATAGATTGTTTCAATAATAATCATTTAAGTATAAAATATGAATCAGTTTGATTTATATTTGAAAATTTTTTATACTGACTGTTGAAACAACTTGATGATACATAAGCTAACCATAAATTAAATCAATAATTTAGCTTTCAGATTTATTTTTGCAAATTTGTTTAAGATTAAGTAGTGCTCAGTTGTGTTTGAAACATGAATAATTGACTGAAACTTTGTGGGTCAAAGCTGAGGAAATGCTTAAGTATTAAATCATAAAAATACTCTCTAAAATAAATTAAATTAGTTAGACTGCCAAAACAATCTAAGAAAAACACTTGCAAAAACTTATGGGGGCATTTTTAACAGTGAAAAAAAAAGCATTTGGGGTGTATACTTCGTTGGGCATAAATGCATAATGGCAAAAGGACAAAGTGCGCAAAACTACTACTTACACTATAAAAAATGGATCCAGACCCTTGACTACGAAAAGTAGTCAAAATGAAGGGCCCATATCTACGATGGTGACCTTAATTTTGATGCTTTTTTTGGAATTATTTAGTGCTTCTACTGATTTAAAAAACAAATCAGCTCTTTTAAAAAACCGCCAAAGTTTTTTTTTTTTATAAAATTGAAGTTGTAATTTCTTCGGAAAATATCCAAAACTTTTTAAATAGTTAAGCTGATTGTAGTTGCTCCACGTCGTTTAAGGAATTTTTACCCGGCAAAATGAACACCCCAATTGATAGGCAGTTGGTCTCTAAAAAAACTGATAATTAATATTAATTTGGTACTTAGTTTAAGGTCGGTATTATCAAACGTTACCCCTAAAACACTACCTGTAACTCTTCGTCGGCAATAAAACGTGATTTTGAGCATTTCGTAAACTCTCATAACTTTTGGTAAAAAGACTCTGGGCAATGATAGGATAACATACGGACTTGGACATTGGCACATTTTATACACATGCCTCAATTGTACAGAATATTGGAGTAATACTACCAATTACAACGTATTTAGAAAAAAATTTCATGTTCAGGGCCTATGTTTTCTTCTTTAATTCGGCGAGTTGAATTCAAATCCGTGATCAGAATTGGCCCAAAAGTTCTTGGTTATATTCAAACCTTAAAAAACTAAAAAAAACTTGTAATTTTGGAGGCCATCTCAGAAATCTGACTTGCTGAAGTTTTTTCGACATCGGATTCGAATTCAGCGTCCACAAACACACATAAAAAAAATAGTCGGACAACCGGTTTCGAAAAAATGTATGATTTTTTAAAGTTGTGCTATAGCAGCGAAAGAAGAAAATCGGTTTTCAGGCTCAGCGGTCAGACCATGTTTTCTATATGTTTTTGAGAACTCTTACGTGCTGGGGCTTTAACGACCCGAAAAAAATATAAACTACATAAACGGTCTAAAAAAAAATGGTGTGTGCTTTTTTTATGTTAGGATAAAACATAGACCCCAATTGCAACTATTCTATCAGCGGGTTCGATTTCAGCGCGTCGATACATAT
>JAECWU010000404.1:0-10115 GCA_018150985.1 Chymomyza costata | reverse complement strand
CGTCGACTAACTCTTGAAGCGTACGGTTGTGTTTATCTCCCACAGTTATTTTCGCAGTCAAGTTCAAACAGTTGATCAGTTTCAAGCATTCTTTCTGTTTTCTCATTCTTTAAACAAACGGTATTTGGATCAAAGGCAAAAGTTTATTGACACAACAATGCCCCCCCGGGCCCAGTGGCCAAGGGGCAAATCGCTTCCAGTTATTAAGCGATAGCCCCAAAAACAAAAGAAAAAAACCTATGTCACTAATAGAGGCTTTCCCCGAACTTCCATCTAAGAATTTACCCAACCCAAAATACGTCACCATGTCATCGGTTGACAAAGACAAACCACTATCATCATACTCGTGCTTCGCCGTGCATCGCGCTATTAAATTAATCAGCAATAAAGTACTCAACATAACTACACTCCGTGATGGTAATTTGCTCTTATTCGTTGAAAACGCCACAATCGCTGAGAAATTTATAGCAGCTAGTGAACTTCATGGAATATGCAAAATTAAAACTGATTATCATGGAAATCTAAACTTCTGCAAAGGTACTGTTTATGCCCCGTATCTTAACAATATCCCCAATGAAGAAATATTGGCTGAACTAAAATCGCAAAGTGTAGTGGACATATTCAAATATACAAGGCAGATCGAAGGCAAGCAAATTCCTACTGGAGTAGTTCAACTCACATTTAACTTATACAATCTCCCATCAAAAATAAGTATCTCTTGGAATATAGCTCGTGTTAGAGAGTATATTCCTAATCCCATGAGATGCAAGAATTGCCAATTGATAGGGCACACAGCTAAATATTGCAAAAACATGTCCATATGCGAAAGCTGTAATTCTCCTTCCCACGACTCTACACCTTGCTCACGTATACTTTGTGCAAACTGTGCCGGCGAACACGCAGCTAATAATAAAGAATGCCCAAAATATTTAGAAGCACGTGCAATATTAAAAATCAAAACTTCAGACAAATGCTCAATGTATGAAGCAAAAACAAAATACCACCAAACACTATCACAACCTTCGCCCAACAAGCAATCTTATTCCCAAACTACTGCCAATCTGCCACCGCAACATAAAACCAAATTACCAAAAACTAAACCTGTAGACCAACCCAATTCTATAACAAATCAAAACAAACATAACGACAACAGCTCACTAACCCAACCACCCACCAAAGAAATACAACAACCAAAAACATACCAACAACCAAAAACATACCAACAAAAATATAAAACATTACAAGCAAATTACACTGAACAAATGGAAACCGAATACAGTAAGGCAAATTACTCAAAACCAATGCAAAACAAACCAAACACAATTATAACAGAAATGGAAACAGACTACTACGATGATTTAGAAGCATACAAGATAAACATAAACGATCAAACCATCACAGAGCTATCTGATACCGATGATGACATCAGAGATAACGCGGAATTATAACTCTCGTCTCTCTCTTTTCGGAGTTTCTCTTAGCAATCACTTGCAATGACATGTGCATTGCAATTACGCATTGCGGAGATGCAGGGAAGGAGAAAGATGATATAGTAAGAGACTATAACACGAAACAAAACTCTTTTAAAAAATAAAAAATCTATATATGTACACAAAAGGTACAAGCTCAACAACTCGCACTATGACAATTACAACAATACAGTGGAACATCAACGGATATAAAGATAAATACTTTAGTCTCGCCCTTTTACTTAATAAATATAAACCAATGATCATTGCATTACAAGAGACACACCTAAAAAAACAATGATACAACATTCCACTGCCCAAGCCACTATATGTTTTACAGAGAAAACGATATTGATCCACTCTGCACCAAAGCTAGCAGAGGAATAGGACTGCTCGTCTCCAAGTCTTTGGAACACAAATTAATTAATCTAAACTCCAAAATATTGGCTATGGCTGCTGAAATAAAATCAGAAATTACTTTTATAATATTAAATCTTTATATTTCGCCAAGCGATCGTTTCACCGAGCAAGACCTTCACGATCTTATAGCACCGTTTAACAAACCAATACTAATTCTAGGAGACTTCAATTCTTGGCATACCCTATGGGGATCTTCTTCCAATAACGAACGTGGAAACGCAGTTGCTAGTTTTGTCCAAAATAGCCAGTGTATTGTCTTAAATAATGGTTCAAGCACACACTACACAACGCATAACACCTTTACAAACGTGGACATATCACTCTGCACTGCTCCACTCAACCTAAATGCCTCCTGGTCCGTCATTGGCGATTTATACGGAAGTGACCATTTCCCAATTGTAATGAAGTTTTTGGAAATAAATTTGGCAGCATGCCTCTAAGAAAACACAAATACAAATTGCATAAAGCGAATTGGTTAAAATTTCAAAACAATATTATAGATAAAGTAGACGGCATTGCAATTACCAACAATACCAATCAAGCTGCAGCTAAGTTTTTAAGAGTTGTAAAAGAAAGTGCTAACGACGCTATACCAACCACAAACCCTCAGAGATCTCCACAAAAAGCAGTGTATTGGTGGAACAAAGATCTTGAAAGCCTAAAAAACGAAAAAACACAACGCCTAAATGAAGTTAGAAAAAATCCAAACACTATCAATATGCTGAAATATAAACACGCCAATGCCAAGTTCAAATTTGAAGCAAAGAAAGCACAAAAAAATAGCTTTGTTGAATTTACCAAAGATATTAGTCCAAACACCAGCTCTAAAACACTTTGGGATAAAGTTCACATAATTACAGGAGTCAGGAAAAACACATACATACATGCCATTGAATCCAGCACGGGAAACATCACTAATTCAAAACAAATTGCTGATACGTTCGCCCAAACTTGGTCCGATTACTCGAAGGATTCAAATTTCTCCGCCTCGTTTAATTTGAACAAACAACAACATTTATGCGGCAATTCCTTAAACTATTTTCCAAAACCAAAAGCAAAATTAATAGAGTCTCCAATAACAATATTAGAACTTGAAAGCTGTCTAAGCACTCTCCGCGGAAATACGCCTGGTTTCGATAATATTCCTTACGAAATTTTAAAGCAACTTCCCCAAGCAGGAAAAAACAAATTAACAGAACTATACAATAAAATTTTCGATACTAGCATTATTCCGCAGCAATGGAAAATAGCCACAATTATCCCTATAAGCAAACCCAATAAACCAAAAAGCAGCATTAACGGATATCGTCCCATATCCTTACTGTCATGTGTATCGAAGCTCCTTGAGAAAATTATCTCAAAAAGAATTATGTGGTTCCTCGACCAAGAAAAGCTATTATCGCAAAATCAATATGCATACAAAGCAAAAAGATGCACAATTGACCCTCTCTTAGTGCTTGATGAATATATTTGCAATAACCTATCTACGCGAAACCACATCTCTATTCTCTCCTTGGACATGGAAAAGGCCTTTGATAGGGTCGGCGTACACTGCATAATTCAACAACTACAAAATTGGAAGTTAGGTCCAAAAATAATAAATTTCGTGAAAAGCTACCTAGCCAACAGAAGGTGTAGAGTGAAAGTCAATAACACGCTGTCTAAGGAAGAAAAATTGCATAATGGAATTCCGCAAGGCTCGCCACTATCTGTAACGCTGTTCCTAATTGCTTTTGACAAACTAAGCGCTATTATAAACACCAATAAGTTTTTCACCCACGTTATGTACGCAGATGACTTGTGCCTTATCTTTAAACCAAATTCTAACTACAAGACTGAAATTAATTCTTTATTAGAAAAAATAAAAGAATGGTGCACTATAAGTGGCACAAAAATTTCGAATGAAAAATCATCACACTTACACATATGTAGAAAACGCGACTGCAAAAATATAGAAATCAATATAAACAACACAATTATACCTAAAAAAAGAGTCACTCCGAATTCTAGGACTTGTTTTTGATAAAAAATACAATTGGAATGAACATGTTAAAACACTGATTTTATCTCTGAATAATAGACTAAATAT
This sequence comes from Chymomyza costata, assembly GCA_018150985.1. Taxonomy (NCBI): domain Eukaryota; kingdom Metazoa; phylum Arthropoda; class Insecta; order Diptera; family Drosophilidae; genus Chymomyza; species Chymomyza costata. The sequence goes on along the minus strand of JAECWU010000404.1, from coordinate 6,137 downwards.
AATTAAATGTTTAAGTAGCTTTAAGCTTAAATGTAACACAAACTCTCTCATAGATATCTCAAAGTCAATAATTCTCTCAAAAATAGATTACGGCCTCTGTGTATACGGGAAAACAAGCAAGTCTAACATACAAAAACTATCCACTCCTTACCATTCTGCCATTAGACAGTCCCTTGGAGCGTTTAGGACTACGCCTATCCATAATCTTCTTGGTGAATCCGGACTCCCAGACTTAAAAACTAGATTCGAATGGACAATGGGCCGTCAAATTCAAAGATTAAATAACACGTTTGGATCCACACTGTACGCAGCACTAACAAACCGCCTTAAACGGAAAAGAAAAACCAAAATTGCATCCACTCTCCAACTAATTTTAAACACCGCCGCAAAACTTGGGATCATCATTTCACCAAAGCCAAAATATAGATTAAAGCTACCTCCTTGGTTCATCAAAGCCCAATCAATTAACCTGCAGCTTGCCCAGTTTAATAAAGAAAACACGCCCAAAGAGAAATACATCGCAGTCTTTAATAGTATTAAAGAGGAATTTGCCGACTGGGACTTTTTGTTTACAGACGGTTCAAAAACAAAGCACACAACAGCTTTCAGCGTCGTTACGGAGGAAAATCAAATCATTAAGTCAGTTATAACTCCACACTACGCATCAATTTTTACGGCGGAAGCGGAAGCTATACTAAGTGCCGTAAAGTTTGCTGCAAAAACTACAAAACATAAACACGTAATATGCACTGACTCACTCTCAACGCTAAAAGCTGTAAAAAATATAAACCATAATGAGCCCACCATCAATCAAATAAGAGATATAATCTCATCCAAACACATGAAAATCAGGCTTTTGTGGACACCTGGACACATGGGAATCTCCGGAAACGAGCTAGCGGATAAAGCAGCAAAAGCAGCGACACTCGCCCCTCTAATACTACACAATTCCATAACCAAAAAAGATGTAAACAGGCTCGTAAACTCAGAATGCACTCGTGCGCTTGAAGAACATTGGCTAGGATACACCCACTATTACAAACTCATAAACCCAACTAGAAAAGCTCTCAGGATTCCAGTCACAACAAACAGGAGACATGCAATACAATACACAAGATTCCGACTAGGACACACAAAACTCACAAATGCACACATCTTCAATAAAACTGCGCCACCTAGCTGTCCTTTATGCAATCTACCCAACCTTACAATAGAACATTTAACCCAAAACTGCCAAAACATCCAAACTATCTGTAACTCCTTCAACATTCCGCCCTTAAATATACTTCTTACAGACGCTTCCCAAAAAAACATAAGCCACTTTATAGATCTAATGTCTAAATTAAATTTTATCAATCAAATCTAAAAAATAAATTATGTATATATAACTTAATCCATGTGATACAAAAAAGAACATATGTTACTTAATTTTATATACCACCCAGCCTGAAGGCCTATGTTGCTCTGGCTTTAAAACTACTTTTGTTCCCTAGAATTAATTCTAAGTTACAATATTTAAATAAATAAATAAATAAATAATTCATCTTCCCTGTATGCCAAGCTTGGAGATTTCAGGCAAGAGCTATGAAGTTCGATCAATTTTTCTTGTTGATCACCAAGAGATTCTACGCATAGAGAGCTTAAGCGTCAGACCTTCTAATCTCTTTCGAAGCTCAAGAAACAGTCGCCCCTTTTTTTTTAAAGTTGAACCCGAGGTCAAAATATTCCAGCACGCCCGGTTGCTTAGATAGCCGCGGAAGTACTTTGTTTTATGGAGCTTTTTGAGGTTATTTCTGAACCCTTGGATGTTGCGGTTTTTTGGATTCAGGGGCTCAAAACCCATGTGGGTAGCGCTCATATGTAAAGTTCACAGCACTTTTTTTTTTGAAGCTTAAAACTTTTAAAGTCGGCCCCCGAAGACCCAGTTTCGGACCCCAGTCGAAAAAAATGTTTTAAACTTTTTTAGTATGTATTTTAAAGGTTAAAAGAAAGATAATCAAAAAATTATTTGAATAAATATGTGTATGTTTTTCTTCATTACATAAAAAAGGTTTTTGACGTCGTCATCGTCATCATTTATTTTTCCATTTATTGCGGCACAATTAAGTTGTTCTCACTAGAAGGCGCTTGAAATTTTTGTATATTTTATGATATAAATTCGTTAATACGACAATAAGTATATATTAGCTTTATAACCGAAAGAGTATTGAGTTATTCATAAATAAAATATTTTGCATCGTCAAAAAAAGTACTTAGTTTATATGCGTCGATTTCAGCAAAAAAAAGTTAGGGATTTTACATTTTTTTAAGCAAAGGCTTTACGGCTAATATGCCAAATTTGCTGCCTCTAACTTGTTTGTTAATACAACAGGTTTGCAGTTTCCCGGGCGTTCTAACATCAAAAATTCGAAACTATACTATAACGTGTATAACTATAGCGCATCCGACCGGGCGCTTTCGGAGATTGGGTGTATCTAAAGGGTAATAATAAATAAATAAATTTTACCTGCGTTCAAATTATGTGAATGTTTTGGAAAAATTTCGTGTCTCTAGCTATAAAAGCATCTGAGGGCTAGGTGCTCAAGCGCACTTTTCTTTAATTCAGTTTTTATTAATTAAGTAATCAACCAGTAAGAAAGCCGGTAAAAATAATTTTTTAGGGCTTATTGCCGGGTTCCTAAAAATAATATGAACAGTTGGCAGGCCTTTTGCTTTTCAAAAATCTATAATATCCTTCCACTGCTTATACCCTATAATTATACAAAAATTATATTAAAGCATATACACATCATAGTATATATATATAGCCAGCTGCGTAAAATACTGTTTCATTTTTGCCAGTAAACTAAAGTGCAACATTTCACCTTTGAGCCGACATGGCATAAATAACTAAGAGCAGTCAACAAACAAAAAAAATAAATAAAATGTACATATCTTGCAACCTTGAACTTTAAAACGTCAGCAGCTGCAGCATTTGAATGAACGGACGCAGCTGAAAATGCATTTCCATTGCATTTTCTCAGGTGAAAATGCAAAATATGGGCAGCAGCTGCAGCGAGAGGTCGGTTTTGTGGGTTGTTCGAGGTGTGTAGGCCGGCTGAATATTCAGCCGAGCAGTTAATGAAGCACATTAATTTTAATGTAAGGGCAACATTGCGTATGAGCAACTTGCGGCAGCAAAGGGGCAAAACAAAAGGAAGCCAACGGCGCCTCATATTAAATTAATGAGTTGATGATGTTGCAACCCACAAAGCACATGTAGTCGTTGACTTAGATAGACTAACGGATAGAGATACAGCTGCAGATACATAACTGTAATTGCAGCCTGATGTTCAGCGCCATTTTATGACTTGCATGATGATGGCTGCTTTTTGAATGAATGATGTTTGCAAATGATATACACTTAGTCACGTGCGCGATATGAGAGGGGGCAGGGGGGAAGCGTTGAGGCGGCAAAATGATAGACCACATTTATGGGGGGTCTTAGTTCTTGTTTTTTGCTGAATACATTACAATGGCGGTAATGAAAGTAAAAGCTTAATTTATCACATGTAAAGTATGAAGTTTAGTAGTAGCGTGGGTTTTGTTAGCAATTTTTAATAAAAAGGTTAAGTGGATGCAATGGCATTATGAAGCAAGTGGGGAGGTTCGCTATTAATGCATTCTTCTCATAGTGAACTATAGCTGAGCTGAAAAAAAAATGAATGAGATATCTTCTGGTATAAAGTTAGCTTAAGTAAGTTTAAAAATTTCGTCACTGGTCAAAATTAAAGTTTGTTTTGGCAATACCTTAAAAAGAAGAACTTCAGTCTGACTTCTCCATAACGAACCTCTCTTCAATATGGAGTGCATTTTGATCTCTTTTTATTTTAAAGACCAACTATACTGCGATTTTGTCTGTATAAGGCCAGTACGCAACAATGCGAAAAGAAAACAAAATTTCATTAAAAAAAAGGCTAGAAAAATGCTTAGCGACAGAATTTTGGCCCCTGATACGCAGCTTTTTAAGCAAACACTGCTACCCAATTATTTGAGCAATTGATATCTAGATGGCGCCAGCATTAACATCTTTTTTAGCGCTAAAAAAAGTTGTTTTAGTAAAAACAAAAAATTAACACGCAATTATTTGGGAACTAACTTACTAGCATCATTATCAAACAGGTAAAAATAAAAAGGAATGGAACGAAATTGAAAGAAAATTAAGCAGAGATGGAAGAGTAGGTACAACGTTTTAAAGTAGCTTCTTAACAACACACGACATACGGCCGGATTCTTTGCAATGGCTTCAAAGTAAAACTTTGCCGCGAGATATAAATAATTGAATTATAATATTAATTCACTTCAAAAAAGTAATCTTTACGAAATTTCCACACATTAGTCTGCTTATTAAATATGGGTTCAACCAAATATTTCGCTCTTCTTGCATGTTCCCTGCTCTTGGTGTATTTTTTTTCCAGCCAAAAATTTCATAAAATAAATCGCAAGAAATGTTTTTTTTTCATCGACTTATCGATAGCTAAATATTGGATTTTTTATTTTTAGACTTTTTTTAAAGCCATCTACAAAAGTGTTTTTTTCATGGAAGACAAAATTTTGAATTAGAAAAAAATATTTTTTTTTGGACCACTTCACTTCTTCGAATTACTAAAGCTAAAGCTTCTTTTGCACAGCTGCGTACTTTTTTTCAGATCACCATACACAAATGAAAAAACTAAAATACGAGTTTTTAAATCAAACGTTCGGCTGCGAAACTTGGCTGACGACCGAAATCATAAACAATAAGCTCCAATCCTTCGCAAACAGATATCTTCGAAGCATCCTCAAAATATGGTGGCCTAATACAACTTCAAACGCCGATCTCTACAGATGATAAGAGGTCTATATCAACAGAAATCAAAGCACGAAAATGGGGTTCGATCGGTCACACGCTGCGCAAAGACTCTAGCGAAATATGCAGAGAAGCTGAATGGAATTCCCAAAGCCGTAGAAAGCAAGGGCGGCCCAAAAGAACGTGGAAGCGAAGCCTGAAAAAGGAAATTAAAGAATCAATTGTTTTGTGGATGCCCTTTGCTCCAACAGGAGTTAAAGGAACCTCATCATTATCATCATCATCATCATCATCACTTCTTCACTTTATTTTGCCGAAAATGTTTTTTATTTAAAAGAAGCTCTATTCTATACAAAATATTCCTAATAAAATTTGTGAAAACTTTTACATCAAACGTTGGAAATGATTTAAATGGTTCAAGGAATTGTGAGTTGTTTAAAGAAAAAGTCAAAATTGTTTTGTTTATTAGGCTCACATAAGTGTACAAACTAACTTAGAGGCTCTAGCTTATTTTAAAATTATTTTATTTATTATTTTATTATATTTTTTCGATACATTATTGTCTCTACCTTGCAAAATTTTTTTCGCTTAAGAATTGTTCGGATTTCAGCATGAATACACGAACTAAATCGGCTTACGTATGCTTAAAATTGGTGTCCTTGGCTCTTAAGGTCCCTGAGATCTAGCTGTTATGTACACATATTGATAAAACATTGCTCGATGCTGATAATTTTGGCTATAAACAACTTGCGGTCTGCCACGCCAAATTAACACTTAACTAATATCTTTCAAAGAACCGTCTCAATTTAGCTCGTCTTGCCAATTTTAGTGCAAACCCCAAAACTAAACACAAACAATTAATTCTTAATTTTAACACATTAATGTTACACATACGCCCCAGTGTACAAAACAGTTCCCTTCACCTAATCCATCCGCTTACAAATCAAAGCAAAAGTTTATTCACTTTAATGGTTAGGCTGAGGAAGCTCTGAAATATTTTTAAATTAAATTTCGCATGCTTATACAGATTGATGAAGTGTATGAGAAAGCCAAGTAACTGTAAAGCATATACAATTTATCAATGTATATGTATGTGTGTGTGACTTGGTAATGTAAATCGCGTGTATATAGTGCGAGGGTAGGTTGAAAAGTTATGGGTTAGCAATGCTCCAATTTTCGTTAGCCCTTTCAAACGTATGATTTATCAAGCAGCAAGTGGTTTACAAATGAAACATATCTCTTACACCAAGATATCTCTTCATATTTGGTAAAGCTTATAGTGCCAGGAGTTCAGTCATGAAAATATGAA
>JAECWU010000403.1:0-10350 GCA_018150985.1 Chymomyza costata | reverse complement strand
CTGGTCCGACAAATTATATATTTTATAGAAGTTCCCTAGCATCAAACTCTTTAAATGTTTTTTTAATTTTAAATTTATTAATTTGTTACAAAATTTTCATAACTCGGCTCAGAAATAAATAAAGTCTTTGAGTAATTTTTCTTTTATAAATACGAAACTGGAGTGTTTTCCGAGATAGCTGACTATCCTTGGTTGTTTGGGCCCTGGTTACCGTGGAACACAGCCTCACCTGCAGCTTGGCCTGCTTGGTTTCCAAATCCTTCTACCATACCCTGAAGTCCTTTGTAAAAAAATGTTCCTGCTGGTTTCAAAGCTTTGCCAACCCATGTGCCAACACCTTGCGCCTGGGCGTTCTGACCTCCGTAGCCACCATCGTAGCCACCTCCATAGCCACCATCGTAGCCGCCTCCATAACCACCGCCATAGTCACCTCCATAGCCTCCTGCATAGCCATCTCCATAGTCACCTCCGTACTGGGCACTGCTGCTTGAAATAAGGCAACAGAATGCCACAAGCACACAGCTACAAGGACTTAAATATGTAAGGGTATTCGTAATAAATTGTCTCTTAAGACTTACCTCAAAACAATTAAAGAGCGCATTTTGGAAATTCGTGTGTCTTGTGAAGTGTTTAACTTAATAATGATTGGGCTGATGGCTTATGGTTGATATTTATATTAAAATCTGCAAAATACGCGCAAAAGCAATGCTTCTTATTTCTTATCTCATTATTTTTTGGGTTTTTCTGAATGACAAGAATTTAGCATTAAACAGAATTTTTAATATGATTATACCAAAATTTTTTTAAAGTTTAGCTATAATATATATATGTATATATTGATAATGCAATTTTTTTATGATTCTTATTTGTACTCAACCATGCGATTTGAGCATGGGCTTTGAATCCTTAATATTGATCGTTCAAGGAAATGAAGGGCTGCCATAGAAAGGTTTTAGCCAGTGCATCCAAAAATACGCCAATCTTGATTATAAACCCCATTGTTGAAATTCAATATTTTTTCTTGTGTGTCTTCAAGGACATTTTAGGCCTCATTGGAAAGGTGTTGAAGTGTGCATTATAAAAATATGTCAATCATTGTAATACACATCTTGATTCAAAGGATATTTAAATTCAACTCTTATTTTCAAATTTTTAATTTAAAAATTGCTGAATAACTTTTATTTTCAATTTATAAAATTATTTATTGGCCAACTTTTATTTTAAATTTTTATTATAAAAAAATAAGATTTATTTAGTAATTTAAATACTATATCATAATTATTACTTTTAAGGTCAAAAAATTAAGGGTTCAACTTTATTTTTTTTGATAAAAATAAAAAATGCAAATCTACCCTTATTCCGGATAGTTCTTTCAAAAATATGATATATAGTGGCTCGCACTTTTACCCAAAGCACTTTTTTCGCTTTGATTTTTTCAACCCCATAACTCTTATTTGCGATCCCTGCTCAAACTGTAATAAAAATTATCTGAACTTTGGCAGTCATACACACTGTTGCTAACAGAATGTTACCTACTGCGTTATGTCATTAAGAATATTCGTTATGTGAGCCTAATAAATAGGGGAACATTGACACACAACATCACCATATACCTCGTTTAACCATCTTGATAGCCAACAATCCCCAATGAATTAATGCAAAGTTTTTCGCAGCTGATAAGTTTATTTTTGGAGAGGTGGCTTCAAGGTATCCCACATTCGAGCGCTGCCCGTTTATTTATAATTTTTTATACTAAGCATACATTAATATTTAGAGCACATTTAATTTTTTTTTAAGTAATCTTTGATCTTTATAATGCGCGTTTTATTACATTAAAAATTTGACACTTCATTTTTGATTTCGGACTGACCTCTAAACATATTTTTTATGACGTCGTATGGCTAAAAATATGAGATCACTAAGCTGGCAAGGTGGCAACCGAACAATTGCTTTTAACCCTATCGAAGCTTGTATTTTATTAATTTTAATTTTTTATTTCAAAGCAAGGTCGTGGGAAATAAAACCCTTTTAGAAGATTACTTATGTATATACAATATAAATAAGAGTCTGATGTCTTGGAGCTGAAAATTTGAGAAAGGTGACTGCCGAATGATTGTTTTTAATCCTATCGAAGATTCGATAAGGTCCAATCTAGATTTTTTACTTCAAAGAAAGTTCGTGAAAAGTAAAAGTCCCTATTGACACAGTACCTACTTATATGAAGAGGATAATATAAACCTAGTGGCGGCCCTGGTAAACACATATGAATATACCTTAGAACATTTATCACCTTTTGATAGGTTGGAATTTTTTTTCTTTTACCTTAACTAAGGGGATCCGCCCCTTGCATGCTTCATACTCCAAGCTAAGTATTAATATGGATCCAGCAACCTTTGGCCTGCAAATTCCTCTACTTGGGAAATAACAATAGTTTATTGTATTAAAAATTAGTGTGTGAATGTATCCAGGCTAGCTAGTTGTACAATAGAATACAATATACCCAAACAAATTTATTTTTTAATATGCAGTATTTCTATTAATTTCTTCAAATTTATTTATTCAGCCATTATAACTGATATGAGCCGTTTGTAAAAAAGGCTATAAGTATAATTTTGCATATAAAAAATGCTGCCCCTAAGGTTAAGTTAGCGAGCAGGTTGTCAAAGTTCCTCCTTTTTAAACGCGTATTGGAAACTCCACCTACCAGGTTTCATGTACAAAGTATACCTTCTCTTCCAAGGTCGTTCGACTTGAGAGCCTTTTTTTAAGGTTTTGTATATTTTGACTTTTGAGTTGGTTTTTAAGCTCTGATCGATAAAATCCTTTTGAATTTTCGCAACACTTATCCGTTGTGTACTGATTCGAATAGATATGAGCGAAAATGGTTGGAGATCCAAAATAAAGGATTCTTTCATAATAACAATTTTTAAATAAAATTGGCTCAGTTTTCTTTTTTTTTCCTCATATTCGGCCGTGCCCTGGAAAACGAAAACGAAGAAATTTAGTTCGTTCTTGTTTTTGCGTGCTCCCAATTTCACATTTTTTGCTGTCGATATACATATACTCATATTTCCCTTACTCTGTTGTCTGCTGTTCACCTCTCGATTACAAGGGAAATTTATTTTTTGCAAGACATGAATTATTTATGCAAGATATAAATCATGTTTGTGTATGTGAACGTATGTATGAAATTTTTTGGGTTGATTTCGAAAAATATAAGAATAAGAATAAAGATATTATGTAACATGATCAGCGAATATTAAAAAAATATTTCAGTTTAAAATTCATTGACTATTTTTTTTTTAACCTATTTTTTCCAACCACATAAAAAAAAGATTTTGTGAAATTTCAAGTGTTTAACATTTGGTTTCAAAAGAAAACCGTATAATATATTCGAATTAAATACACCCATACCTCGCTTTACGGCCTAGATACGTTCCACGAAACTTGGCCGCAAAGCGAAAAGCCGTATAAGGAATCAATTATTCTAATACAAATTCATACAAATTCAATGGGATCGGTTCCAAATTTGTTAAATATGTAATATGGTTTATCATTCAAAATGAATTTTATCTTTTTATTTCATTCAAATCAAAAATACATACATAAAAAGTACATAAATTGTACTTAAAACTATAACAGACTCCAAAAACCAACAATAAAACTAGTTTACACAAAAAATGAACCTTCTTAAAAAAGTTTTTTAGGGTAATTTTGGGTCGAGAAACACGAAAATGATAACCTTTTTTTTTTCTTAAGCACCGCTTTCGAGATATTTTCGAAAAACATGTTTTTGGGCACTTATTTCAGTTATCCGCAACCAAAATCAAAAAAGAGTCTACTTTTCGACCATTTCTCAAAATTACCAATTTACTGATTGCTTTTTATAGACAAAATAAAATTTTTGAAAATTATGTCAAGCTTTAAGCTGATAGATAATTCTTTTACGAACATTTCGAGTCCAAGATCTTTAAATCGGGTAGGAGCTGTAGATGTTATGGAACCATGAACGAAAAATCAAGGCTACAGTTGCATACCAATTCTTGAAGACGTGACTCAACGCAAATGAAAAATTTTGAGTGAAACATTTTTTTTTTCATACAAAAGTGTGAATGAGTGAAGATTGGAACTTTCGTATATGGTCCATAACATCTACAATTCTTACCCTATTTTAAAAATCTTAGACTCGAAATGTTCGTAAAAGAATTCTCTTTCAGTTTAAAGCTTAACATAATTTTAAAAATTTGTTTTTCGTTAATAAAAAGCAATCTGGTAATTGGTAATTTTGAGAAATGGTCGAAAACTACACTCTTTTTGGACTTTGATTGCTTGTAACTTCTATAATTTTTACTTAAACTGTACATAATTATATATTGCTGTAAAGAGCACATCAATTCCTTTCGATCTAACCGTTTATGTCGATAAATAATTTTGTTCACGAGATATTGACGGATAACTGAAAAAAGTGCTCAAAAACATGTTTTCCAAAAAATCTCGAAAACGGTGCTTAAAAAAAAAGGTTATCATTTTCGTGTTTCTCGACCCAAAAATACCCTAAAAAACAATTTTAATAGAAGGTTCACTCGATGACCCTTAAATTTGTAAGCTAGTGTAATCTATAAACAAAAATGAAACAACTTCATGTTACATAAAATATGTGTATGTATACAGACATAATTTTTTTTTAAATGGCTTTAATCTGAAGACGATAAAGAAATGGTAACCTGCAGATCACTGTCGTCATCATTTTTCGCTGGTAAGGATGGGCCTGGTCTAAAAAAATTGTCCAACGTTGCTTGTCTATTTCAATCTTCAGTGATTTATAACAGCTAATGGCTGAGTTAATTCCTTGAGAAACTTTAGCGCTACGATCGACGTCAGGATCGTTTTCAAGGAGGATGTTTATTCCTTTTTAGAAATATGAAAAAGCTTTCGACAAATTTTTTGATGTTAGCTGCTTGGACACAACAGGCTCTGTCTCTTCATCAAATGCCGGTTCTGCTTGCAACTGAATGAGTTCCTCCTATGAAAGGGGTTCCTTATCAGCTTCAAGTAGATCAAGCACAATACGTTCGTTCAAACCTTTAAAGCCGAGATCATGTGCTAGATCCAAAATGTTTTGCCTTATTTCAGGAAGGAAATTAACTTCTGCATTAGTTTTTTTTATACATTCTGGCCATATTTTTTCCAGACATGGTTCATTGTTGTTAATTTTAATTCCTTCCATGATTCACTGATGCTGTCAACAGCATCCTTGATGTTACAGTTTTTCCAAAATGTTTTAATTGAAGATTTACCATCGGTTTCCCTTATAAGTTGACGGAAAGTTCGGCGTGGGTAATATGCCTCAAAAGTGGCTATTGCATACTGATGCATTGGTTGGATGAGAGCTGTTGTATTTTTCGGAAGGTACTCAATCATGAGATCTACAGATAGTCCGGATCGAAAAAAAAGTTTTTTTTTTTTTGTTTTTTTTTGCCTTTATAGCGAAACATATTTTGGGCCGTAAATCGAAAACGTGCCTTAATTGAAGAGGGCCGTTATAGCGAAATGCCGTATAAAGAGCGGCCGTATAGCGAGGTATGGGTGTATTTGCATTGGTTTCAGGAGTATGGCCGTTTGAGTCATATTGTTCATTTTAAAAAATTTCTTTGTATACAAAAAAAAAGAGCGTATTTTTGAAAGATTTTTGAAAAGTTATTGAATAAAATTCCAAAATAGGTTTCGGTTGCTGGATTACATATCAAGTCCAATTTAAAAATTTCAGTATTTTAATTTATGTATTTTTGTTCTCAAGTGTACATAAGAAAATAAGATAATATTAATCCTTAAGGCTGCTTTTGGTATAATTTGTTAGCTTTCATTTTGGTTGTTTATCCCTGGTAGTTCGGATTCTCATTGCCACGGAATATAGCTTCACCCGCAGCCTGACCAGCTTGGTTACCAAGACCTTCTACCGCACCTTGGAGTCCCTTATATAAAAATGATCCTGCTCTCCCGGCCCATGCGCCACCGAAAGCCTGAGCATTGTATCCTCCGTCTCGTTCAAGGCCACCATAAGCGCCTTGATCACCGTAACCATCGTAGTACTGAGCATTGATGCTCCAAATTAGGCAACAGAGTACCATAAGGACGCAGCTAATAAAAAAAAAATAGTTTATATAAGGATATTCGGGTTGAAAAATAGTTTAGGACTTACCCAATTGCAGTTGTCGAACTCATTTTTGTAATTTGTGAGGCTTGAGTTGTGTCAAACTGAGTAATGATGAAGCTGCTGGCAAATGGCGGGTATTTATACTCTGCTTCAGATAATAATCCCACATATGACACAATTTTTGATAAGCTTTGTGTACCAAAATTATTCAGAAAACTTTCATGCTAACATAAAATGTGGGGTTATTTACCAAATTTTATAACTTCTACCATTTTGTTCTCATATTGATGACCTCAACTATTTTGTGATTATCTCATTTTGTCCATTGTTGAAACGCAGATGCATTGAAACACGACACTGATAAAGAAATTAAACAGCGCCAAATTTTAAAATATTCTAAAAAATTTATTTATTAAAATCATCTAGTTAATAATTGAAATTACCTAAGTTATATTTTATTCTACAATAGAATTAATCAATTGAACTTTAATAATGAGGCCTCACAATGTCCAAGCGATATCAATATTATGAATAATTCTGAGAATCTTAATTTTTATGGTGGGGCTTTCCTATGTTTTCGGAAGAGATTGCGTTGATAAGACCGCTGCCATGGGAGGTTAATATATGAGCACTGATAACAGACTATATGTTCCATAATTAGACAGACAACAATTAATTCCGCTAATTAATTAATGTTAACGACTAACACTAGGTGCTTGATGTAAACGATTGAACATTTTAAATGAATTTCACTAACTTACAATAATAATAATAAATTTAGGAATCGATTGTCACGCAGTAACACTTTTGTTTTTTTGTACTCCGTATAACTCTATAGCGATCAAATCTGGTACATTACTGCCTAAGAACTTCAAAATATATTTGTTAACCAAATTTAGTTACGATTTTTTCAATGTCAATATTGTAAGCCCTAAAAACGTTTTTCAAACTGATCGGTCCTTTAAGGGCTATATGATATAGTCAACCGATTTTAAACAAATTTGGTACAGGGGGACTCTATAAAATACCAATTTTGGTTACGATATCTTCATAAACAAACAGAACACCACGCACCAAACACGTTTTTTTAACCGATCGGTCCTGTGGGTGCTATATGATACAGTCAACCGATATTGATCGAATTTGGTACAGTGCATGGGAATTAAAACAAACTTCCGAGTGCCAATTTTGGTCACGATATCTTTATAAATAAACGAATTATCAATCGAAAATTTTTGATTTTTTTTCCGGGTCCCTCCTAAAACATGTATCCCCGGTATCAAAGAAATAAAATAAACTTGACTACTCTGGAAAAATAAGGAACCTAATCTGAATGTTCAGTTGCTCCAGGTCTTACCATGTATAAGATTTAGGCGTTCATACGAACGGACCGACAGACGCACATGAGTATATCGACTTCTCTAGTCACCCTGATCATACTTAAGGTGACTTAAGGGGTCTCCGACGTCTCCTGTATGTTACATACATTTTCGGCTTGCAATAACTTAATATTCCCTTTGTATCATATGGCAAAGGTTATAACACCTGAACATTATGTAAGACTAAATTAAAATAAACAGATTTGTGTCTTCCAATGATCTTTAAATCTCAACTGTCTACAGCAACTCTGATTTCGAGGACTATAGACCGTCTTGTCTTTAAAAGAACCAGATAATGGACACCTTAGCCGCTTTTAGAATGTGGTAAAAATCTTAATATAAAAGGATGATTTGATCAAACTCTTATTTCGGCTTTTATGACTTATTTTTGAATTTTATTCATGCAACAATACCAGACTTTAAAGCACATCTACGTGGGCTGTCCCAGAATTAAATGACCTTATAACTTTTTTTTTTATTTAAAAACTTTTTTTTTAGATTCAATTCCAGAGGTGTTCAATAGCTTCAATACGCTTTGCAATAAAATCCATAAAGCTCCTCCTCATTGTTTTCAAATCTTGTAGCAACAAGCCGTTTATTTAAGTTTGGATGAGAAAATAATATGGATATTATTATATTGTTATTCGCATTTTGGACATTGCGTTAGCGGATGTGTCATCTGTAGAATGGCCAAGACTTAAAGAATGTATTATCATCGTACCATTGATCATCATTCCCTTTATCTTCCACGGGAGCATAGGGCCTCGTACCATTTGTTAGGTCTTTTTGAAGTTATGCTATAACACAGCCGCAAGAAAAACGATTTTACTATAGGCTTATATCCGAATCCGAGTTTTTTTCGAATCCTAGATCCAACAAACCTTAGCACATCAGTGTCTAGATTCATACAGCTAGCCCTGTCGTATGCATAGTTCACACCACTTTTTTTTTTATAGGCCTTATTCGTTGCAGATGGAACTGTCTTCGACTTTTTTGGTGCCGGTTTTCTTTTGGTAAATTCTATTGACTGTACCTTCGTCTCAGGTTAAAAACTTCGCCATATTTGTATAAAACATCGCCAAACACATGACGCAAACATCTTCTGGGCGCTGATTTGTTCCCCAATCTTGCGAACAGTTTTTTCAGCTCCAAATCCAAATTTTCCATTAATATGGAAACTATGTACATTTTGAAATGCCCACGCATTTAGCTAGCTCAATTTTAGTAACTGGATTCACTTTTTTTTAACATTTTTGGATTGGCCACCTATTTTGAGCAATTACTGCGATTGGCATCTTGGTAGCTCAATCGACCTCAATTTAAAACCTTTCAAATGAAAGTACAGCATCACATAACGATGACCAATCTTTTTTCATGCTGGCAATGTCATTGAGAACGATCTCTAGTATAAGCGACCAAAAACATGCTACACAATATAATAACACCAAGCTGTTATGCAGGAACTACAGAGGCATTATTCTGCTGTCCATACCTTCCAAAGTTCTCACTACCGTTCTGCTAAAGCGTATAAATGCTTCACTAGACAATGCCTTCCGAAAACAACAGGCAGGCTTCAGAACAAACCGCTCTTGCATAGACCAGATCAGCACACTCCGAATATTAATAGAGCAAGTCAACGAATGGCAGTCATCTCTCAGCTGACATTCATCGATTTCCGCACAGCCTTCGACAGTGTGCATCGCTCATCCATCTGGAATGCGTTGCATAAAGCTAGAATTCCCCTGAGCTTAATCAATTTAATAAAGGCACATTATGAGGGTTTCAAATGCAGGGTTCTACACAACGGAAGCTTATCTGCACCTTTTCCAACGAACTCTGGAGTCCGTTAGGGCTGCCTTCTGTCACCGGTTCTATTCCTAATCGTCATTGACAAAATCCTGCGCAGTACACTAGATGGAAAAAACAGAGGCATTCCCTGGACGTTTACAGAGCAGCTTGAAGATTTAGAGTACGCCGATGACGTCTGTTTCCTTTCTGTTTGACATAATGATATGCATGGTAAACTTGACGATCTAGTCGAAGAGCTTCTTACCAGCTGGTAAGCACGGTCTCGAGGTAAATGTGGAAAAAACAAAGGCATTGAAAGTGAACGCCAACAGTGATGACGACTTTTTAATTCGTAATGAGCGCATTGAACTTGAGGACTCTTTCTCCTACCTTGGCAGTGTCATAGCCGCAGACGGGGGCGCAAAAGCAGACATAGCAGCCAGAGTTGCTAAAGCCACAGCTGCTTTCGCGCAACTCCGAAAGATCTGGAATTCCAATTTTCTATCAACAAACACGAAAATCCAGATATACAAATCTAATGTGCTATCCATTCTACTTTATGGGAGTGAGTCTTGGCTAACAACAGAAGCTATTCTTAGCAAGATACAGGCCTTTGTTGGAAGAGGTCTTCGGCGCATTCTGAAAATCTGGTGGCCAAACATAATCAGCCGATATGAAGCCGATATCCTACATAATTACCAGTCGCAAATGGGGACGGATTGGGCATACTTTGCGAAAGCCACCACATGAAGTTTGTCGTCAGGCCCTTGATTGGAACCCGCAAGGCAACCGAAGAAGAGGAAAAACCAGAACAACATGGCGCCGAACTGTTTTGAAAGAAGCTGAAGAATCAGGGCGTTCCTGGAGGGAAGTGAAGCAATTGGCACAAAATCGGATACGATTTAGATGTTTTACAGAGGCCCTATGCTCCTCAAGGAGTTAAAGGAATAAAAGAAGAAGAGAAGCTGTTAACTTAAGCTGTCAAATTAGATGCTTTCCTTTTTATTTTTGTTTTACATTTATACATAA
>JAECWU010000402.1:0-10450 GCA_018150985.1 Chymomyza costata | reverse complement strand
TTATACATTATCAAGGAAATAAAAAAAATAAAAAATAAACACTGGATATGTATTCTAGGTAATATACGAAAATTTATAAATTTTTTTTTTAGTTTTATATACCTGAAAATTTTTAAGCTCTCATGAAATAAAAACTTCTTTAATTAAAAAAAATGTTTTGTTTTTTTCTTGACTTTGTTGCATCAAATCGATTTGATTGATATTTACACAAAATTAATAAAAAAACTATAAAAAATGCTTATAAACATTTATTATTATATTCTCTGTCAAACAAAAAGAATGGCTGCCTGAGAGTAAAACCTTAGGTTCGCCATTTTGTAATTCTAACCCCAAATTTGTGATTAGCGACCCCGAAAACCCATATTTGCATACCCAACTCGAACTTTAAACATTTAAATGAAAAACACATCTTAGGTTCGCCATTTTGAAAAACTCATAAGCTACTTATAATCAGCTACAACAAAAGTGCCTGCATACAATATAAAAGAGGTTGCAAAATTGTTTTTCTTAGAATTAGATTAAAAATTGTGGTTAAATTGTAGAGTTACTTTGCTTAGAGCGGCCATTGTAGGTCCGCCATTTTGAAATATTAAAATCCCCAAATAGCTTTAAAAAGTAGATGAGAAGACGAAAATTTTGAGCGTGAGAAAGGGGTGGCTGGTTAGACAGAGAATGGACCATATGTTTTTAAAGAACATTCTTTAAAATAATAAGAAAATTTCATAATTTAAAAAAAAAATTCTAAGTTCGAAAGATAAAAAATGATTCAAAAATATTCAGCAGCTTAGTCATAATTAAATAAATATTAAATAACTAAATGTTTATTTTACAAATTAATTTTTTTTTTGTTAAAAATAAATCAATCTGCATCATTGCTTTTAAACAAATCGTTATAGATAGTTTTTTGTTCCTTGTCTAGCTATATGCTTTTTTGGATGGTACTAGCATGACTTCTTGGTTTTTGCAATAAATTAACAATTTTTTTTATTTTTAAATACAAATGCTTTTTTTCTTAAGGCCCATACACAGCATGCAAAAACTTCGCACGCAATGACAAAACTTCATATAAAAAAAAAATCCCACAATTTTTTTGCGTAAAAAAAAAATCCCACAATTTTTTTGCGTAAAAAAAAAATCCCACAATTTTTTTGCCTTTAAGCAAACAAAAAAAAACCCTGCATTTCTCGATGCTTTTTATCCAACCTGTTAGTTTCAAATGAAGCTGACTATAACAACCCTTTTATTGGAAGTATAAGCAGTCTCTCTCTATTTTGCATTACAACTCTTGGTGGGTCAAAGCTTCTATCACAATGCCTCTCCGAACCACCCGATCCTGTGCTTAAGCTTCATAGCTTCTGATCTTGTGCAGATCGCCCTCAACTGCGTCCAGCCAGCGGTTTTAAGGTCGACCTCTCGCTCTGACTCCGTATTGTCGACCTTTTTAAATTTAATTTTTTTCATCGGTCATTCGCTGGACATGCCCAAGCCATCTTAGGCATTGCGATTTGATGTAGCGTATAATTATCTCGTGGTTAGCCAGCTCTTCAAGCTCTAAATTGTACCTCCTTCTCTACACGCCTCCTTCCAAGGTTGGGCCGAATATTCTTCGCTGAATTATTCTCTCGAACGTTGCTAGCTGCTTACAATCGATGGAACGTAAGGTCCAGACCTCGCATCCATACGTTAATACTGGATGGATGAGTGCTTTATACATACGTATCTTCGTGCTTTTAGATATAAGCTTTTGGCGAAATAGTTTTATATGCGAGAAGTGGCATTAATTTGCAACACTTATTCGATCTCTTATTGCACTTGCTGGGTCGCCAGTATTTGAGAAGAGCACTCCTACTAATTACTACTAATTTGGCCATTACAACCGGTTTTCGGTCTTGGCCGCAAAAATTATCCTACGCCAGCGGTTTCTGTCCTGTGCTTGCTGGCGCCAATTGGCAATCCCAAGGCTACGAAGATCCTCCGTTGCCTGATCTTCCCATCGCAGAGGCGGGCGTCCCTGTCGTCGTCGACCTTCCAGTGATTTCCGCTCGAATACCTTCTTGGCTGGAGCATTTTCATCCATTCGTGCAACATGACCTAGCCAGCGCAGACGTTGTAGCTGTATGCGCCGAACTAAATCAGTGTCGCCGTATAGCTCATACAGCTCGTGGTTCATTCGAATACGAAAATCACCTTCCTCATTTATCGGTCCAAGGATACGTCGGAGGATTTTTCTCGCGAAATCTCCTAAAATCGCCTTATCGGATGAAGACAATGTCCATGCTTCAGCGCCGTAGAGAAGCACGGGTATGATGAGGGATTTGTAGAGGGTTATTTTCGTATGCCGAGAGAGGGCTTTACTCTTGAGTTCCTTACTTAGCCCAAAGTAACACCGGTTAGCAAGATTAATCCGTCGACGTATTTCCATGCTGACGTCATTTTTTGTGTTGCTAATACTGGTGCCCAAGTACACGAAATCCTTTACAACTTCGAAGTTGTAGCTATCTATTCCCCGTGGCGTCGTTTCCTTACTTGTAGATAGCAGGTATTTCGTCTTGTCCAGATTTACAGCCAGACCCATGTTTTTCGACTCTTTTTCAATTTTAGAGAAGGTTCCGCTTACTGCACGTATGTTAGTGCCAATAATGTCAATGTCGTCGGCATACGCCAGCAGCATGACACTCTTATATAAGATAGTGCCTGACCTGTTCACATCGGCACGTCGCAGGATAGCTTCCAGTAGTAAATTGAAAAAGTCGCATGATAGTGTATCACCCTGACTGAAACCTTGTTTGGTATCAAATGGTTCGGAGAGGTCTTTTCCTATCAAGACGGAACTGCAGGAGTTACTCAACGTCATCATGCAAAGCCGAACTAGCTTTGCAGGGATACCAAACTCAGACATGGCGACGAAAAACTTCTCTCTATCAGGCGTGTCAAAAGAAGCTTTGAAATCGACGAATAGGTGGTGTGTGTCGATGGCATGCTTTCTTCAGACCATATCTTGCACAAGAGTTGTTGCATGCTCCTGATCAACTCTTCGCCACCAGTCTTGAACAAGAGAAGAGCACTCCGAGGTACTTAAAATTTGCACCGATTCAAATGAGAAACTTCCGATGCTAAAGGTTTCAACTCGTCGTGATCGCGTTGATTGCAGCATATACTTTGTTGTTACCTCATTTACAAGTAGCACGATATTGTCAGCAAATAAGACGATTTTTAAAAATACATTTCTTAGCTCTCTTTCATCGGTTGCTTATATTGCACATTATCAGCAAAGGCGCATATTTGCGTTGACTTATATAGGAGGTTAACATCTTATTTATTTATTATAAAGTGCAACATCAAATTGAATATTTCAGTTTACAGGGCATCACTTTGCTTTACCCCTGTTTCTACTGCGAAGGCCTCCGATATTTTGCCCTGTATTAATATTTTTGCAGTAGTGCTTGTCAGAGTGGCACACACCAGACTTGCTAGTTCTGCTGGTATCCATAAACTTTGTTAGATATATGGGATTGCTTCTCTAATCAACGAGTCAAAGGCCTGCTTAAAATCAATAAAGAGGCAGTCTACGTCTCGAGCATACTCTCTGAATTTCTCAAAGACTTGGCTAAGTATAATGCATTGATCGTTGATTTACCAAGACGAAAACCACATTAGTATTGGCCAAGTATCTCTTCAGCGTATTCCGAAATCCTTTCGTGTAAAACGTTGGTGAATAGCTTTTATGCAATATTTAAAAGCGACATACCGCGATAGTTGCTTCATACTCTTTTATCCCCCTTTTTAATAACGCAGCTTAGCCATTCCGATGGAATCACTTCGGTGTTCCAAATTTCCACCACGAGGCCGTGCAGATATTCATGTAGGCCAGGACCTCCATCTTTTAAAAGTTCAGCTGTTATAGAATTCTCGCCACTGGCCTTATTATTTCGGAGTATTAAGCAGTATGGGGTATTATTCAGTTTTTAACTAAAAATTATTGAAAAAATTCCATGTCCATAGCATTGCTTTAGAAATATTTAAACAAATTTTATCTAGTTTCGTGATAATTTTAAAATTTTCGTAATTAATGGCAAAATTAGCAGTGTTTTAAAATGAGTTCAAACTTAATAAGTATAAATAATTTTAATAAATTTAATAATTCTTAGTTGACTTAAAAAGTAATAATACGATATAAAGAATAATATTATTAAGCATAGAGTGTATCACATAGCCGGTATTACTCACAGTAACTGCCCTTTTCTTTGCCAGCTCTGTAATCTCATGAGTAACTGAGAGCTGACTGACTTGGCGCATTTAATTAATGGTTTTTTTAAAAGTCAACTTTAAATGGTAAATAGCATAAGAGCATTTTGTAATTAAGCTCACACGAAATGATCGTTAAGGCGCATTTGCAACAGCAGCAATTGTTTTTGTTGTTGCTGCTGCTGCTGCTTAATGTCGCTTGCATGCAATGTCCGCCATTTTGTGCTTCGAAATGTTTTTCCTCTTGCTGATGCTTTCATTATTTATGATTATTTTATTTCCTCATGTGTGCATTTTTCTTGGCAATTAATGGTTTTATTGATAATACATATATATAGACATGCATATATACAAGCGTACACTCGGACAAATATGTATTTAAACAGGCAATGACAGCTTCAGTTGGCCAACATGAAGAGAAAATCAGTAAACGTTATTACCTGCACATCAGTAGCAGTTGCAGCAAATGCAATGACAGTGGGGCAGGGGCAGCCATTGCTGTTGTGCCGTAATCGTTTCGGTTTATTTTAATTAAAATTTACAATTAATATTTAATGAGTCAAGCAAGTGACACCAGTAGCAGCAACAACATCAGTAGCAACAAAAACAACAACAAAAATGCGCATCAGTCGGGACGATGACAGACAATGGGATACGCTTTTTCAAAAACAAATAATTATTTGCGTCAAATTTTGCAGTGAGAATTGTAGGGGCTCAAGAAATAGGGTTTATGGCGAAGTATATGGATAAATGAAAGATTTTGAATGAAGTCAACATTTAGTTATTTATTGGACTCACATAAGTCTACATAGTGATTTTGGTGGCCCGAGCTCTCCCATATTTCGCCTATGGGGATACTTGCTTATTTATTTCCAATGCTCTGAAATAAGACATTGTTGGAAAAAGAATTGAGAAACTTAAAATCTGTTTGTTAATCTTTTTTAAATGCAAGTTATATTGGGTGCCTAATAGGAGAGATTTAGGTGATTAGGAATGTCCTACAGTTCTGATCCTCCTCCCTTTCCTTCCCCACCTTCTCTCAAATTAGGCAACACAATGGACCTCATGGTCTCTGGGTCTCAGTTAACTGAGCTGCCTACTTAACGTAACCTAACCGATACTGGGTGCCACAGAAATCTCTATAGATTTTGCGTACATTTTGAAACCAAATCTATAGTAAAAGCCTTAGGTGCCTCGAAAATGTCAGAGATTTCATTTTGCGTACAATATTTTGCGAATGTTTACGCTTTTACGAGAATGACAGAAAAGAGTTGCTAATGTTCAAAAATGATTTTAGTACATTTAGACACTTAATTAATTATATGAATTTTAAGAGTGATTTAAGAAAGTCAATTTATTACGAGATAAGTCGATAAATTGTGACATATTTTGCAACTTTTCGCTTTCAATTTCAGACAAATAAATTTGAATATTTATTCCGCCCAACACATGAGTTTGAATGGCAGTCCTACGAGCCAACAGTTGTCATCAGCTGTTAGTAGCATTGTGAATGGCAAAATGCATTTGTTAACACTTACATTTTAATTTAGATCAGCGGTGGGCAAAACTACTAATGCAATTTTTTGTGCCTGTGTGCGTAAACAAAAAAGACCTTTCGCAAAGACCGAGGTACAATGGGACAAATCGGTTTTTTTTTGGCATAGTTGTCTTTAAATTCGACAATATTATCGACTTTTATTTTATGTGGGACGTATATGTTATACTCTGCACATTGAGCAGAGCGATTTCGCCAAAAATGCGGATAGGATCGTGTCGATCAGGGGCTTACCTACAAAAAAATATGACTTGTTCACATCATTACTTATTGCATATGACGCCAGCCAGACTCGCAAATTTTAATGACCAACAAAACTAAATATCAACAGAGTCCGTACTCTTTCGTGTTTTGACATGTGACTATGCTTTGCGTTCCATTGTTAAACTAGCTCACACGTACGAGACGAGCTTTAACGGCAAAAAGCTCTTTTCTCGTACGTGTGCCGTCTAAGCGCCCACCGCTGATTTAGATTTTTTTTAAATTTATTTTAATCATTTCTTCCAAAACACAGTTTTCCATTTTTCTCACCAGACTACTATATTCATGTTTATGGTTACCAGATGGTCCAAGTGAAAAAAGAGATCTGTGTGTTCATACCAACGGATGTTTGTTCGGGCAATCTCAAGGTGAAGCTATGCTTTTTGTAAGAAAGAGTTTATGATCTGGTACTCCTCCATCTGCCTTTTACACACTTTGCACAAATCTATACTACTCTTAACCCTATTGGTGTAGTGTATAATAACACCAATAACAACAACAAGTGCAATCAACCAGCAAACCGAACATCCAACCACGTTGATGTGCACAAAATTGAATTTTAATACAAGTGTGCATGTGCATGTGTGTGTGGGTGTATAAGCGTGTGTGTGTGTGGGTTTGTAAGTGTATATGTGTGCTGACAGCATCAACGTCGCGTTGTATTTACCAATAAACTTTGCATACAAGAAATAAGCAACATAATATACAAAAAGTCATTTTCTGGCCACAGACAGATTGCATAAAGTGTAAGCTCATAAAGGGTGTTTTTTTTCGCTAATTGAGCTTTCATTAGGTAGCATACGATAAAACTAAAAGCCCAGGATATTTGAATAATTGTGTAATTTGATTGATGATTAAATTTGCATCCCGATCTGATGCCGTCGTGGGTGTGGATGACATATGCATGCCCTGTGGGAATTGTCGTAAAAAAAAATTTGCTCAAACTTGCAGCCATTTTCCAAAGTGTTGAGCTGGGGAGGTTTCCTGGGTGTGGTAAGGTGTATAAGTAGTATTTCCTGTTGCCTTTTGTATGACCCTTGCCCAGTAATAAGATGTTAGTGTTGTTGATTGTGTTGTATTGTCTTTATTTGGATGTGTGATTGTATGTTTAATGTAGAATGGCAAACCGGGGAATACGCGTGCACGGGTGTGTACCTTTTCTACTGCGCTCAGCTTAGAGCAGCATAAGCGCAGCATAAGCTGAGCGGGGTCGGGATCACCTCTTGTGCAGCTATTCACCTTAGTGAGCGCAGCCTACGCTCTATTAGTGAGCGCAGCTTACGCTCTTTGAGCGAAGCTAAGCACGGAGCTAGGCTTACACAAGGTAGGTAGGTAGGTAGAAGTGGTTGTCTTCCGACACACCTAGGCCTGCAAAAGGCCCGTTGTGATGCCACTTGAGCTAGTCCTTACTCCCCTGTATCCTCTCTGAACCAACCTGTCGATTTAATGAACGAATTAAGTTATTTATTCTGATTCCTGCGATTCAGTAGCATACCATTGTCCAAATTCTCACGAGATGGGAAACTTACACTGAACGGTTTGTCTAAGAATAACTCCATTGAGTTAGAAAAGTCAGTGGTTCAGGGAATCTGCGAAAATTTACGCAGAATAATCGAATGTCCTCTAGAACTAATGGCTAGATTCGAAGATTCTCTTAGCCTTAAGGCCAGTTCACTGCTAACTGCTTACTATATAGATGTATCCGCAAAATATGCTGCATAACGTTTAATGCTGCTGTGTGGG
Organism: Chymomyza costata; assembly: GCA_018150985.1. Lineage (NCBI taxonomy): Eukaryota > Metazoa > Arthropoda > Insecta > Diptera > Drosophilidae > Chymomyza > Chymomyza costata. Next base: position 2,646 of record JAECWU010000402.1, on the reverse strand, counting down.
TCGTTCTAAGGGCCCTGCTGATACTCAAGCTAGCTGCCCTCTGAATGGAGTTCATGCATTTCAATGCACTATTTTTGGTCAACACTGGCCACCATACCAGAACTCCCTCACTATCGCTGTGTTAATCCAGTCGACAACATGGGGTTTTAGACCCCATTTCGCCCCTACTACACTTTGCATGAACACAAAGTTAAAATAGTTTTTTCGGAACAAATTGAAGAAATTCCTATTCAACAGCATGATTTTTGAAGGTTTGTTTTTATACTCCAAGATTCCAATTCCCAGATTTAAATTTAAGCTAGTAGATTCCAAAACTTTTCCCTTTTACAGATTTTAATTACACTAGTCGACGATGAAAAATCTCCAGAGATGAGACTTATATTTTATGTTAGGGTAATGTTTCAGCGTTAAAAACCCGTTTTTTTTTTTATCCTCCCATAGCTTGTTTTTTTTTTATGACTATTTTAGTGAAAAATGCCATTTTTCAAAATACGGTTGCACATATGAGGTCATAAAAACTGAACTAATTCGAATTTTTTCATTATTATTTTTTTTTTCAAAAGTAGAGAGCACTACCTTTCCAAAATGCCCCAAATCATAAAAATTGGAAACCTTCAGAAAAAACTACAACCGAAAGAGTGTGCCCAAAACCCCAAAAAACACAACATTTTGGTGACTTTTTGCACGAATATCGCTATTTCTTTCAGAAAAACTCTTAGACACTTGAAAAGTTAGCTATTTTATGTTATTGGTCATGATATGTAGATGCGATTTCTGTATAGCGTCGATTTTTTATGATACAAAATGACGGATTTATTCAATTTTTAGTAAAAATGAAAAAAATACAATTTTTTTCGATAGAATTTTTTTTTGTCACTTTCAACTGCATTTAAGCTCTTGAAAGTGGTTGATTTTTCTATATTGGGAACTTTTACATAAAGAAGTAGTCATTACCTTTCAAATAAGTCCTTTTTCATGAAATTCAGACTATCCATTGAACACCAGCAGTTGAATGAATCATCATGAGTACACGAAACCTCATGATTTCAACAAAAAATATACGAATTTTTCTTTATAATGGTGCTTGCGTTGACAATAATTGGCATTATTGTTTGGATACATTGGAGTAATCTACTACACCTTCAATTATAATGATTCCTTAATAAAAACACAAACAAAACTCTCAAATTTAAAACTAAAATCCAACATAAAATGCAAACGGCTTTGATCATCAATTTTTTGGTTCAGTTTCTATGGCCCTTTGCTTACATTTATATCATATTGTTCTTATCCAATATCTCCTTATGCTTTAATAAAACAATAATTACTGATAATAATACTTTTTATTATATATAAAGCTAAGAAATCAACCCATCTTTGGACAAAAATTGTTACTTAAAGTGCATTTCTTTTTTTTCTTTTGAGATTCCTATCTGATTCTGGAACTAAAAACCAGCAATATTCACCCAAAATTTTCTGTATGACAAGTTCTCTAAACTGACCCTCCATACTTCTAATGTCTCAATGAAATCTTTTACCTTGTTGGTCGCTCATCGTACCTAAATTTTCAGAAAAAATGTGAAAATGTGATTTTAAATGATGCATTTTTAGACTCAATGTCGAGCCAATTTTTTCATACCTATAAAGCATTTCAATAATTTACTTAACATTCGGGCTTTTCATCTTTCTAAGAAATTTTCTGCAACTTCTTCGAAGGAATTCCACGCATACAGTTGATCAGGTGGTAATGTTCTTCAAAATTCGTTACTTTTCATTGCTTTACGAATTTGAGGATCTACGAATATTCCTTTCTTAACATACAGTTTGCCTTACTTGGGGTCCCATGTTCTAAGTGAGCGATTGCCATATCGTTCCTATTTTTTCCAATTGCCGTAAGTCCGTTTGTTTCAAGGCAAGCACCATTATAAAGAAAAATTCGTATATTTTTGGTGAAATCATGAGATTTCTTGTACTCATGATGATTCCTTCAACTGCTGGTGTTCAACGGAAAGTCCGAATTTCATGAAATAGGACTTATTTGAAAGGTAATGACTACTTCTTTATGTAAAAGTTCCCAATATAGAAAAATCAACCACTTTCAAGAGCTTAAATGCAGTTGAAAGTGACAAAAAAAAATTCTATCGAAAAAAATTGTATTTTTTTCATTTTTACTAAAAATTGAATAAATCCGTCATTTTGTATCATAAAAAATCGACGCTATACAGAAATCGCATCTACATATCATGACCAATAACATCAAATAGCTAACTTTTCAAGTGTCTAAGAGTTTTTCTGAAAGAAATAGCGATATTCGTGCAAAAAGTCACCAAAATGTTGTGTTTTTTGGGGTTTTGGGCACACTCTTTCGGCTGTAGTTTTTTCTGAAGGTTTCCAATTTTTATGATTGGGGGCATTCTGGAAAGGTTCTCTATACTACCTTTGAGAAAAAAAAATAATGAAAAAATTCGAATTAGTTCAGTTTTTATGACCTCATATGTGCAACCGTATTTTGAAAAATGGCATTTTTCACTAAAATAGTCATAAAAAAAAACAAGCTATGGGAGGATAAAAAAAAAACGGTTTTTTAACGCTGAAACATTACCCTAACATAAAATATAAGTCTCATCTCTGGAGAAAAAAAAAGTG
>JAECWU010000401.1:600000-1057761 GCA_018150985.1 Chymomyza costata | reverse complement strand
TGTAGAAATGCAACCTCTGCTGCAAGAAAGTGTAAAACTACAAGGGAAATGTATCGATAGTCTAAAAGAGGTATAGTATAGTCTAAAGGAAAAATAAAAAATTTTTTTTTAAATTAATATAACTTAAAACTCAGGACTCTGGAGACTGACGATGAAAACTGTGAAGCTGAGCAGGCATCAGTATCGTCAACTTTCAGTTGGAAGGTTCGGCAAGGTTTTCTCAACAAAAAGTAAACTCTTTACATAAATAAAAAATTTATAGCGCACAGAAATAAATAAAGAAGAATTGGATAATAATCTCTATGAGACAATCGCTAGAATTTACAGAAGCTTTAGCAGAACATCTATGGAAAACTAAGAGATTAATGTAAATGTGCCAATATTTCCATGAAGGATCGTATCTTAAAACTAAGATTTTTGGTAGTGAATAAAATATAATGATGCTAAACCTTTCTTATGAAATTTTTAAGAACATAAACATATTAATAAAACATTTTTTTTTTTTATAATTTAAGGAAAAACCTACTTTATACTAAAAAAACCAACTTTTTCAGGAACCACCGCGGTTCTTTACGGTATACACTAGGGTGGGTCAATTTGTATGGAGCCAAAAAAGTCGATTCGCGGCGCCCCCTAGGACTATTCTACGGACAATTCAAAGCAACATTGCCGAAGAAACCATAGGTCTATCTGGGATTTCGAGCCTGCAGATTTTTAAAAATAGGTTTTTTCCCCTATAACGCCAAAAACATAACATTTTAAACCAAAACTTCATCTTTTTATGTGTATATGGGGGGTTTCGGGGGTCAAGGAATTAATTTTTGATGTTTATTTTTACTTATGATTACCGCCAGAGGGCGTTTCGTGCATATTTTGCAATTTTTTCGCATTTTTTTAAGACAACATACCAGGTTTTAGAGCTTTTGTATATTAAGAAAGTAGGTAGTAACACATCTTCATGGTAACATCAATATATACATTCGTATCTATTGAAGTTTTGCACCGCTCTGAAAAATTGCGGCATAGTTTCCTTAGTCTTATTTATAAATGAGCTGAGCTTCGTAAAATAGTTTTACGAGGAAAATAGTTACAGAGAGCTATGGGCAGCTTTTATGATCTCCGATATCTAGATGTTCTGAAGGCCAAAATCGATTAGTCTTAATATTATTGTAAGAAGAAATAATAGATGGTCCTATAGGGGTGACTATTGTCAGGCCCTAAGCGTACTTCGTTTTGCTGAAGATTTTAAAAGTTTAATGCTTCTTTGAAAACTTCTTTCCCGTGGGGAATCATCCATTTCCCTTTCCCTACCAACGGGCCTGCTTACATTGTCTGGATGACTAATATAACTAAAGAACCTTATACTATTTAGTTATATCTTGAACACCGTCAAGATTCGATTCGCAATGTATATTTTGGTCAAAATCATCTGTTCTAATCTCTTTAATAACATTCGTTAAAAAAAATTTATTTATAGCGACTATCCCCGGGCCCTAAGCTTATTCCGTTTTCGCGACGAATTTAAATGTTTAATGCTTCTTTCAAATCTACGGAAACTTTAGAAATCCCCCTTTTCTCTTTCCCTACCAAAGGGCCTGCTTATACGGTATTTAATTATGTTTTGAGCCCGTCATTCATCATTAGCTTCGACTCTCTGTATATATTTTGACCAAAATCATCATCTCCATTTTTTTCTGAATTAATGTCTTCTTAAAAATTTTAAATTCACAATTTTCTTAACAGGTAATACATATATAGATTATGATGGTAATTTGAGCAGTTTTTGACATTCCTTGGATGCATAAGTAAGTTTTTCGCTTTTAAAATTAAAAAATGAATAATTTTTCGCCAGTTATCCCAAGCCTACCTTAAGCTGGCTTAGCTTGGTTGCTGTCTAGCACAATAAGTTTGTCTTCAATGTTTTTCCAAAGAAGGAAAAATTTTGGGTCCTAAAATAGTTTTTTTTTTTTGATTATCGGAAACAAAATATTGGATAGTTTTTTGTGGCCAACTTTATAAGAAAACAATTTTTTGTTATGGTTTTTGTTCTTTTTATGATTTTAGAACCAGAATTTCAGATAACTTTTTTTATTGGCTCTTCTTTTTTGACATTACATGACTGCTGTACGCCTTCTATTGCAAGTAAGGGAACTACCCAAAGTAGTCCAAAAATTTCGAAGGAACACAAATCATAAGCAAGAAATGCCTAAAGGTAGCCTTGGGTCTAGAGAGTTAAGCTGTCCCAAAAGGTTACCTTTGTTATTACGAAGACGTGCGCAAAATATTATATAACTTTTGGTTCGTAACAGCTTCAATTCCCAAACACGCTTAAAATCCGTGCCAGAATCCTTGCTATTTAAAGCATTTAGATATTTTCTCAAAATATGCCATCTTTTTTTTTTTCTTCAAGGTAGTTATTCAGCTATTTGGGCAGTAAATCCTTTGGTTAGTCAAGTCATTCAGCTAGATCCCAATCCCAATCCCCGTCAGGTAAGATAAACAAATTTTCTTATTGTTTATTTTGGTTGGAATGTTTTTTTTTTACTATGCGCTCAGTCACCTCAGCTGCTTGACTAACTCACTTGACAAGCTCTCATGGCTGCTTCCTTTTCCGGCATACTTTTCCAACCCCAAACCCCAAACCTAAACAACTAACTCTCTATCTGCACCTATTCCCATTTGGATGTTATGAGTTAGGAGTGCTGCAGTGTTGTTTTTTTTTCTTTTTAGTATTGTTGCTTCCGCGTGGTTTCATACTCCAACAGGCACTTGACAGAAGCACTCAGTTCCAATGGCCAACTCTGAAGGGCTCGCATATTCTCTGTTTATTTTGATTGTACATGGAGTCGTCATGGACACATGCTAGAACTCTATGTGTGTGTGTGTGTCCGTTTGGTGTGTGAGTGTGTATTTTGCGTGCACTTATGGCAAGAGCCATATCTCTAGCAATGGCGGCTGCGGCCATTTTGTGTGCTGCTCATTGTTGCTGTTGGTGTTTGTTTTGTGTGTGTCTGTGTGTTGGCTTTTAGCATGTGTCTTACATGTTATTTACTTAATAATTTACTGAATAATTTAAACACCTTTGTGGCACAGTTGTTCCCTTATCGTATTGTTGTTATTCTTGTTTTTGTGTGAGCTTTAACGTATGCGTTTGTTATGCCAAAGCCCATCCGTAATGTATGACAGCTATGAAGCTGCTTTTTTAGCACGCTTCCTGTAATGTATCTCAAAGTATGTCCTAGCACTCGTCAGCTGTGTGCAGATAGTTTATACACACATACACACATCTTGACTTGTGTGAGTGCACCGTCAGTTAATGCGGTTTAAATGTGTTTGGTGCGGCTTATGTGTGTGTTGATAATGTGCATAATAAGCTTTAATTAATGTTAAATAATGAATTTTCTCATTTTCACCCTGCCAACCGCTCTCCGTTTGCTCTTTCACCACAGTCGGCTACTTGCCACCCGCTGCTGTTGTATTACTTGCTTAGCAGGCAACTTTTGTTAAAAATACTTACAGGTACTGTGGCATGTAGTACATCCAACACCACAACGCATTATGTTTATTGCCTTTGTACGCTTCAGCTGCACAGTGGGACGGAAGTATTATGCATTGAAAAAAATTTGTAACCTTTGAGGCAACATTGTTATAGAAAAGTTTCATAAAATTAACGCCGAACTTTAATTTTTTTCGAATGAACAGGGGACCGAATTTTTTTTCTTTGAAAAAAACATTCCTGAAGCAACATTTTTTTAAAAAAGTTTCATAAATTTAATGCCGAAATATTGAATTTTTGTAAAAAAAAAATTCTGTGAGTTACACTAAGAATTTTTTGCATTCTTCTTTTTTTAAATTAAATTTTTTAAATTTAATTTTTTTATATATATGTTTAAAAGGTAAAGTAAAGTAAGCTCTTCAATTAAAAATATATACTTTATTTCAAAAAAATAAAAACATCTTTTTCCGAACAATATTAATTATTTTTTTAATAAATTAAATTGAAAAAAAAATTTCTTTATGTAAAATATAAATATGAATTCTAAATTTATTGTATTTCGTAACGTTTTTTGAAAAGCAAAAATTTTATTTTACTTAATAAAAAAAAACCACATCATTTTTTGTTTTTTTTTTTTGAATATTGTTTTACCAAATCGAATTGGTGGGGTATAAAATGGAGCGCTTAAAAATCTGTGATGTCTCGAAACTTTAAAGGATGCTCGTTGCTTTTGGCTTTGTTAAAAAGAGTCCTATATGTTTCGAGATATATAATATTAAGTCTCTCTCTCTCAATTCCTGTTATACCCAGTGGGACATAGGGCCTCCCTATCTTCTAGAGATTATATTAATTTACTTGACGATGTTCGTATTAAGTATGTAGAGCAAAATTTTCATGATTTGAAATTGTTTCGCTCTGAAAAATTTTACGTTTTTTTTTTTTATATATTTATAATTTAGCTTAAAAACTAAAGATAACATTATTGAAGCGCTGCCAACGTAAGCCTTCGACTAAGCATTTAATTTTTATAAATTCCTATTGAATCTTTCTTAAACTTATTTTTTTTTTATATTATTTGATTTTTTTATAAATTGTGAATTAAAATAATAAAAAAATTTATTTTAAATTTTCCAAAAAAAAGTTGGTGTGCCGCCTACTTATTTCACGCGCCTTATGTAATGAAAAAATAATCCTTTTTAAAAAAGCATGTTACCTTGCAGTCAAAAAAAAAAAAACCTTTTTTTAACTTAAATCATGTTTTTGTACTTTGAATAATTGATTTACCTAGAGAGAGTTACATTTATATTAAATTAAATAAAACTAAAAAAAAGTGTTAAAAACTCTGTTAAAGAATTTGCGATTTTTTTGATTTTACTAATAAAGGGTAATTTTTTAAGAGCTTTATTTTATTTTTTGAAGTCATTTATTTTAGTTGTTTCAGGATTTTGGACAAAATAAATATAATTTTGAAATTCATATTTAAAAATTCTCTTAAAATAAACTTGAAATTATGTACTCGTAGATACAATTAATAGCAGACCAAAAATTTAAGCAAATGAGAAGAATGAGAAATTCGAAAAACGAAAACAAATAAAATACTCGGATTCATGATACTTTTCGTTTGTGTTACGCCTTTTATGATAGTCGTTTGTTTTGGGCTATCAAAATTTGAACAAAAAATTGAGGAAATGGAAATTTCAAATGACAAATGTTTTGGTATTTTTTCAATTTTTTTTTTTTCATGCTATATTTTTTTGATTTTCTCTTCTCAAATAAAAGTTTTAAAAATTTTACTCTCATTTTCCATCAGTCTCCCTTCGTTACGGCGAATGGGATACAATTTTCTCCAAAGACAGGTTTAACTGTTGACTGCGAAGAAGATCTGGCAAGTTGATTTGACCGCAAAAGCAATTTATTTTTATAATTAAACTAAATGTGGGCTCTTTAGCATCTTGCAATGAGTGTATATTCAGACTGTGCCCTTTGGATAACCTCTATAGTTAAAACGGAGTTATACATTTTCATTTAGGTTAGGCTGTACCGGTTGACCTCTGAGGGAGTCACACATAGACTAAATAGTCCTTAGTGGTGATTCTAGATTTAATAAAAAAATAAAAATAAATTTTTTGGAATGCGCTTTAATCTGATAGTAAACTCGAAATGGCGCACCGACGATTGTTCAAAGCACTTCATACAGTGCTCCTTGGATAACCTTTATATTGCTTTTTTAATTTTGAATACATTTCAATTCAAGGGACTTGCGAATTTTATTAAAACACTTCCTACATTTTTCATTACATGAAGATGGGAGTAATATGCATTTTTGAGCTTAAGACCATAATTGCAAGTTGTTAAGACTTTGGTTCCTATCTTAAAAGAAATTATTAAATATATAACAAAAAAGAAATTTATTTGCAATCTGATCATCAGAAACTCTTATTTTAGGTTTTTAGAGTTTGAAAGTAAAGGTGTAGCCCATGAGCTTAATAAGTGTTTTTTACCTGGGAAGGAATTCCCCTAGGGCCGGAGCTTTCTGAGGGGCCCGGTGCAATTCGTTCTTACAGAACACAATGATTCAAGCTAAAGGTGTAATAGAGGGGTCGGTACATTTTCCCCCCTGGGCCAAGATTTTCTCTCTACGGCTATGCCTGCATCTGTTTAATACATAGTAAATCGTGATTTTTATTCAAAGGTGGGCTTTTACTTAGATCGACGAGCAATTTTTATGAAAAAAAAAAATTAAGAAAATGGTTAATTTTTCAAAAAATTCGTGCCCAAAGAAATATAAATACAAAATTTTTTTGTATAACACCATTTTATTCAACCCTCTATCGAATTTGAAAAATAAATTTTGGTTTTTGAAGAATGCCATAAGAAGGTATTAGAAAATCGCAATCGATCTTATTTTGAATAAAAGAGTAATAAATATGATAGACGATAATCAATTTTTTTTTGTGTAAAGGCCCATACGCAGCATGCAAAAATTTCGCACAAATGTCCAAAAAAAAAAAAAAAACCACCCAAAAGTAATTTTCGACCATATTTCAAAATTACAAATTTTCATTCTTGCTATATTTTCTCAAAAATATTTGAATTCACGTTGAATAAACAAGACATATATTTCGCGAAGCCGTTGGCAACCTCAGTTTGTATTAGGCCTGTTTCAAAATATTTTTCAAAATTTTTTAAAAAATTGAATATATATTTTGTTAATAGTGGTTCGACTTAAATGAAGCAAAGGTATAAATAACTATTACAAAAAATCTACAAATAAAAAAAAAAATTTAGCAACCAAAATTAAAAATTTTTGTTACGAAATATTCGATTTCGTTTTTGAAGCCAACTGAGCAACCATCAGCTTAACGTCATGTGAATTAAATTCTTTCGAAATTGGGCACCAAAACGGCAGCACAAAAGTTTATTTTTATGGTTGGTTTTAAACCCATTGGTTTGTGGTTTTTTTATTTATTCATTTCCGCATAACCATATCAAAAGTGCGAACGGAAACGGGCCTGTACAACATATAACGATTAAAATAAAAAACATTTTATTTTTCATCCAATGGTTTTCATTTCCGTACCAGTGTGCGGCGCAGCTTCTGCTTCAACTCGCTCTTTCGAGCTTATAATATATCCTTCAGCCAGTCTGGCGCTTTGTTGTGGTTGATTTTTTGGGTCTTGAAGCTTTTAAATTTTCCCTGCCACAAAACTACATAAGCTGTGTGTGTATCTGCCTGTTGTTGTAGTTGTCAGGCATTTATGTTGTGTTTTTGTTGTTAATTAAATTTTGCACAACATGGCCTTGTAATGAGTTGTTGAGTTTCCAAAGTTTCCGAAGTCCCCGAGTCGTTAGTTGTATGTGTGTCTGTTAGTCTTTCCTTTTGCAGACAATTAGGCTGAGCATATGACATAAGTAAAGCGTCAGCCATAGGTATTTAGGGTTCCAAGAGATAGCCCCCTAATTGAGTAAATGAGGTATACGGCTGTTGGGTTTTCCAAAAACAGCTGCTCCTAATACTGAGCTCAACAACTCTTACACATGGCTTACATGCACAGTGGGTGGTATTTATATTTGTCTAAAGAAAGGGACACTTTTTTTGTTTGAGAGTATTTTGTTTTTAATTTCGAAATATCATGTAAAGATAAAAAGAAATTCAAGTGAATTAAGAAAAATGTGGAATGCGGTTGGCGTTTAAGAAGAAAGTTCCTTCAGCTTGTTCTTGTTCATGATATCATAATTTTGTAATCAGCTTAATTGACAGACATAGGTACTACGAGTAACAAGCTGAGACGCGGATTATAAAAGACCCGAAAAGTTTTTAAGATTTTAAGCAGGACGAAAAAGTAGTGCAGGGGATATTCAGAAATAGAACCTGATTTTTCATAATATTGATCGCTTTGAAATTGAAACTTCCAAGGTCACAATGGCTACATACTAAAATAATGCCACCAAACGTACCTGTTCTGCCGAAGGATCAAAATCAAATATGCATCCTTATGCAAATTAGTAAAATATAATTCATAGAGAATGAGCTGTTTTTTGTTTATTTTTTCAATCAAAATTTTCATATATTGTAACTTTTCAGAAATTCGAGCTACTCTTAGAACCAGTTGGTTCTAATTAGTGAGCGCCCATTTTATTTGAAAACTCTAATATTTTTTATAAAAATCGGCTTCTAATTTTGAACAAAGTTAAATATGATAAAGCAAACAAAAAAGGCAAAATTACTTTAAATAAGTACCATAAAGCAAGTGGGGACAACTTTGTTCCAAATACAAAAAGCAGCTGATTTCAAAATTGAAATTTTCGAATGGAACAGAACACGTTAATGACATTGAATAAATATGGAGATACATTTTGTTAAATTTCGGATACTTAAAAAACCTTAAAACTGTCCATTCAACAATTAGCAATTCATAAAAACTTAAAATTTTCTCTTCATTTAATCATTTTTGTGGCAAAAGATCAACATTTCCTACATTTCTAGGTTTCAGTCGAGTCCTTATGACTGGCCAAAAAATAAATGTGGATATGTCAATACTCAGATAATTATGCTAGCATTCAATTTTTCGAGATAACTTTTTTTTGTTGCAAAAATCGAAAGTTTATATTGAAGAATATGAAAATTTTGCGCGATATTAATAGCCAAAGTCGTCTACTATCCGTAAATGCTAAAGACGTTCTGTGGAAACCATCAATAAATGCGTAACGATTTTTGGTCTTTGTTCTATTCCCATCAAGAATTTTTAAAGGATAAAATTTGATTTATGCCTTAAACTAATTTTGGGTATGGTGCCAATCGGATTTGGTGAAAAAAAAACTCATAACAAGCGTCGGATGGTCAACAAAGGTGTCGACGTGTGACTAACCAACTGATTTTGTATTCTTTCCTTTCGTACATGTGTGCCAATTTTATGTCCACGTTGATTTGTCAAAAAAGTTTTTTCAATTACCAACAGTATACTATCGATATGATCGAACAAAACCATTAAATTGTTATAACCCGTAAAAGTGAAAAAAATCGATACTATCGAACGTGATTTAATAAGGCATAGTAATCCCAACTCTATAAAGAACCGAAATTTGCAAACCATTTTGGCAAAATCTAATATTTTGGAGAACTAAAAATCGCATTTTTAATTTCGTAAAAAAATTATTAAAAGAAGATAAAAAGAAAATTCTAAGCAAGTAAAAATTGTTTTTTTCAGACACATTATTTCGTTAAATGACGCCTTAAGGATTGATAAATGTTTATAGTACGATAATTATTTTAAAAAGTGCTTTCAGGTAGATAGTTTTAAAGCATAGCTCTTTTGATCTAATATGTTATTAAAACGATTACATTTAAATTTAAAGCCAAATTTGAAAGGATATAATTTTTCTTCGTCACTAACAAAACAATATACATGGAAAAGTGTTAAATCCTGTTAATTTTTAAGAAAGGCTTTAAAATACACAAAACAAGATGAATTTTTTGTGAAACCGTTCTCACTTTACAGATTTTAATCCTTAATTAAAACTTCAAAAAACTCATTCTGATTTGGTATATGAATATAAGAAAACATAGAATTTCATTAAGTTCAATATTTTTTAAACTTAAAAAACATTTTTCTTTTCGGTTCACTACAAGAGGCTGGAGAACTGAAATGCGGGGACGATATTCTGCGGGCAGAGGCAGACAACAGCCGCCATTTTTCAGCCACTATTTTGAATTTCGTCGAGAAAAAAATTCCCAATTATTTTACAATAAAAATCGCATTTAACAATCAAAACAGGAAGTTTGTGTGTCGTTTCATCATGCCACAAATAATTCCCGAATTTTCGTCCAAATTTGAAAGAAACCTCCCTTAAATTTTTCCAAAATTTTAACTGGTACGTCTGGCTTTGGACACGCTTTGTCAGGTTAATAAAATCAATTTGTTAAAGAACAATTTTTTTTAAGAGAATATTTTATTAAAACATTATATTTAAAATATTAAAGAAAAAAGTATGATAGCCTAATGAACCACATCGTTTTGTTTCAAAAATCAATCAATTTGAAGTAGCCTAATATATGTAAATATTTTGCCTTGTTCATCCTTCATTGACTTGAGCATAGCAACGGACACTATTAGAGCAAACTTATCCCAAAAATTTTTGGGTACCACCATTCATGTACAAAAATATGTTACTTAAACTTTTAATTTTCATTTAAAAAAATGAAACAAAACTTATTCTTTTTGTTTATAATTATTTCATCAGTCCGAAATAGTTTGGTCTTTCGCGTTATTAGAGTGGCAAGTTTTTAGTCTCATTCTGACGATTCCTAATTGTTTTTCAGAAATTTTAATATTTCCCAAGGACTACTTTATTTGTAGTCTTTTTGAGTTTTCATAGGATTTATTATGCAAAAATTTTCCATTATAGTTAAATGAATCCCCTTACAATAAACAATACGATTTTTTAAGATTCACGGTTTTTTTGCTCTCTTTATAAAGTTTTTTTTTTTTAAATGAACCAATTTCTCGCTATAGGAAAGTTGGACACTTTATCTTCTTGTTCAACGTTTGATATCTCCCTGTATCAATTTAAGGAATTATAGTCCCAAAATATTTAGTGCAACTTTCTGGTATACGTTTACAAGAAGTTTCTACTGTAATTTTCAGAATTCTTCGAAATATTGGAAAAAAATTTCTTTGGTTGAAGAAACTGCTTTGTTTCCGCAAATCTTAATGCCAGGCCAAAATAAAAATCTCACCTAAAAAACACGTCTGTTGCTGTGCCTTAAAGAATCGGAAAAAGAATCATCTTTATTTTTGCCGGAAGTCAGCTTAATTCAACTATTTACATACAATAATATATATCGATGAAGATATTGCTTAATTCAATAAAACTTATATATCGAATACTAAGCTTAACAAAACTTAATTAGTTTAATACTAAAGTCTAGTTAGTAACATTATTAAATTTTTCAATGACCGTAGCATTCAGCTTTTTTGTGTTTGCATTTTTACGTTACTTTATACAATTTAAAACAATACCTTTTTATCTAATTATTTTATAAATTGTCTGCCAAAATGCTTCATTATTCAAAAATATTTGTATTTCATGGAGTATTGGTCTGGCAAAGTATGTATGTAGCAAAAAATTCGTCTTTTAGATGGTTTCGAAAAGCTCTCCAAAACTTTAAATTTATAAAATTAGTTACTATGACGAGCTGCAAGAATCTTCTATTATATACATATGTTAAAAAATTAAAATAGCATAGTATATGGGGTCTAATTTGTCTGAATGGTTACGCAACATTTTGAATATCTATTAGAGTTTAACTAAAGGATAGTATGTACCATAATTCCTGTAAAATTAAAACAAAAAGTTAAATTTTCAATTTTATTTATGAAAAAGGTATGTTATATTCTGTTTGATTACCCTAATGATTGGTCATATTTCGTTTAGTGGGCTGCTTTTTATAATATTTTCAAAAATTGCAATTTCCTAACATTTTTCCTTAATGGTTATTATGATGGGCTTGAAGAAACTTCTATTATCTCTTATTAAGAACTTAAATTTGACGGCATTTGGCATCCCATGCATCCCATTTAAAACCCGAAATTTTGGTATGCCTTTGGAATTCCCCAATAGATAAGTGTACAGTACTTTCTGCAAACATCGACGGAGTTCTTAAAATTTCTAAGAGAAAACTTTAAATTAGGAATTATTTATTACCTATTTTTGGACAGGTGGGTTGCGTTTAGACCAGAAATTGTTTCATGATGAAGCTCTTAGGGTAACTAATAATGAAAATGTTTGTGATCTTTTCTAATCGAAACAATACCTAAAAGATTTCTAGCCGTTAAAGTTATTTAACTAAATTGGAACTCATGCGCGATAAAGCGGAAGATTTCAAAAAAGCTTCGAATTTTAAAGGAAGAGTTAAAGTCGTATATTAGTTCCCAGAGCCAATCAGAGGGGTGCTGGAACACCGAGGTCGGGCGTATATGCTGCCTGGTGCTGGGATTTTCTACAAGATATTATAAAATTTTACAATATTAAATCTTTTATAATTAATTACTTTTCAAAGGAGGGGGACGGTCCTGGCTACATTAGCTCTGAACCAATGTTTATCGACTAGTCAAGTCATGTCATTTTCTGACATATTATAAAACACCAAGCGCATCTAAAATTTTATGGCGACTTTCAATATTTTCTTAATAATAAAGTAACTCCGATATTGATATTATTATAAATCCATATAATAGACAAAATAAAGAAGGTTCAAGAAAATGGAAATCTATTCCTGCCATCAACTTTGGCAATAGCTTCAAAAACGTTGACTAGAGTAGGCAAAGGTGTGTTTTATTGGGGAGAAGGATAGCTTTAAAGTTGTCGAAAGTGGTTTGGGAGACAAAATACGGATTTTTCATTTTTATAAAAAGTTTCCATAACCATGTAAGCTAAAACAATGGACAACTTATTTAGGGCTCTTAAAGGTTGTAAACTGAATCTTCGTTTTAAGCATCCAGAGTATACCATCTACAACACTCAGTTCATCGACACAACTTTTATCTACTATAGCACAATATTAAGGCTCCACAGCAAAAGAGTCGCCTTATCATAATAACAATAACAATAATAACAACCACTTGATATTCGATATGCGCACAATAAGTATAATATACTCGATATTATCGAAAAGGGCGCGACTCATAAAAAGTTCAAACTGTCAAAAGTTTGGCAGCCATATTGTTTGGTTTTTGTACGTTAAAACAAATCGATAACAAAACAAAAAAAAAAAAAGTAAACTGATGTAGAAATTAGAAATAACATACCCTGAGTGCCAAAAGTTTGTATGCTTTAGGAATATGTTCCAACTTTTCCTTGATGATGCTTGAATGTTGTTGTTTTTGTTGTGGTTATAGCTCGACCAACAAAAAAAAAATCAATGCTGGAATATTTTATCCTTTTTTATGCGACACACAATCACACAAAACACACACACATAAACAGACACACACTCCAGCACATAAAGTGGGCGGAATTGTATATAATATACAAGTATGTATGCGCGTATGGAGTGTGTCAGGAAACAACAATGCAGTATACGTAGAAGGAAAAAAAAGTTGCTAAGCTCAGCGTTTGTCGCTTTTGTGTTTGTTATTTTTGCTGTTGTTGTTGTACTTGATTAGACCGGACTGAAAAGACTGGCTGTAATTTTTATTATATTGCGTTGTTTTTGTGCGGTTTTTATGTGATTATACATATATTTCTTTTATATCTTTTCGACTTTATTGCATTTGCTAGCTTATAGATACTATGTATCTTTTAGCTACATTTACTATCACTTTGCACTCTCTAGCCGACTGCGTGTGTGTGGCCCTTAGTCCCTGGAGGCCCTGAGTGGCATGTCAATCAAAATCAATCAAAATTCTAACACTTGTCGTGTGTGTGGGGCCCACAACCCCGCCCACTGGCCATTACTTATTTTTTTCTTGCCGCCACCACTTTACACGCTCGTTAGCATTTACACATGTTCCAAGTGTTGACGTTGTACTCGATGCCCGTGTAGCACTGAATTTCCAACGAAATTTTTATTTTCACTTTTTAACATAAACACACATAGACTGGGGACGACGGGCTGCTTCAAAGGCGATACCGGGTTTCCCGACGACAGACCGTAAACGGTAATGTTGCCGACATCAGCGATTTTTCTTGACTTTTTTTTTTATATTTATTTTATCAAGTATACGTTTGCAAGGACTAGCTTGCTACACTCACACAGACACTTTTGCAACACTACTAAATAGTAGCAGCATACAATCACTGCTTTAACAATGTTGAGCACGTTTTGGGCACGTTGACGTTTACGTTTCCGGCTTTTAAGGGGCTTACAGTTGACCTACTGGCCTTTGCGTAGTAGCTGCTACCAAAACTTTTGGCCGTTTCACGCTTTTAGGTAACTTTTTGTAGCCGGCAAAATGCAATTCAACTGCACTCGAGTTTTCAAAATTATTTTTACAAAAAATCACTACGAAAACTTTTCACTTTATACGTCGTCGTCGCCGTCGTTTTAGTCGTCAGCACTGTGACGTAGTCGTCGTCGTCGTTGTCTTCACTTTAACTAAAAAGAGAGTCGCCCGCTGTGTCTGTCGCTTATGGCGTACGCTTTGAGACTGGTTGGCTGCAACGCTCGGGCGAGTTTCAGGCAGCAGCAGCAGCAGCCGGGCCTCGTGTCGTGCTTCGCAAAGGCGAAGACAAACTGTGCTACAAACTGTTATACAAATATTTACCGGGTGCGTCTCTTGCAGCCGAAAGAGCGCAAGAGAGCATCGCTGTAGTAGCGCTGAGAGAGACAAAGTGCGTGCCGCTGCTGCACATTTGGTAGCTTGCCTGATTGACTGAAGGAGTTAATGACAAAAGAAGCAAGATTTTTATTTTTCTTTTTAGGTGTGGAAATTATTAGAAAAATCCAAAGAAAAAGAACGGGTTGAGAGAGTAGCTGTTCATACTGCAATTCCTTTTTAATTTTTAAAAATTAAATTTAAATAGTTTAAGAGAGAGAAAAAAAAAATTAAATGGTTATAAAACAAACATTGCATGTAACATCTTATCGAAGGGTTCATTACTAAGTACTTGCAGGCCAAGGATACTACGATATGAAAGTAGAGACCTCACAGTACTAAATTTCTTCTGATACGTCACTGAAATGTACAAGAAATTGCATACTGTATTAGAAACCAGACCTCCTCCCAGTACTGCTATTGTAGAGTGCTATGATCTTTTAAAAATAATATATAAAAAGAATGATCTTTCAAAAAAACGCTACTCAGTACTTTCCGTTGTATAAAAACGGCAGTGGTCAATAGTTGCCTTCCATACCGCAGCTATTTGAAGCATACCCATAATTAGACATGCCCCTTATAAAGTTTCAATTGGGTATTGCTAATTGTCTGCTATACTCCATCAAATAATTTCCTTTTATTTTGGAAAAAGAGGTCGTTCTCTTTGCCACTGAAACTCTAAAATCAAAAAACAAAATATATCCAGAATCCTCTAAAATATATTAGTATATGTACTCCATAAATATTTCCTAGTTTTAAGGTGGAACATAGATAGGGCCACAAAAACTGGATATTCTCACCCGAAATTCGTCAAGTGAAACGTCTACTCCTTCAATCCATTTAAAAACTGATCTCTAAAAAGTTGTTAAAAATATTATACAAAAATTCAAATACAGCACAAATGTAATTTTCAAATAAAAAGATGGCATACGTTAAAGTCGGGCGCAGACGACTTTGGGATACCCTGTACCACCACATTGCAGTTAAGCTGGACACATTGCGTAAAACCTCCAAAAGATATTTTATTCGGCAAAATTTCTCATAAACAAACAGAAATCAGTCGAATTTTGTACAAAAAAAAATTTTTTTTTACCGATTGGTTCTATGGGAGCTATATGATATAGTCAACCGATTTGGATCTAATTTGGTTCAGTGCTTGGGTACTCTAAAAAAACTTCGAAATGCCAAATTTGGTTACATGGCTACAATGTCTTCACAAACAAGCGAAACAACCCATTTTGTAATAAAAACGTTTTTTGACCGATTGGTCCTATGGGAGCTATATGATATAGTCAACCCGATTTTAATCAAATTTGGTACAGTGCTTGGGAACTCTAAAAACCTTCCGAGTGCCATATCATAACCAAATATATAAGTATCTTCATAAACAATCCATTGAATATTTTTGGTTTTTTTTCGAGGTCCTCTGAAACACCCCTAGAGCTATATAATATAACCCCGATATTGAAAAAATAAAATAAACTTGTCTCCCCTGACATAATCGACGCATCTTATCTGAAAATTTGGTCGCTCCAGCTCTTACCATCTCCGAGTTTTAGGCGTTCATACAGACAGACGGACATGGGTATATCGACTTCTCTTGTCACCCTGAACATACTTTAGGGGGTCTCCGACGTCTCCTTCTATACGTTACATACATTTTCGGCTGGCACAAAATTTCCTGGCAACAAAAGTTAAAAAAAAAAAACATATTCTTAAACAAAATTTTTAATAATTAATGAATTCAGAAATTCAAACTTCTGCTAGATGGCGAGTTATTTCGATAAATTCTTTCTTTTGTCAATTAAAAAATTTTGTCTTAAAATTGCTGATTTTATTTTGAATAATTGTTATTTGTTAAAATGCTCTTAAAAAAGAACTCCTTGCGATACTATCATACAGGTTCCATACTCAATGAACTCAAAATAAACTAAATCAAAAACTAATAATGTCATAAAACCGTGATCATAAGGCTTATGCCTTGTTTAAACTATTTGTGAATTGTAAGCTTTAGTTTTACAAAATATGTAGCATGCATTTTAGAGCAATTGGCAGATGACTTCGAATTCTCATTTTATGTTAACTTATTAAGAACCTTATTCGTAAGTTCAACATGCAATATAAATAGTTGATTAATTTAAAAAAAAAAATAATACAAAAGAAACTATAAGCAAAGTTTATAATAAATAATCGCATTTAAATAGTTTGGCACAAATCCCTTAGAGTTAAGTTAGTTTCTTAAGTTAGTTAGTTAGTTAGGTTTTTAAATTTATCTATTTTTTCATGGGTTTTTTGTTAAATTTGTTGCCCTCTAAAATATTCTATCTATTTTGTTCAATAATTTTCTAAAAATGTTATTACTATCTAAGTAGAAAAGGCTAGAAGCCTAATCTCTTCATTTAACGTATATTAGACCTCACTATGCATATTTTTCCGCACGAATCCCAAATGGTGAGAAATTTTTAAAAATAGTTATTGTTAAAAATAAAGTTTAACTGTTAAAGACTTCATTCAGCACCAAAAAATTATTGAAAAATTAAGTAGCTTGCGTTTATGGGCCTTAAAGGCGTATACCACAGAATGAGGTTATAATCCCAAATGTTGTTTTAAAAATATTTTTTGTTAATAGTAAAAATTGTAAAATCTAGAGCCAACAATTTATTAAAACCCATATCGTTTTATTTTTTTACAAACAGCTTTATAAATTGGAGTAAATACATTAAATTTTATTTTATTAAATTAAAAACAAAATAGTAATACAAGGGAATTATTTAAAAATTGTTACTCTTAAAAAATAAAAGAAATGAGCAATGTAAAATACAAATTAAATAAGAGAAATTTTAAGCGCAAAATACATTGTTTTTTTTTGTTTATGCATTTTTTATTAAACTATTATTGTTTCTTTTGTCTAATTATAGTTTTTTTTTATACAGAAAACTAATATTAGTAAAATAAAAAAAAATAATAAAAAATAAAATAAAGAAGTTTAAAAAATAATATTCTGACTTATGAAATTGGTGTATAAAAGATAAAAAAAAATAATCTTCTAAATTTATTTTTCAGCCTTTTATAATTTATTATGAATTTTATTTTAGTTTTCCATTCAAAAAATGACATAAGGCACGTAAAAATATGTTTATTGAAATATAAAGGAAAAGGGTAACATGAAAAATTAAAAAAAAAATTATTAATCAAAACTTAAAAAATATGATATAGTTCTGAAACATAATTATAATTAGGCTATTAAAATAAAAATGAATCCATTTTTAAAAATTATGTTAAATTAAAAAAATTAACAACAAAAAAACCTTTCATTTTTAATGTGCTTTTTTTTTTAAGAAATTAGTAATACATAAAGTTAGTTTTATTGATTAAAAAAAAAACAAAATAGTAATACAAATTTTCAAAAAATTACTATTTATAAAAGATGAGAATTTAATTAAAATAAATTTCAAGAACAATACATTGTTTTTTATTGTTTATGCATTTTTTATAAACTATTTTTTTTTTTTTTTTTTTGTAATTATGTTTTTTCTAAGAAAATAAAAAAAAAGAATAAAAAATAAAGAAAGAAAGTTTAAAAATAATATTTTGACTTATGAAATTGGTGTATAAAAATAAAAAAAAATTTATTAAATTTTATGCATAAACAATTTTTTTTAGCTTTGATTTTATTATGAATCATTTTTTTTTTTCAAGAAATGAAAAACACGTAAAATATGTTTATTGAAATTAAAGGAAAAGGCTAATATAAATTTAAAAAAAAATTTAATCAAAACTTAAAAAAATGTTTTGACAAATTATATTGGGTTATTCAAATAAAAAAAATTCATAAAAATTAAGTTAAATTAAAACAAAAATATTATAATATAAGTTTAAAAAAAAATTATTTTGGTTAATTGGTACGTTAAAATTAAAAAAAAAAAAAAATTTGTAAATTTTTTTATATTTTTTAATGAATTTGAAAGATTTTTGTTTCTTCTTTTAAAATTATTAAAGTAAAAGTAGTTTAAATTTTTTGCAAAAGCAATTTTTTTTCTGTTTAATACCTAAATTTTTATTTTAATGAATCTTTTTTTAAGGAAACAAGTAACTCGTGAAATTTATTCAGTGAGAAAAATAATAGAAACTAAAAAAAAAGTTAAAGTTAAAAAAAAAATAGTTTTAGTTAATTAAATTGGTATATTAAAACTAAAAAAAAAAGTTAAATTTTTTTATATTTATTTTTTGATGACATAACTTTTTTCAGATTTTTGTTTCTTCTTTTAATAAATTTAAAAAAAAAAACAATAATAAATATTAAAAAAAAATTAACGTTGAAGACACATATTTTAATTAATTCAATTGGTTTTTATAAATAAAAAAAATGTATAAAAATTATATTGCAATTTTTATATTTAAAATTCTTACATTAGACTAAAAAAAAAAACAATTAAAAATATTTTTTTTTAATTTGGAAATTAGTAATTTAACGCCGCTAGTAAGTCTTAGTCACCCAGTTTGGGTCGTTCAGAAATTTTTGTTGTTAGTTTTTAGCGCTACAGAGACATCCTCAAAATTTAAACCTTTGGCTAAATTTTTCAAATGCCTGCCAATTGGGATTTCCCATCTCTCATTTCTTATTCCCAAAAAAAACAAACATTTACAACTTTTACTGTTTGTTCACATTTGCTTTAGCTGTTCTTAACTTTACAACACTAAGAGCTTGACAAATATTGCCATAACTTAGTCAAATCTTTGCAACTCTGTCTACTTCACTGATAAGCACTATCAATGTGCTTTATTGTTTACACATATCCTAGCACACCTTGGGCGCTGCTTTAAGCCAACAACCCATTCTTTTATGAAATATAAGAGTTTAGTAGGGAAAAAAACTGTTCCCACTGAGAGTCTTCAAAATTTCCCCATATTTCACAGCTGCTTTGCATCAAACTGTGCTACTCTTTAACATTATGCTCAGCACGCCGGCGCAATGTGCAGCCATAAACTCAACATGTCCGGCGGCCAAAAACTTCACCACATGACCACAACTTGGCTGGTTGCTTAGTCAAATCTTAAGGCTGGCCTTTTGAAGTTGCTGCAGAGCTCGACAAGCTGTTTGTGGCATGCAGCATGCAAAATCAGCTGCAAATCTTAAGCGCCTCAGGGCACAACAACAATGCTACAAAAACTAGTATTGTATAGGGGACTTAAAGCTGCGTATATAATATCAAAAAATACCCGCTTCCTAAGAAGATGAAAACAAAGTTACGCGGTAGGAGTATCGGAAAAAACCCCAAAAAAAAGGAACAAAAAAAAAAAATGGCAAACAGCGAAAAATATCGATTCACTTCGATTGGCAAACACTTTGTTGTTTTTGCTGTATTAGACGCCCGCGGCCCACTGTAAAGATTGGGGGGTATAATATTGCTTTATAAGCAATGAGTTGGCAGTTGGCTGCTCCCTCGCTTTTAAGCCAGCTGGCATTGTGGTTAGCTGCTTATTTTGGCAGCGTTAGTTCGCAAGAAGCTACTGCTGCTTATTGGCAAGGTCCTTTTTGTGTTTACTTTTTTAAAAAATTGTTGTTGCTTGTGAGGAGCTGCTGCTGTTTTTCTTGTTTGCTGCGTTCAGCGTTCCTAAATAAGTAAATAACCAATGAAGCAGATAGCAATGTTTATTGTTATTCTTGGAACAGTATAGACGCCATACCGCACTCACATCCTTTTGCTTTTGCACTCACTGTGCTCCTTGCGGCCATTCAAATCAATTCGTTCAGCGACAAAGGCAACAGCCAGAACTTTGTATCTTTATTTATGTCTCTCAGATAGATACACACAGCTACAGATACATACAGTGAGACAGCAAATAAACAAACGCTTCAAGCCTGAAAAATACTTGTGTATCCTGAAATATGTCAGCCCCTGACCTAGCCCCAAAACACGCACACACACACCAACATGCTCCCACCTGAGTCACTCGCCCCTTGCGCTAATCACAGTTGTCTGTTGCGGTTTACTTGTGGCCTTAACAGATTTGCCTAGGGCCAAGTTATCAGCTTGTCCCGGCTTGTCCTGTGTTGCCACCCCGTTGTAAAATATGCCACTTCGAAATTAGAGGCATCTTGAGCTACGTACCAGGTTTGTTCCCCTTCAAAGTCAAAGTCAACTTTGGCGGGGCGTGCCTGGCATTTGCTGCAACGCGTTAAGTATACGCCTTGGCAGTCAGCTGCTTTAGCTTTGCCTTTGGCGGCATCATTTTTTTTTTTTTTACCCACATGAGCAGCTGTATCTAGATACCTAGTTGTATCTCTAGTTACTACCTGCTCGGCAGCTCAGGCACGTGGCCTGCAGCGCTGTAGTGTTTGTAGCCAAACGCAGTTAACCCCTGTCTGCCCCCAGGGACCATGCTGCATATTTGTGTCGCATTAAAACTATTTAAGTTTTTAATGCCCCAACAGCGTCGATCTTGCGCTCAGCATATAAATTACCTGTGCTGCTTTACTTTGACGCAACTTCAAAGATGTGCTTCAGATGCTACTCCAGCAACCCTGTAGCAGCTACAAGGACACCTACGCTTTGAGGATATGCTGCACGCAGCAAACTCTTGAAAAGAGTTCTTAGCTGGTGCGTTGACAATTTTTTACTTTGTTACTTTTAGAGGGTGTTTTTTTTTTTTTTTTGTTAATTTGTTTTGTTTTTCTTAATAGGCGTACTGACAGCTATTTTATCCATGTTCGTTTTAGTTAACCATTAGCTCATGAAAAGGCTTTTACACGAACAATATTGAGAAAGAGAGCACTAGCTCCACTAGCTAGCATCAAAAATAGTCTGAAGCTGCTTATCTACTACTTCATTCTTCTTTTTTTCTCCAAATTTGATCTTTGATTTATCTACATTTAACAAAGGCTCTAAAATGACGTTTACTTAAAAAAAACTTAATAGCAAAAGGGGATTGCTTGGGACCCGTTTCCGAATCTAAGAACGAGTTTTTGTATGCGGCTAGTGTGGTAGTTATCACCACTTAGGAATATGAGGTTGGTGCGGTTTTTCCATGATATATCTTACTATTACCCATAGAGTGAAGTTCCAATTGCTTGCAATTGTTTTTCGAAAAAACAAATACTGCAAATTCGGTAGTTTTTATCGAAAATATACCCCTAATACAAGGATCTTTTGCTTAGCTCAGCTAGTGTTGGAGAAAACATCGATGTTATATCGATGCATCGATGTATCGAAGTTTAAAATATCTATATATCGATGTTGGCCCACAGAGATGTTTCTCCAGCATTTCTGCACTCATCTAATGCGTGTTTAGTAGTGCTGGAGAAACATCTCTGTTGGCCAACATCGATATATAGATATTTTAAACTTCGATACATCGATGCTTTCTCCAGCACTACGCTCAGCTAACCCCATCCCGCTTTGTTTATTCAAATGTGACTATCCCGACTCTATTTTAATTTCCACTATATATTTATTGGAGTGAGAGAGAGACGCCTTACCGATTTCTTTGATTTAACCTTTTTCACACATAGCCTGCTTTTGGTCCTGTTTATAGTAGGGGGTCTAAATTAATTTCGATGTTTATCTTTAGGTTTGCAAGTTTTTATTCAACTTTTTTTTTTTCAAATTGTGTTTTCATACTATTAATAGCAAAAAGAAGCATAATTTAGCTAAATTTCGACTTGACGTGGGTGTAAGCGCAACACTCCAACTCTCCGACATGAATCCACAACGATAACCAGGCTGCCAGTGCTGGAAGTAACATCGATTTATATCGATGTTTTTTTATTTTTTTTTCGAACATCGAAATTTTTTACTTCGTTTTTTCGATGATGATAATCTAATATCGAAATAAAAATATCGATGATAGAAAAAAAATAAAAACATCGATTATCGATATTCAGAAAACGAAATAAAAATATCGATGATCGAAAAAAAATGAAAAACATCGATGCATCGATATAATATCGATGTTATATGCCTGAATCGTTTGTTTGTCTCCGAGATCCTTTTGTTCATATAGACAAGCGGCTGAATACGGAGCTACGAACAAGGAAATAAACGACTAATTTTAGGGCCATCAGAAAAGCTGTTGTTTGGTTAAAAAAAAAAAACTGTTAAAGCATTTGAGTAAGTGAACTGAACTAAAAGAAGACTTGTTGAAAAATTAAGCCGATGTTTTGGTCAAAAATAAATATTTTTTATAAAGAAAAGTTATCATAAGTTTTCGTTTATGGGCCTCAAAATATTCGTTGATTTATTCGATAACCTATAAACCAAAACTTCCAAATTCTGCTTCTACTTCCAGAACCAATTAGAAAAGAAATCAATTTAAAATTTGTTCAACAGCTCTAAATAATATTGCCTTTTCGAGGTAAATGATACGCCGAACATTCCATAACAACTATTGATCCTCTTGGCCAAAAGAATCATCGTGGCCTTCTATGGGGCACTTTTATCTAGAGAAAACTACAGCTTAAACTATTCCTTCGCCTTTAGACTATTGTGATGGCTTTCCGTTTCATCCATGTTATGAGTGCTGATGAACTTAGTTTTTAAAATGAGCTGACTTCTGGAACTGCCCTTGTATAATCAAGAGCAGTACTCTGTTGAAAACCTGTTCCGAGCATCAATTTCATGTAACGGACATTCAATGCAAGGTCGCTGGATTTTATTAATGATCAAAACTGGTACGCTTGAAAATCACATACCTTCTATAAACAACCAATACTTTCCGAATAATTTACTGATTGGGGATGTTTATTGAACAACGATCCGTACTTCTCTAAAAACATGGATGGATTGAATCCCGGCTAAGTAACACGTTCTGCCCGACATTGGGTTTCGAAAAACATTGAATACATTGAACAATGGGTTCGGTGACAATATAATTTCCAAAATGGTACCTTAGCCACTATAATTGTGCGATATATCTGAAGTTTTCGTGTGCTAACTTTATCTAAACGGATGTGGCAACATTGATTATAGCCATCAAAAATAAAATTAATCGGACTATTGCAGTGTTCCGATAGATATGACTCCAAATGCTAAGCCTGCAAACTTATATGGTGACCATCGGATTACTATGAATGAAAGTGTTCCAAAAGATGCGAAGCATATGACAGAATTAATTTTCCAACATTAACGGCAGGCCTTTGTCTACCGAGAAACCAAATTTTTCTTTCTTAATACTCGCGTGGGCAAAAACCCCTTAAAAAAACACCCATTTAAAGTATTTATGCTTAATCGTTGAAAAGTAGCTTTCGCTCAGAGACAACACTTGCTTTGTCGCAACCTTTTCGTAGTCCTTATAAAAGCGCAATAGACTTGGCAATATTTGTTGGGCATAAAACTACTTTACCCCTACGCTAGTGCAAAATGTTGATAAACATTTGGCAGGAGTTAAATGTCTTTCCCGGCAGCTATTTGGCTAGAATTCACTTTATTTGCCTTGGAAATATCTTTAAATGCCGCTTTAAGTTATCCCCTGGGGCGCACGCTCTTTTCGTATTGGACAATTAAAAGTTTGGCTAACCTCTAATTAAGCAGCGCTGTCTGCTTCGATGTCTTGTTTCATATTATGGTGGGGTCTATGACCATCCTAGGCACATTGTCCACTTCCTTTTACAGGTAGTTCATTTGAAGTTTCTTTGTCTTTTCGCTTTTCAATAAAGTTAGATGCGAAACAAAGCGAAAATTTGTCGAAACTTTGCAAAAATTTTGGAATAATTTTAGGGAGGCGATATGAATTCAGGGCTATTGCACTATTGTGTTCTTGCAAAGACCTTAAACGATTTTGTGTTCTAGAATTAAACTCTTTTAAGGTCCATCTTAGATATTCTCGTAATACCATTTCCACGTCGAGGTTCCGCTTTCGATCAGTCGAGCTCAAAATAACTCAACATATCTTTAGATACTTCAAGCGGGCTCCGCCACCTGCTTGCTTCGCTCAAAATATCGCTACCAATTAGGCTAATTATGTTTATGGATTCCGTGAAGGAATTTATTTTTTATAGAACTAAGTTAATTTTTTTAATTGGATTATGGTTGGTTCATATTTTTTGTAAATTTTTTTATTCAAAATATTAAAGATTCCAAGCAGTTAAATGGCGTCAAGCATTTTTCTTGTTAAAAAACGTTTTAAATTTTCAAAACTTTATTTCAAAACTACATTTTCAAAATTTCTTAAATTCAGCGCTCCATTATATATCAAGTAAATTAGCGCTTATATGCTTTAAAGTTTCACTTGCGCAGCATTTCAATTCAAGAAACAAGTTGAGAGACACTCTTAAAAAATGTTGCTATATCTTCTTTCCTCAAATCAAACACATCAGGGTAAATAGAGTAGTCGATATAGACAACGCAGATCAATCCTTGGATTACGTACTTTTCTTATTTCAAGATCGGCAAGACATTATATACTTCCCAAAAGGGGCGCTATAGGCTTATCACCTATAGAAACAACAAAAACTGTGAAGCGTAAAATTATTTTTTTTATGTGGATATCTGGATAAGGAATATAAAAACCCGCAGCAACTTATTTTAAGAAGTAATAACGCAGATCGATTCAAAGTTTTCCTAAAAATTTCATTTTTTAAACTAAACGAGTAGCGCCTTTATTTAAACCTAGACAATACCTTTTATTCGTTTTCTGTTTAGCCTCTGAGATTGGACTCCGCGGAGCGCAGTGCAGTTTTTGCGGTTGGTGTTCGTCAAAACGACGAAGGTATAGTTTAGTGCGATTTTTTTCGTATTCAAGCATGATCTTGTGTTTTCTGCTTTTGTTTTTCTTTCTTTTCTATGCGGTCTGTTAGCCGTGTTAGTGTCAGACAATAAGATTGAAAAAAAAGTGATTTTCACTCTTTATTTAATCGTGATTAAGCTAAAAAGTATTGTTTTAATCTGCTTGTCTAAGTCCATAAGGCTTATAAGGCTCTTAAATGTAACATTTTTTAAATAGTTTTGACTAAGCTATTATGTATTTTTTTTTTATTTGCTAGTTTGCTTCCAAGTCAATAAAAAATATTTTTTTAAATATCACTTTTTATTACAAAAAAAAAATAAAATTTGTTTTCCCATTTTGCCTTCTGAAGACCAGCCCAAAGGGTAGAGGTAGAGGAACTGCATAGAGTTTCGTCTTATGGTAAAGCTGAGCAAAAAAACACTTTAGAAATACCTCCCGAAACTGCAGGAAATGATTGGAAATTTTTGTTCATAAATCAACTTGGAAATAGTTTTGGATAATTGGAAAGAAGTTTTTGCCATCGAACTAACTTATAAATTGGCCAATGCGCAGTTTTTAGGGATTAAAGATAAGACAACGTTAAAATAAAGGCACCGAATACTGAAGCTCAATGTTGGTGTGGAAACGTGGATAGTATGCGGGTGGCTGAGCCCCCTATTGCAAAATTAACATTGTTCAACAAAGATTTATTAGCATTAAATGATGTAATTTCAAAAAAAAAAAATGGCGTACGTTAAAGTCGGGCGCAGACGACTTTGGGATACCCTGTACCACCACATTGCAATTAAGTCCGACACATTGCTTAAAACCTCCAAAAGATATTTTATTCGGCAAATTAAAAAAAAAGAAATCAGTCGAATTTTGCACCAAACAATTTTTTTGACCGATCGGTCCTATGGGGACTATATGATATAGTCAACCGATTTTGATCAAATTTAGTACACTGATTGGGAACTATAAAAAACTTCCGACTGCCAAATCCGACTGTTCCTATGGAAGCTATATAATATAGTCAACCGATTTTGATCAAATTTGCTACAGTGCTTGGGTACTCTAAAAGACTTCTTAATGCCAAATTTGCCAACAATATCTTTACAAACAAACGAAACGCAACGAATTTTGTACAAAAAACGATTTTTTGACCGATTGGTCCTATGGGAGCTATATGATATAGTCAACCGATTTTGATCAAATTTGGAACAGTGCTTGGGAGCTCTAAAAAACTTCTTAATGCCAAATTTGGTTACGGTATCTTCACAAACAAACGAATCACAACGAATTTTGCACAAAACACGTTTTTTTGACCGATTGGTCCTATGGGAGCTATATGATATAGTCATCCGATTTTGATCAAATTTGCTGCAGTGCTTGGGAACTCTAAAAAAACTTCTAAACGCCAAATTTGGTTACGATATCTTCACAAACAAACGAAACACAACGAATTATGTAAAAAAAACATTTTTCGACCGATCGATCCTATGGGAGCTATATGATATAGTCAACCGATTTTGATAAAATTTGGTACAGTGCTGGGGGTCTCTAAAAAACTTCCGGTTGCCAAATTTGGTTATGATATCTTCATAAACAAACGAATTATCCATCTAAAACTTTTGCTTTTTTTCGAGGTCCTCTGAAACACCCCTATGGGAGCTATATAATGTAACCCCGATATCAAAAAAATAAAATAAACTTGTCTCCTATGGATTAATAAGGGATCTTATCTGAAAGTTTGGTTGCTCTAGCTCTTACCATCTCTGAGATCTAGGCGTTCATACGGACAGACGGACAGACGGACATGGGTATATCGACTTCTCGAGTCACACTGATCATACTTTAGGTAACTTTGGGGGGTCTCCGACGTCTCCTTCTGTACGTTACATACATTTTCGGCTTGCACAAACACAATATACCCTTTGTACCATACGGTACAGGGTATAAAAAATATCGAACCCAAATTTGGTATGCGAGAATTTTTAGAGTACCCAAGTACCGGATTATAATTCTAATCGTTTTAAAATTCATATATCGTTTAATAGCATGGGATGAAAGGATAACAGGTAAGACTCCGCTTAATAAACTTTTTGGTATTTTTGTAAAATTTAGTATTTACAAATTAAAGTTCTTGCAGTTAAGCATATGTTACACATAGAGGACGGCATCGGAGATTCTCCTATGTATCCAAAAGTATGAACAGGGTGACTAGAAAAAACAGTATAAAAGTATCGTTTTGACTGCCTGCCTGTCCCCCCTTATGAACGCCGAGTTATCCGAGTTTTTCGCATAATGTTGAACCTGCCGTCAAGATTTAAATTTTGAAACCCCCTCTCGTATTTTTAGATCCGACCCTGAATGAGTAGTTGTAGCATTGCCGCCTCTGACGCTGTCTTGTGTCTAGACACGGGTCGACAACTTTTCTACCATTGTCTAAAGTATTTGCTAGCTACAGGATATATATTTTATATATTTTTTTTTTCGTTTTGTGTCACTTTTTAAATGTTTCAGGGCTCAAACGAAAGTTTATTAGACACGATTTGGTCTATTCGTTTGTTGTTGTTACTGAAAATACGTTGCTGGAATTTCAATATCCGTGCACATGGCCACACTGCCAAAAGGAAGTCTTAGACAAATTGAGCACGCACTTTGTAAAGTCTTTGTAATTATCCGGCATTTTTAATTACAAGTCAACAAATTAAAAGTTAACCTTGATCTATGCCAAAAATTAAGGGGTTAAGGTACTCAATGTTCGCCGACAATATTCAATATTTGTTTATACGAAAAGTTTATTGATATTACACAGTCGTTCAATGCACTTTTTGGGGAGGTAAACTTTTGTAGCAGCTTTTCTATGCTGAATGTAAAATATTTGACGTTACAATAGAATTTGGAGCCAGCTTTTAGGCGCAAAAACATTTATGACCATATCTGTTGGCAGTGCGCCATGGGAGCAAAGCTGCTCAACATTTTTCTCCATTTATTTGCAGCTTTTGTTTCGATTTATTGTTATTTTCGTTTCAGTTTGTTTTATTTTTTGTTTGTTTATTTTTTTGTAAAACTCTTCAATACTTAAAATGTACTGCGTTGTCAGCGAAGGATTTGTCTGGTCTGCCAAATGGAAAAAACATTCACTTTGCCAGTTTTTGGCACTAACTTAATGCAGCATATTTGTGCACTAGTAATAGATGTAACTACTTTGAATGTGTGTAGTTGCGGATGGGTTGAAAAATTGTCGCGGGTTAGCTAAAAATGGTGATGGAGTTCACGTTTTATTCAGCGTTCTAATCGTAGTCAGAGAAGAGAGAAATATTGAAGTGAGAAGTTGAATGTGAATTAGTGGAAAAAAGTTTTTTAAAAAAGCTAAGAGTGAAATAATAGAAAAATCGTCAAGTAACGAAATAAGGTATGCTGTCTCTGTATGCGTGAGAATATTGAGAAGCCTACAAACAAGTGTGGTGAAAGCTTACAAAAAGGTAGCTGAGTTGGTAGAGTATTGGACTCCGATCACAAAGTTCCAGATTCGGTTCTCAGTCTTTACTCTTCTAAAGGGTCATCAATCTTGAGGTTTTTTTTTTTAAATGCAAAAAAAACACAAAAATTTCAAACGAATCGGAAAATCTTTATTTTCAATAGAAAGAACCATTCTTATTTTCGAGCACGGGCAATGTTGGCCTCTAATGCTTCAATCGTAGCTGGCTTATCCACAAACACTTAAGACTTCACGTAACCCCAAAGGAAAAAGACTAACGGTGTGAGATCACACGATCTTGCTGGCCAATTCACCGGTCCGAAGCGTGAAATTGATTGTTCACCGAATTGGTTCCATAAAATGGCCTTAGCGCGCGAAAAACATTCGTTACAGAACGCGAAATTTCGTAATATATTTGTACGATTTGTAAACGTTGTTCGGGTGTAAGTCT
The DNA here is from genome assembly GCA_018150985.1 of Chymomyza costata. Taxonomy (NCBI): domain Eukaryota; kingdom Metazoa; phylum Arthropoda; class Insecta; order Diptera; family Drosophilidae; genus Chymomyza; species Chymomyza costata. Next base: position 1,028,809 of record JAECWU010000401.1, on the reverse strand, counting down.
TTTCATGATGAAATGGTAATGAAAACTGAATAAAAAACACATGACAACTTGACAGTACTTACGCGTGATTTATCAAAAAAACCCTATTGAAAAAAAACCTCAAGATTGCTGACCCTTTACTATGTGGTACATAATTTTTGGAATGAAGTTCTCCAACTAAACTTTTGAAATGAATTGTTAGAATATTCGTCATTGGCTAAAATTACGAAGAGTGCAGAATAAGATATTTGATATTCCATTATTGTATTCAAATTCTCTATAAAAGAGCAGCTACATGATTGCAATCAGGCTGTAAATAAAATAATTAAGTTGTAAGTTCTTTAAAGAATCCAATATCATGTAAAAAACGTTTAAAAAATGTTTTTGCTGTAAAGCTATTACATAGTATAAATAAGGTTATATAATAATGTATATAATGTAGATATTTAGGAAGCGATATTGTTATATTCAAATAAAGAAATTGAATCGAATTTGAAAAGTCGTCACGTAACGAAATGAGTTGTCGAGACAAATTTTTATATTGTTTGAATTTTCTGTCGTCGTGTACTAAAGCATTTTAGTCATTTCGGTCTTTTAAAATTTGTGAGTTTTTTTTCATAATACCGAGTTGCCTCTGAGATTGAGCTTTTGAAGTATAATATGGATCTCCGCTCGCAAACTATTGCCGTGTGATTTGGTTGATTAAAACATAATGCTAGAAAAAACTGTTGGTCCACGTCCCATGACGTCACGCCAGTTTTTTTTTTAATTTTTATTTTGCGTTTATTTAGTGTATCGAAATTAAATTTTTTTAATAACTGTTTTGCATTCATTTTTATTTTATTTAGTTTTTTTTTTTTATTAATTAGTATTTTACATCTAAGTTTTTTTATTTAGTAATTTTTTTGTATATGACTAATTTTAAATTAATTTTTCTCCTTAAACAATAAGTAAATTTAACATTTTTTACGCTATTCTTTATAAGCGAAGAGCTCGGTTTATGATGGTTGTCCTATGACCGTACTCTTTTCTGTAGCTAGTGACGTCACAAGACCAAAATTTTCTATTCATTTTTGCATCTAACTATGGCCTTATGCTTTTCCACGTATTACAGCTCAGCACAACAGAGATCGATAAAACTTCGAAGCTGTGGATTTCTTTTAAGGAACAGACTCCACCGAAGAAGAGCAGAAACAAAGCATTTTGATATAGATATAACTGGGAGGCATCGCAACGACTGCTTTCTTCTGAGGTCTGGAGACCGAATAAGGAAATATGGGGCATGTCAGGAAACAAGTTGATGACAACGGATTGTACTAGAGTTCGAACAAAGAACTTCGATTACCGGAAAATATGTTTCGGAGTTATTGGAACTAGTTGATTTACAGCAAAACAGACCGCTTATGGCAAAGAATAAAGGTCCTTTCCAACGTCACACAGAAGATCAGGGGCCATGATATTTTTGCTAAAAAATGTTCATCAAATAATCCATCAGTGGAAGGAATGAGTATGTTGACATCTTTGACAAATCAAACTTTTTAGAGATTATTCCTGAAGACAATTGGAAGAATCAAGCTTTAGAATTTTTTTTTATTTTTTCGCTGTCCAAAGTTTTGATGATGTTTCAGCTTCAGCTCCTTAGCCGACCCACTGGCAACAAACCTGATTTCATCAGACATTAAATTTGGAAATCCACGTCATTTTTTTTGATTCCTCCTGACTCTATGTGTAGTTGTAGGGTTACCATGATCACCAATATGGCCATTTGTAAAACCAATGCCTATTTTGAAGTCCTTGACAAATCATAGTTTTTAGAAGGCCAAATAAGTGGATTAAGTATATAGACTGTAGTATGTTATACGCTAAGAAATAAAATTGTATTTTCTGGTATTTTTATGCAAGACTTTTAGGCTATGTTCAAATGCTTCATTTTAAATATTTAACCTCCTGAAAGATTAGAATTAGGCGCAACCGGCTCTGTACTCCCCGTTTCTTAGTTCGCAAGAAATTCTTCTTTCTGCAGCTAGTTGAAAGAGTCTGACTGTTTCTTTCCCTCATCCTTCACTATCTAATCATAAATACGAAAGACTAAGCCCAGAAACACTTACTGCGAGGTTGGAAACAAGAGTTTGTGACTCTAGCTCCTAAAGTGTCAGAGATATTAGCGTTTAGACGCACGGAAAAGTTTATACTCTGTATAAATTGATATAAACTAGGCGGGTTAGTTCCAATATGAAGAGTCAAATCCTTGCCAAACAATTTTGCTTCCTATTACAACACTGTCTAGAAAATACTGTACCAAGCAGACTAGTTAAGGAATCACTTAAAACGTTTACAAACTAATTCCAAACTGGTATGGTTTCCTGCACGGATTCAGCTAATACTGCTGACACAACAACAACAACAACAATAACAATAGCCTGAGAATGGCTCTTTATTTCCCTCTATCCTTTGTAATATTGATGTTAATAACATTGGCAGTCAACTTGTGTAAACCTCAAGTAGAAAACAGTGCAGGATTATTTTAGCTTTTATTGTTTATATTATATATAATACAAGCACATAGGGATCTTTTCCCATATATATAGTATATAAACTTAAGCTTGTTTATGTACGAGTATTTTTTGCTGGTAAAGAGCCACTCAAAATGCAACTTGAAGTGCAATTAGCAGACTTTGGTAAGGTAACAAAAAATGGCCAAGTTAAATGGTTCAAGTAAGTAAAATTGTAGCTAATTGCAAGCCATAGAAATATGGCTCAAAGCGAGCAAAAGAGGGGCAAGAGAAGGTACTTGAAGCAACTGTAAAATACCATATTATGTATAGACAGGTGAGAGTGGCGGTGAACTATGGGTTAAAAGAGCATAAAGTTTTACAAAAGTGGAAAATGATGATAATGTCATGTTTGGGGCAAATTTGGATGCCTTTGTCACCTACTCGAAAAAGGCACATAAATATATAGTATACGGCCGTGCTCCGTCAAACAAAAAACAAAAAAATATTTGGATTCTTTTTGTTTTAGAGCCTAAAAAGAAATCAACAACAAAAAATGTGAAATTGTGAGCACATAAAAACGAAAACTCTAGAGGTCTTAAATAGGTCTCTATACAAGCAAAGTAAATAGATATGATTAACCAAATATTTCTGAAGATTGGTTTCAACACTGCTAAAAAGTAGCTCAACTTAAGATTTTGCTAATATTTATTTCTGTTGTCAATTTAAGGATGACGTTCTTGACTGAAGCATTTTTTAGATATTCCCGAAAATCGGAAATTAGAACTTCACTTTTATTTTTTCTTGAAGTAAGCAATTTCAAGATAAAAAAAAGGATTGGAAATAGAAACAATCTTGATAAGTATACAATTCTTGTGGCTTATTTTAAGAAATAAATGGCATGATTTCTAGAATGGAATGACTAAAGATTTGTAACTTTTATCTTAAGATTTTTTTGATTTTATAAGAAATTGGAAACTTTGACAATGCTAAAAATCGCAATTGTTTTTCTCAACAGAAGGCACTCAATTTAAATGAAAGTCGGAAACCCGTCCCACTCGCCTTGGCTGGAATGAAGTAAAGAGGCTGGCACAAAACTAAACCGAATGGAAGAAATTCGTTGTGGCCCTTTATTTTACCTTGAAACTCTAAGAAATATGCATATACTATATACATAAAAGATTTAACAAATATCAAACAAATTTTACATTTTAATCATGGCGGAAAAAATTTCATGTTCGAAATTATATGTTCGACAGCGGTTAAAATTAAATTGAAAAAGTACCAAAGCGACGTAATTGCATAACATGTTACAATACAACAAGTAAGTTGGCAGTTTTTCAAGTTTATATTACTTCCGTTCCCACAAATGGTATTTAGCATTCTCCGAAGAAAAAATTTTAATGACACATGTGTTCTTACTTATTGCCCATCAAAAAGAGTCTACTTCATTGCAAAATGATTGCTTTTACTCTTTGAATAAATAAATGTATAATGCCCTAACCCTTTGGGTACAGTGTATAACGACTTTAACTTTATGTCGACGAAATGCAACATTTTGCCCATAGTGCAGTGAAGAGAGCGAGGCAGAAGCTTATTTAAAACTCAATGCAGTTGAGTGGCAGCTAAAGTAACAATGACTGCAAGTAAATAATTTGCAGAGTGAAGTATGTAGCTGCATTTAAAGCTCTCAAAATCACACACGAGCAGAGAGCGCACCAAACGAGAGCAGGGCGCAATGAGAGAGCGAGCTACTCTCACATAAACGCAGTCTAAGAAATGCTACTTGAGTAGAGATATAATTTGAAGATTTTCTCAAGTGCGCCCCAAACTGACAAAAGGACATGAAGGTTAATTGCATTGCAAAAGGAAAAAGCAAACCAAATGCATTTGTAGCAACATTTGAAAATATGCGTGTGTATGTAACTATAAACACATATAGCAGTATTTATACATATGTGCATATAAATGTATTTTGATGTGTGCTGTAAGAGCGCAACAAAAATAAATTAGGTTTTTGTTAGCTGCTAGGAAAATTGAAAAATTTCACCTGGCTGGCAACTACTTTGCCTGCAGCTATTATATCTAAAGTATATATTGCACATAGTACATATATAGTCACCACATACACACACATATATATTCATTTAAATATGCACACGTTTTTAAAATGTATTTTGTATGCACCTTGGATAGCAAAACTGATTATATATGTACTCAGGAAGCGCATCCTTATACATATGCACTTGTTTATCCAATAAAAAAGGATACTTGCAAAACTTTGGCAGCACGTCTTGAAACAAATTATGCAACATCTTTAATTCATAAGTAAATGTGTGTGTGTGAGACTGACAAAGTTTATAATTTGTGTATGTTCAAAAACTAATTTCAAATTATTTGAAATGCATAAAAGCATTTCGAAATTCACAAAGTTATAATCAGAACACATTTTCAAGCACTAAATAATATAATTTTCAACGAATTGTGGTCGAAAATTTGTTAGAATATTTTAATACGCAGTCTGTTTCAGTCTATCACCTTAGGCTTTAAGATAATCCATTTTTAAGCAATACAAGCCATTAACAATATAATATATAAGAAGAATAATTATATAATAAGAATGCTCTATAAATATATGCAATAGCTACCAATACACATCTTAATAAATTTAGAAGCTTCCAGGCCAAGATGTTGACGCGAGGTTCAAACAATTATTGATGTAACGTCATTATCAATTTTTAAATAAATATAAAACACCTTTGCTAAAAAGAGCGAAATTCTCCTACAGCACAATGTGGCAAGATATCAGCAGTATTCAACAAACTTGATCTGATAAAAGACTATCTACTGGAAAGTTTCTACATCTTTAGCTCTTGTGATCTCCGTAATCTGGGCGTTCATACGGACAAACGGACAGGTGGATAAAGCTCAATCTTTATCAGAGTTTATGTTAAGCATTATGATTTAAAGGAAAGCCAGCCCTGATGCTGCCTATTTTGAGATACTCAGTACTCTAAGGACTAGTGCTGGAAAAAACATCGATGATCGAAGCTTAAAATCTCTATATATCGATGTTGGCCAACAGAGATGTTTCTCCAGCACTTCTGCACTCATCAAATTGGTGTTTAGCAGTGGTAGAAAAACATCTCTCACGATTTTTTATCCTAACCCTAAAATCTACTAGATAGGAAGCGTTCAAGCCCAAAAATGTTGATGATTAAGCTCTAGTAGTTTTCTTTTTACTCCCCTGGGCACTGCGTCCAGAAGATCTTTTGTACCGTAGCCAAAGGTTAATGAAAAAGACTTTCCGCTTTCCGTATGAATAGCAGAAGGTCTTTTGTTGATGTTGAAGCCGAAAAGGACTGTTCCTTTCCTTTCCCATGTGACAGGCTCTGTCCCACACAAGTGCTGGGCAGTCACAGAGAATACGTCTGGTGGTTTCATCGTCTTCGAGAAAGAGTCTACACTCTGAAGAATCCGATAGGCCCATTTTCTGTGGATGGTATCTTACAGTGTGGTGCCCAGATAGATATGCTACCAGAAGTTTTAAGTCCCCTCTGCCAAGACCTTTTGTCTTGATCATATCCAGGGGTTTGACCAGCTCTTTTGCTTGTCATAGCCCCGGTAAGGTGAGCCAGTGACTCCTACGTTCTCCTGCAGCTCATTTGTTTACCATGGTCTAGTTATTTTCGAAAAACATGTTTTTGGGCACTCATTTCAGTTATTCATCAATATCTCGTGAGCAAAATTTTGTGTCGACATGAAAGACAATTAGATTGAAAGGTATTTATGTCCTCCTTACAGTGGTATACAATTCAAAAATATCTCGAAAACAGTGCTTAAGAAAAAAAAAGGTTACCAGTTTCGTGTTTCTCAACCCCAAATTATCCTAAAAAACATTTTTTTACCAAGGTTAATTTTTCGTGTAAACAAGTGTTATTTATCTTTTCGACTTAGATATTCAATTGTAATGATTATATGTTCTGGCACTTAAAAATAAAAGATTTATTACATTAATAAAACCAGAAATAAGGTTTTCAAGACAGTGGGCAATCCTTTCCAAATTGTATGCGTTTAGTGTGACCAGAGTATCTATTTATACCCTGTACCTATAGGTACAAAGGGTATACTAGATTTGTGCAATGTATGTAACGAACAGAAGGGTGGCAGACCCCAAGTCCTTTATTCCAAAATGCTTACATACCGGGGGGGGTGGGGGGGTTTCCCTTTTTTTCTCCTTCTTTCCCCCCGTCCCCCTTTCCCTCTGTATGAACACCTAGATCTCGGAGACTATAAGAGCTAGAGATACGAAACTTTACCAGCTGATGCGCATATGTCCTCAGAAGATCAAGTTTGTTGAATGTCCATATCCTTCCCTGTTTCCCCGTAGCAGAGTTTCGCGGTTTTTAGCTACACCGTTTGATATACCAATCTGAAACTTAACAGAGCGATGTGTTGTGGTTACATGCATCCGTGTGTCAAAAATAAACAAAATCGGACAAATAAAACAAAAGTTATAGTCTACAAATTTAACCACCCCTTGCCTATAAACTGCGTCAATATTTGACTCTACGTAATTATAGTAACAAATGGACTAGAATCACAAATTTTGCTAAGCTGATTCATGTAGCTCTAATGAACAAATCAATTCGAGCACCCCACCCCCATCGATTTACCGTATTTTCTCCCACACCCCTCAACATATCCCCTTGAAACTTACCTCATATACTTTAAAAAACTTCTTTGACGTAAATTTCGATTTTTATCAAAATCGGTTAAAATTTGCGGAGCTTATAGGTATAAATATCGTTTGCCACCAAAAAAAATGTTCCAATTGGAAAGTTCTTAGGACTATGCAGGAATAACATTTTTTTCGAGAAAAAAGCTACAGGGTATTACACTGTCGGGCACCGCCTTGACTGTATTACATTTTTTTTTTTGGAATGGCAGAAAATCTTACTAGAAATGTTCTTTGTTTTGTTTGTATGAGTTTTGCCCACCATTGGACTAGATCGTCGTAACTGATACGTTGCCAGATCGACACGAAGAGGAGGAGGTTATACCGATGTATAATTATCAAAATTTTGAAATTCAATAAATTGTGATCATTAACTAAAAAAAAAAATTACGAAATTTTTTTTTTTTTTTTAAAAAGCAGACCGATTTGCTATGATGCGAACCATAAAGTTTTCAAATAAAAAGCATTTCTTCAATAAAAAGACATATACTAAAAGAGTGTAGGTACATCAATAGCTATTGAGTTATTGCTCTTTTTGGGCCATAAAGCTGTTCAACTTAGAATTTGGATAGTAAAAGTTTAAATTTGGATAATAAAAAAATACTCGTATAATTTGAACAGAAGTATAAACTAGAAGTTTTTCAAACTAAACTTAAATGCAAATAGGCTATTTTGATTTTACTTCGAAGATCTAGAAAGCAGTTCAGTTCCATTGGTTCATTTGATGAACATTGCAGATGTAGTTCAATATTTTAGTGCATTTAATGCGCTGCAGTAGTATAATATGTTTCGGTCTAATGGAATGCATTGTTTTTTAAGACTTTTCACATTTAAGCACGCCACACGCACATAAATTATACTTAGCACATAGTTTGGGGTTCATTTTTATTATTTTTAAACTTTTTTTATACTTTATTATATATATAGTTTCTATATATGTTTTGTTTTTTTTTTTTGGGTTCAAGTAACTTTGCGCACGTCGTTTTATTGGCCATTCTCACATACAACCCTGGAACCTACAATATTTTGCACTTTGCGAATTGCAATTTCAGCACGCTTTATGTGTGTGTGTGTGTTTCTGTGTTTGTTTGCTTGTGTTTGCAAGTTTTATACCACTTTTATCTGGCAACGCGTAAATATTCGTTAAAAGTTGAAATTTAATTTTATACCTTTGACCCCCCAAAGCCCGAACCTTTGCGTAAGTCCAAGTGCAAGTGCAAGAGTCCTGCTGCTTGTTGCTTGCAACTCAGCTTTCTGGTTTGTATCTTGCAAGTTCTTCCATAGCTGTGGCCCGCCATTTCGTCAAGTGCATCGCCAGGTGAAATAAATTTCATGCGCACCTGACTGCTGCTTGTTAGCATGAAATTTATGTTTGAGCATAAATAAAGCTTTTCTAAACTGTTTACCTTAAACACTATGAAGCCCTGAAACATTACCTTAAGCTAGAGAGATAGAGGTGTAAAAAAACGCTTCCCAGTTTGAGACTCTCTGCTCACTGACAGAGCTGCTCTGGGTGAGCTATGAAGATATTATGGCAATGGTTTTGGCATCCTCTTTGCATTAAGTAGATCGTCAAGCTGGAACATCTGTATTTGCTATAACTGTTACTCAACAACTTTGAAAGACTAAAAAAAGAGAGCGCATAAGTGAGAGAGCGATGCTGGGTTTGCATTGCGCGAAGAAAAGGCCACAGCGGTATATTCAGTGTAAACAGGCTTGATGCAGTATTGAATAGTTTTTCAGTGTGATTATAAATATTCGTTTGGTGTCAAATGTGCATTTGGACTGCCTTGTATTTGGGCTATGAACTTACGAGGGTAGTTTAATAAGTCAGTGACTTTTGAACTGATCCTATCAAGTACCCTTATTTACCTTAATATCGAGGTAAATGGAATAAAACGAATTTCGGAAACTAATCAGGCATTATTTTTCCTTAAAAAAAAACCATTACCGAAAGAAAGGAGAGGCACTTCGATAGCTTAGAATAGTTACTGGTTAAGGCCTGTATGCAGCTCCAAAATTCACAACCGTACAAGAACTACAAATGACCATTGTGTAACTATAAACGCAAGGTGGTATTATTTCTAGGATTCTGTTATGCATGTGTTTAATCAAACTAATAAAAATAATTAGTCACTTTCAATTTCTATGAAAATGTTTTGTGCCAATGATAAAAATTTTAATATGATGGCGACAGGCCTTTCAATAAGGGGGTGGGAAAGAGGGGATTCCCCCCCGGGCCCGGAGTTTTCTCAGGGGCGTACTGTCGTGATTCAATCTAAAGGTGTAATCGCGAGGCCGGAAAATTTTCCCCCCGGGCCCGGATTTTCATCTTTACGGCCCTGGACGGCGAAAATTAATTAATTTGATCATTTGTTTGGATTATGAGATGATTATGACATTGTTATTGGTTCCTAAACAGCTCAACACAAATAAGAAATAGTAAACGCCGATTTTTCTAGGAGCCATTTTTTTACGCCCGTATTAAAATGATTGCGCGTTAGTTTTGGTTGTTGCGGAAAAACAGAGCAGCAGTTGTTACTGATAGCGCCATCTAGTGAGCTTGGTGGCGCCATCTTACGTAAAGCATCTGTAAAATCATAGGACAATCATAGGACACTGTTTTGTTTGTTTATCTGCGTCCACTTGCCATACGCTTTTGATCATGAAATTTTGCGACTAGTACGAAGTTTGTTCTGTTTCGGTTGCGATTTCCGGTGCAGTTCTTTATGAAGAATTGGCTTACCATAGTACATTTCATTATGGTTATGACAGGTCGCCTAAAAGAGGTCTCCACACCAGACATCATCGATAAAATCCATATTATGATGCTGGACGAACGAAGAATAAAAATGCTGGGGGTGGTAAATTAAATTTGACATGAATATTTGGACATAAAAAAGCTATCTACGCGATGGGATGCTGCAATTGCTGCCACTTAAGCATAAGCTTGACTATAATTCATCATAAGAAAAATTTCATAAATAAGGCTACGAATTACTGTCCCATAGAAGCTCCAGATCTAGCCCATAGTAACTATTTTCTGTTACCATACCTGAAGTATGTCATGGCTGTAGGAGACTTGAACCACCATTTTCTCTATCACTGGCGGATCCACGGAGGCGTTTTCGAGTCCGGACCCCTCCAAAAGTTGGATTATGAGCTGGCAAAAACCTTTTATTTGATAAAAATAAAAGAATCGGAAGAACGTATCACTACAAAAAAAGTAATTGTTGAGAGAAAAACGCTTATTTATTACAAAATACCTTTATTCTAAAAGTCACTGACATCAAATTGCCCTCGTTTTTAAATGGCTGCGAAAAAGCGTATGGAGCTGCGGAACACCTCATATTTTTGCTCTAACTCGTCAAATTTAGTAGGTATGTTCTTTCAAAGTTGAGACAACAAACTTTGTCCGATTGGTTAATATTCTTTCTAGCTACTTACGGTCTGGATGCCAGTGATCACTAGTTCCGCTATTTCACCTACTATATATTAAAGTGAGACAAAAACTTGTCCTCTTTGTAAAACTAAATCAAACAAAAAATATTGGACGAAAGGCAGACTGGATCAACGCGGCATTGTTAAGGAGGTCACGCACCTACTAGACTAGAATAATTGGCATATTTATAAATAAATCGCCAAATTGATCAAGAATTATCTTAGAATACTGGCTGGGCTACTTACGGCACATTGCAGGCTTAGGAGAACCCTAAACCAGTCGGGCATCATTGACCCTTAACAACTAGATTACATCTTCTGTAAAATTGAGCAAAGATCCTCCAAAAAGCTTGCTGGGTGTGGCCATATGGGCTGAAGAAGCTTATGCCTCTTTGACGAGCAACCTCTATGCTCGCTATGATCATCCCAAAGTTATTTACGAAAATTTGACTGTCTGTGGAACTTAAGTGGAGAACATTAGATGCCTGCGATGTCTCTCTCTCTTATTTTCTGTTTAATTTCATAATTTCCAGTTCATTTGCTTATCTAAGTGAAAGATTGTAAATTGAATAACTTTAAAGAAACGTTTTATAATCTGGCACCTCTAATTTATTATCATTTTTTAAGTGAAAAAGCCTAGAAAGAATTAAGAAAGACTCAGCCTCTCTTTTTATCGCTATCGGGTCACAAAGTGCATCGCGTCTACGTAGTTTCATTCGATTTAGAACGATCAAAAATCTATTTGTTTGAAATTTTAAAGTTAAGTTAACAATTTAGTCAACTACAAACATGATAACCCTTTTTTAGCAAAGCTTGTAGGCGTAGTTGGATTAAATTTGGCTATACCGACAAAGGGTACTTTTGAAATATCTGACTAATTGCATTCAAAAAGTTTTTCACCTAATACTAGCAAACTTTTGTGACGCCAATGTAAACAGTGTGAACCTATCATAAGCGTAAAGGACAGTGTTACGCATTGTTAGTGCTTCCTTTTTATTATGGTTTACGTCCGCTGGACACGCAATTGAATTTAAGATTACGTCGTTTAGATAATTTCACCCAGATAAATTCAAAGCAGCTGTAATGGCATTTAATATTTATTATTATTATTAATCCCACAGTGTTGCCATATTGTTGTAAGCTCACATACTTATACAATGCCTGCCTTTTTGGCCAGTTCAATGACTTTGTCTTCATTTGGCAGTTCCTCAGTTCCAAAAGAAATAACATTTTATTATTGATGTCTTTTGGTTGTTTATGTGTCAACAGCAAAAGAATTCGTATAAGCAGAAAATTCATTAAGTATAAAATAAAAATTGCTTTGCAATATAATGGACAACTGAGTTGAGCTGCTTTTAAGATTATTCTCAATGTTGTCTTTGGAGCCCCCATGACATAACTCCATTAAATTGTTCTGCATGAGCCAATTAAATGGAATTTGGGCTTCATTTTCTTGTGCTTAGTACTATTTTATGATTCAATCAAAGCAGAACGAATAGAAAACTTATTTACGAATAATAACCCATTTTATAGCTTTTACATATTTTGCAAATTTAAAACTTTTATTTTAGAAACTCTTTTATGCTTTAATTGGCTCGAATAAGCTTTGAAATAATTATTCTGTTTTATGAAGCTTGATGAGAATTATGAATTTTTATACTTAGGATGACTAACTGAAGATATTAAAAACGAATAAAGGCAATACAGGCTCATTGGTTTTCTTTTCTTTTTGTTAGGGTTTTTGCTATTTAATAAAAAGTCGTTAAATTGGAGAATTATTGAACTTTTGTACTAAGCTTTTTTTTATATTTCATAACCGGTTTTTCTCAAATCAAAGTTCAGATTTTAAAAGTGAAGTCAACTTAAAATATAATACTATTGCTCCTTTGCAGATGCAGGATGTATCACCGATGGAAGTCAGAACTAAAAAATTCTTTTGAGATGAGAATTTTTTGAGAATAAGATAAAACTAGTCACAATGCCGACTGAGAGAATTGGTTTGTTGCCAGGAAGAGCTGGGCCGCTGGGCTCTTTTGGGGTTGTTCCCAACCCCATTTGCCTTGCTAAAAAAAACCCCCCAACACGTGAGGTTTGTGATATAACCTCAAAAAACCCCCTAACACGAGCTTTGTCGTAAACTGTGTAATCTATCAAAAAAATCGTAAATCGAATAATTTTTTAAAGAATTAAAATAAAACTTCATATCAAGTCTTATCGTTGAAGCTTTTGGTTGAAGAACTTTTCAAGATATCTGAATTTAATTTTGAATACAAACCTTAAGAAGTTTTCTGATAAACGTAATAGGCGACCATTTCAATATTTGATTGGCTATAAAGAAATTTGTAGAGCAATACCACGGGCAGTTTTAAATCACTTTCTGCGAAACCCTTCAGAGATACCATCACGGCCGCTTGAACCATATCTACGAAGCTTAATCGGCTTGAAACGAGGAAAGCTTAAGAAGTCTGGAGGTGCCAGATGTGGACTGTATAGGCGTATGGTGCAACGTGGCTACCTTGTGCTTGGTCAGAAACTCACTCACTAGCAGCACACAAGCCTTTCGTATGGTAAAATCTTCGGTAATTTTCGGACACTTTCCGAAACCCTGATTCAACTACAATCATAAAAATTTCTTGCGCACCTTCACTCTGGTGTCATTCAGAGGTTGACAGAAATCGGGACGCTTACCCTTCGGTTGCCCAGTTAATGACTGGAAAAAACATCGATCTCGTCAAAAGTCTCGACACTGGTCCAACCAACTTCCACCGCTACAGAAATTTAGTCCTACTGCTTTTTGATCCCACCCTGTATCTCCCATCCTTCTGATAAATTATTTATGCCTTACCAAAAACCCATTCATCTTTTTAGCCAGTTCTAGATGTCTTCAGTTGAAAGTAACCTTATTCCAAGTGGGCAACTCTGGCATGGCTTAAATGTGCAAAAATCAGAGTCAACGTTGACTTTTACAAAAAACATCCCATCCAAAAATCCTACAGAAAGATGGTTTGTAAACCATTTTAAAACTATCAATGCAAACTATGTTTACTGAGAAAGGGAAAATTGTTACAGGGTATCCCACTTTTTGGCAGAGCTACGACTGATTCACATTTTTATTCCCTGAGTCTGTGGAGTAAGGACTTAATCAAAATTTTAATCATGACATGGGGTATTGATTCAGCCATGAGACAAGAGACATCTAATTTATGGAAATTTTCATATTCTTGCTTTAAAGGTGAAGATGATCAATTCATGTCGATATCTTGCACCGTTCCCTAGTATGTTATTTTGGCGTTACGCCCCAACATAAAAACCAACCTGTGGAAATTTTGAATTCACTAAAACTTGTAGGTTCTGTGAGATTGAGCAGAAGTCCTCGCCAAACATACTTACAGAGTATGATGCTCTAGCCAGAAGAAGAACATTCCACTTTTTTGTACATAGTATTCCAATAGACTATACTTATTACCTAACTAGAATCATCCCATAACTATATTTGTTTTGGTGTTTCGACTGGCTGAGGAGGTCTAGGGCTTAGGGTCGCAGTGCAGCTTTCACTAAAAACTTATTATTATTAAAGACTCCAACCCCATCCCAACAAACTGCAAGAAATAAAACAAACAAGCTGGAGCCATCAAATCCAGAGCCAAAATCACTCTCGTGAGCCTAATAAACAAAGAATCGTTGACATTTTTACAAATAGAGCTCATGCCCAACCCACTATTTAGACATATGGAATCCCTATAAACAAAGAATCGTTGACATTTTTACAAAACTTTTCTGTTAAGCACCAACCGTGACTGATACCCTTTCTTTTGTCTGAAATAATAGTATAAGGTCACAATAAACTTGAATGACTGTCAAGGCGTCCAATGTAATGAAACACTTAGAGTCATTTAGTAGAACCTACTTGTCATTTGCTATATAAAAGGCACTTCCTAAAATTACTCTTTCCAATTCAGAGCTACAATCAATTAAAATTTATTGCACAGCCCGATGAACTTTGCAGCCCATTGCAACACTGCACCATCTGTTTGTGTGGATATTTAATTTTTTTTTTTAAATGTGCAACAGGATGACATTTATGTTGGTGTCGCGTAGTTCAAGTGCACATAACTGATGCTCCACTTGGACAGCTGCGCGACTTGCAACATAGAAAAGAGGCTGCAGAGGCAGGTAGATGGTGGGGGTTGGGGTTTCAGCACTTCGGAGTAGGAGTTACTGGAGTCATAGTCATGGCATTTTGTTTAGAAACTTTTAATTAGTGTTGCAAAAGTTTTTCAATTAACACCACCTGCACAACTATTTATTTTGCTGGCAGCGCTGCCGATGCTCACGGAGCATCTTTCGAAACATTTTAGAGAGTCCTGGTTCCTTGTTGTTGTTGTTGTTGTTGGTGTAGCTGTCAACTGTAAATTATAAAAATATTTTTGCGCTGACTGCCCTGCTTTTTATTATTGTTGTTGTTGTTTTTCTCACTTGAGCTCGTGAAAAATGTTTCACACCTAACAGGCGAAAAGCACAAAATAATTTACTTTGCTTATTTCCAGAGCCAAGTAGCAAGTTTGCTTCGACCAGCTTCCGGCAACGACTCCATGTTCCAAATACTTAAATCCAAAAATAACAACAGATTTTGTTTTAATGAAATGTTTTCACATTGATTTTTACCAGAGCTTTGTGTGGCTGAATGAGATTTTCCCGATCGTAATTTAATACAAATTGCACAAGTTTTTGACAGTTGAAACAATTTGCCAAATGCCGGCATTGTTTGTGCCATTAATTAGTAGCCAAGCTGTTTACAATCATATTGTAATCGAATATTCAGAAATAGTACATAGCACCTATATGTTTAAGTTATATATTTAAGAACATAACAGCATGAAAATGCATAAGACAATTTACAACAAAATAAGTATCCTTATTGCATGAATGGCTTGATTTGTTGCTTGAGGCTAATGAGTTAATCTTTAATGACATTATAAAAATAAGTTTATATAATAAATTTAAAAACTAGCTACAATTTAATGTTGTGTTTGCGCAAAATTATGTAACGGCTATAAATATAGGTCAAATTAAGTTTTTGTTTTTAAGTTGGACCTTTTAATATTGGTGATTTTTAAATACGTAATTCCAATTATTTATAGAGCTATCGATAACTGAATACAGCTATCAATAAATATCATTGCATTCAAAAAATATTGAATTTTTTTTTTTGTATTTGGTGAGGCACTTTAGTAATTTGACTATTTTGGGATTTTTTTTTTTATATGAAGCTTTGACATTTCGCGCGGAATTTTTGCATGCTGCGTATGGGCCTATAAATTTAATTTTAGTAGCTTTGGTGCCCTCTACCGCCCGAAATATGGACTTCTGGGCATAGCTTTCAAATACAAATAAAACTCGAAACTCAATTTTGAACATTTGTTGCTTTGAAAGTATTTTTGTACGACTTATTGATTTTTGATTTTAGATTTTTTAGGAGGTCCTTAAAACATTAAGCAAAAGAAAAGTGTGCAATTTTTTCAGATCAAAACCTATTTTTTCTGTACTATATTTTCCAATCCATGAAGAACATACCCACACCTTCTTCAAGTTAACAATAATCTGAAGACTTTTCAATAAAAAAACCAATTGTGTTAAAAAATAATTACAAATTTAGAAGCTTAAATCGAACATATTAAAAAAATGATTTAAATAAAATTGACAGATGGTTCATATTTAAGGTATGTACTTTTTAACCGTTTATGAATTATAAACAATTTTTCATAAAAATCAGCATATTTAAAATCGGTTTCAAAGCTCAGCACTGCTTAATGAAAAATTCTACTAAATCCTGATGAGTCTCAATATATTAAAAAGAAAGCTCAAACATTTTCCTTTATATCAGGCACAATAAAGAAAATCGTGTATATTTCAACTGAAGAAATATCGTCTTATATTATTATTACCATAAAAAAAAGAGAGTGAAATTATCTATAAATAATATGAATTTTTTTTCAAAAGAAAATTTTTTTTTTACGAAAATAATTGGAGCCTTAAATAAACACTTAATTACGTATCATTT
The DNA here is from genome assembly GCA_018150985.1 of Chymomyza costata. Taxonomy (NCBI): domain Eukaryota; kingdom Metazoa; phylum Arthropoda; class Insecta; order Diptera; family Drosophilidae; genus Chymomyza; species Chymomyza costata. Next base: position 1,012,098 of record JAECWU010000401.1, on the reverse strand, counting down.
CGATACATATAATAAATTTCAGTAAACAAAAATAATATAATAAAAAATAAAAACGAATAATATTAACTTACCTGCATAATCCTTTCACTGCATTCTCTTTTATTAAATTTTTAAATTAATTTTCTTCTACTCTCTGGGAGTTATTTTATTTTATTTTATTTTATTTCCTAGGAAAAAAGCAAGGTGCTACATAAAAGATTTGGTAATACACAGAAAAAAAAATGTCCGTGGTGCTAGATCATCAACAAAATATGTGTGGGATTTCTGGCTGTATTTTATGTCCTACGAAACATTTTGATTCACAAAACTAATGTACTCCTTCAACCCTCAATAACAGTGTATAAAAGTGCTCTGACAAAAAAATAAACAACACTAGCACAGCTAGTGCTATGCTGCTTACACTTATTGCTTTCAAAAATAAGAATAGGACAAAAGGAAAATAGGATCAAATATAAATCAAAGAGAGCAATCTGTGCTCTTTAACAACAGAGAGAGCTACGTTTGCTACAACGCGGTCATATTTCGTTGCGCCGTTTGCACTTATACTCTTATGACTCTAATGCACAATAGGAAAATAGGATCAAATAAAAGCCAAGGAGAGCAATCTTTGCTCTTAAAACAGAGACAAAGAGAGAGAGAGATTACTCTTAAAATAAAACAAATAAAAAAAAATTGTAAGCGCACTCCATTACACCCACGCACACTAAACGCAAATACAATTTGCTTTCCTTTTCCACTTTTCATTTATTTATTTTAATTGACTATTTAAACAATTGCGCATTTTGGCTAACTAATAGCAAATGTTGGCCATAATGTCATAAACTGTTTAAACACGTTTCAACACTTTTTGGCAACGCACAAACTTATTAATTTTAAATAAAACTGCAGCGCGTGACCGAGTGACCGCGTCTTTTAAATCTGCTTTACATTTACTTTCATTTGATTTTTGTTCATCAGTGGCGTAGCCTGTTTGTAACGAAGAGGGTTTGAAAATGTTTTTATATATATTTTAAAAAATGACAGAAATAAACTTGCAAGTATTAATTTTAACTTATAATGCCGAAAGTTAACAGCAAAAGTTATGAGAATATTCGAAAAAAAAGCTCTTGAAATTATTAAATGTTTTTTAACATTTAATTGATTACAATCGAAAATTTTTAATAAATATAAATTAACTATTCTCATAACGCCATGAGTTTTCGGATATCGCTTCATACATTTTCTTTCATCTACGCGATCAACTGCTATAAAGTATTGGCAGCGTAATCCCCACTTACTACGCCCTTGTTTTTCTTTCTATCCTTTAGCACGCAATGACAGGCTTGCCAGCTGCTCACTTTTCAATAAGAAAATTGATTTTGCTCTATGACCTAAGCAACTGTGCGTCTGTTTGGCAACCCTAGAAGAAAAAGTGCGACAATTAAATATTTAAGCACGCATAAGAATTGTTAATTTATCTATTTACGCGTTGCAACAAGTGTACTGGTGTGTAATTTTTTAAATATTAAATATTGTGGCAAAAGTGTTGGTGGTTTATATGATGGCTGAAAACATTTGTTGGAGCGCAGACTTTTTTTTTTTTTTTGTGTTTGTGTTAATTCAAAGTTTATAGAAATTGTAATAAAGTTGTTTAAATAAGTGAATATATATAATTTTTTATTTTTTTTTTAATATTGTATATGAATATAAGTGCTAATAGACAAGTATCAATTATTACGGAAAGTGCAAGTCGTTAAAAAAGCGGGCTATAATTTTTTTTTTGTTGAGCGTCGGCAAATGTGTGTGTATTTTTTTTTTTTTTTTTCATATTAATAAAAAGTGCAAGAAGCTGTTATTAAGTTGTTAACAAGTGCAACAGGTGCAAAACTATTTAAAATCTACATAATATTAAACATAGCTGCTGAATGTACATATATGTAAGTGATATACATATGTACATATGTTCATATGTAAGAGCAACAAGTGTAAAAAAGTTTGCTTGTTGGGAGTAACAACAATTATGCAAGTGCAAGTGAGTAAGCCATACTATTCATATTTTGTATACATTTAACTTCCATAGGAAAGTGCAAGTGTTAAAAGAGCTGCGCCTAACATTTTCAACTTATTTGCATATTTATTAATATCAACACATATAAAAATTGTTTTAATATAATTAGTTTGCAAAAAGTTCACATTGAAAGCAAAAGTTTAAATAAGCAATATCTTCACTATATATTTATAAATTAAAGCGGCAATTGATTTTATGGGGAATTCTTAATGCCGAAGGTCAGCCGTTATGCCAACCCAAAGCAGTGAGTTTTATTTCTGTATCTACAGTAGGCACACATTTTATTCGTTCACTCTTACCTATAATAGCCCAAAATAATCAAATTGATACCCCTTATGTTCATCCATCAAAACTTGATAGAAGATATGGTTAAAGCAACAAAAGTTAAAAAGGTCCTGACGTGGGAAGTTATTTTTATATGATAATATAAATTTGTCCCAGGGTTCGTCCCAAGAGTTACGATATCTACTTCATATCGCATGAATAAGTCATATGTGGCCTAATCGAATTCTTTATATTTTGATTGGGCCTAATCTGTTAAGGTTAGTTTGGAATAGGTGTTTTGTAAAATCTCTAAATTTAAAGTGGAGTTAGACATTGGATTTGGAATCAGTGACCCCAAAAACAAACAGTAAACATAATCTAAACTCGAATTCCGATATTGGCTGTATTATATCAGGCTAAAAACCCCATAACATTGTTTTTCGAGACCAGTTGCCAGGTGATGTGTTCGATTGATTGGGGTCGCTTGGTTTCTTAGATAGCCTCTAAAAATACTCGTTTTATAATGTATTTTAAGGTTATTTTAGAACACTTGGGTGTTTATTTTTTTTAGACCGCAGTTCCGATCCAGCAGACTTGAAGTCCATATGGGTAGCCCAGTCACATGTAAAGTCCACACCACTTCTTTTTTTCATAAAAAACTACACTAATATTCCAAATTTTTTAATGAGAAAAAGCTGCAGAAAACTTATTTTGGTATCTAGACTTATGTGAGCCCAATGAAAAGGAAAACGTTGATATTTCTCCATATCAGCCACTCCATTCCCCTAAACAGCAAACTATATCACTACAATCATCAACAAAGCAATTCTTTGCTAGAATTTATAACTTTTACGCGAAAGTCACCTGTAGAGTAACCCACTGCCAGGCGCCAAGTAGATGATTCAAATGTTGTGCTCTATCAAATGTCAACTTGATTGTCCAAGGTCATTTTCCATCAAATCTGTGAAAAGTAACAAAAAAGAGAAAACTTGCTTGTTTGATGGGTTTGCGCTATTTTTCGGTTATAATAGAAACCCAGCCAATTTTCGTGAAAATAATTCACTGGGCAGCAACAAAAGAAAAGCAACAACAGCTGCTGTGGAAATTTGAAAATTCACCTTTTGCCGACTCATTCTAAGGTTCTCTCTGGGAATGGGCGTTTACAAATAGCCACAGTTTTTTTCAACTTTGAAGCAGCAAGAAAACGGAATACATCTTTATATAATGGGTCAGACACGTGCAACGCTTAGAGGCTCGTTTTTCTGCGTGTTTCTATTTTTGTTTTTTTTTTTTTGCTTTTGGCTGTTATACATTTGGCCATTTCCATACAATGATAATCTATGTAATAGCACAGCGTTGGACCGGAAATGACTTGGTGTTTGTTGGAAATTAAACAAGACAGCAACAACAAATGGCGACCGGAAGTCCATATAATGAATTTAATTAGAAATTGTGAGTGCAACGGAAATGTGAAACAATTTTTGCTTAAGCTGCGTGCAACAACAAATCACAACATTTTTGGTTGGCTTGTTTTTGGTTGATTGGACGCACCAAATAGACCCCGAGAAGTTTGGGTGTTTTTGGCCAAATAGCTAAGCAAACAGCTTAATAATGGATACTAATATGCTAACCATATTGTGTGTCAATGTTTGGTGTAATTAATTAACCCAACAACCGAGCAACGTTGACAGTTTGTATTGTTTGTCATTTGAAGTTGATACAAAAAACACTTTTTTCCCACTGCCACCAACCCAGCTCCAGCGTTTTGTTCGTCTATAGTGGTAAACACTTGGTTCTTTTTTTTTGTTTTTTTGTTTACCCCCAGATAGTTCCCCTGAGTGTCATTTTTGGCATTTAACATGTGCGATAAATGGGCTGAAACTGAAGTGCCCTGTGGCAGTGCCTGACTTGGCAAGTCTGTTTTTTTTTTTCTGCTTTTTTTCTATAGGGGCGTTGACTAGCAAGGGCAGGAGACTACTGATAGAGGGTTTGATAATACATTTGTATTATACTTTTTATATAATAGACATTGACAATGCCATTTTTCATGCAACAAACATACACACACACAGAGACAATGCCAGCAGCCTAGACCAGTCCAGTACGCCGCTCTGACACTGCCAAGACAATGCCGAAAGGGACATTCATTTTATTGAAAAATTGTCCTTGAATATTGCATAAAGATGGCAGTAAATTTATAAATTGTGGCCGAAAAGCAGACACGGCAGTCACAACAAACTGAATGAATTTGCTTTATGCCAAGTCTATAAAATATGAAAATTCATTTCATGCAACATGCGGACACTTTTTCACTTCGATTTTGAATTCGAATGCTTTTATTGCAAAACATATGTGATGGGTTAGGGACAGAAGAGTATTGGAGTAAGGGGTATCATTTTGCAGGTTGTCACAGGTGCGTCTGAGCACATTTTGAGCAGCATCAATTGTCATTTATTTGAAGCTGTTCTCAAGGCTAAGCTGGGACTAGCCTAGGAAATCCAATGCAAAACTTTTGCAGACAAACAAAAATGTCCTGAAAAGGCAGTAAAGTGATAACTCAACAAGGGAGACAATAAACCTACGATAGGATAGGGTTAGAGCTACCTTTTGAGGGTTTTAAAGGTTCAAACTTAATCACACAAACTTCGTAATAAAAATAAATAATCAGCATTGCTCCGGAAAACGAAAAATAAAAATTGAAAAATTTGATTCGGATCAGTTTTTGCTGCGAAAAACGATTTTTTGTTGACATCTTCCTTCACATGCGTTCATGAGATAGTTGAAGACTGTTGCCTTTTATATTTTCGGACTAATAGTAAAAGATAAATTATTTATTATTAAAGCTGACTTTTTTGATTTTCGAAATATTTTTCAATTTAATTAATGCACTTTTGGAAACGCTTTAAGGCTCTTTTCCTTTCAAAAGTGTTGACCTCTAAATCGAGCCTTTCGTAATTTTCTACAATCTCTTCTCTATTTACGTGGCCCAATATTGAAGAACAATAATGCATCATTCAAAATGGCTTTAATAATTTTCAAAATATTCTCCTATTTTGTCTTTTTGAAGCATTTTTTTCGTTCAGAAGAGGTCATCGCTAAAATAAGCTTTTGGAAGGCTGCTCATAATCTCTTGTTTACATTAGGGAAACGAAAATAAGCCATGCCGTTGTTGCTCTAAAATTCTTTTGTGTAAGCTGACGTGTGAGAGCTGGCATTGTCGTGGAAAAGCACAAACCGTCCTAAGTGATTAGTTTTCTTCAATTCTCAACAAATTTTAGGCAAACAAGTGGGTGCCAAATCTTCCCACGTGCACTAGTTAGATTGTTGTCCCAGCTTTTAGCAGTGGTTTAACATGAATTTCACAAGCAATTTTTAAAGAAGCGCTCATAGAAGAAATAATTCGGAGTATTTTTTTTCTTGAAACACCTCTAATCTCTCTCTCTCTCGCACAACTATTGGCTCATATCTTGAAGAAAAAAAAACAATCAAAAAACAATTAAATTTTAAATGGTCTTAAAGAGTGTAGCTCACCATTAATTATCGCTACCAATAGGATAACGAAAGGAGCCAAAAAAAGTTAGAAGCTTTACATTATTCCAGCCAAGTAAAGCAAACATGGCTACCAACTATGTATATAGTTCAAACTTGAATAACGACCTTTTATTGTTGCCAATTTTAGCAGCAGCATACAGAGTTGCATTTTGGTGTGTCTTTTTTGAGTTCAGCACCTTAGTTAACTTCTTTGTTTCCTTCTGTGATTTCGCACACAAAAGCACATCCATAAATTAAAAGTTTTATCTTTTGTGGAATTGCATGAACATCTTGCTGAGCTCTTACTGTACCATTGTTGTTACAGCTCGAACTGAAAGTTGTTGTCAAGAATCAATTTGGCAAAAGTCATTGCATTCAATTGACAATTGTCACTTGACAAATGGCAAATGGTGTTGATGCGACCCAATGCACTTTATAGATACTCGAACAAATAGATGCCGATTATTTATTTTAGACACATGAATAGATTCTAAGTTTAAACTTTAAATTGTAGCTTTTTGTGTGTGTGTGGGGCAGCTTGTATTTGCCAAAACGTTTAAAAAAGTTGTACTCTGACTTTTGGTCAACAGCTTGGCTTTTGGTTGAAACAACTTTTCAATGCGAGTTGTCGAGCGTTGCCTAAAATTGCTTGCCAAATTGTAAAAAGAGTGAACACTGTCTATTTCGAGATACTCTAAATACGAGTACATACACACACACACGCATACACACATCAACTCATATACATAACATAAATTTGTAAAGTGGTAGCTTTGGTTAGTGCATAACTTTTGTGGCCTGCCAAAAAGCCACAAAAAGCAAAAGCATTTGCTGCCATGAAAAACACTCACTCACAAACACACTGACACTGTAATACACACAGATACTCACAGCTACACACACAGCGTCCATGAGGCACTTCAAAGGCATTTTACTCAGCGATATGTAGCATACTTTTGTGCGCCACTGTAAAATGTGCTCTCTTTTGGCGTTGGAGTTTGGCGTCATGCTGTCTATTTTGATACCCTTTGCTCCAAGAATGAAAGTGTATATTCAAATCATGCTTATGTTTGCAACGCTTAAAAACAAGCTGTGGAAGTGTTTGAAAGAAATGCAAAAGTAGCTTTACGAACGAAGTGAGCAAGTCTGACAACGAAGCAGAAATGCAGAAGTGCCTTACTAGAAAAGTCAACAATAACAATTAGTGTCTTTTGGCGCGCTTTGATTTTGTTCAGAAAAATTTTTGTTAGAAAAAAATTATTTCAAAACATAAAAGATTAAGTTTTATATATTTTTGTCTTTTTCTTTTATTAATACCTACCAATTACACTATTTTTTATGTAAAACCTTATAGCCTTTTTTACCAACAAAAAAACTGACTGTAATTAAGAAAATATATATAAGAAATGTAGTATATGTAGATATTGTTGCTTTTTGCAAGACTGTAAAAGTGCCCTAGTTTAAATAGTCAAGGCTCGGGGTTGCCTTTAACAAAATTCTTTCTTTTTAATGTAAGTTTTTAAAATCTGATATGGAAGCATACATATACCTTGAATAGAAAAGTATGCGATGACTTTTTCGAGTCACTATATTTATCATATGGAACAGCAAAAAGCCTACCAGACACAGACATTGTGTCGAACTTCCATTTAAGATTTTGAAATTTACAGGTTAGGTTCAAAAAGTATTTGAACTGACTTAATTGAAATTTTTTTATTGAAGTAGTCTATAAAAATACATGTCCTACTGGACATATCTTTCCTGGAACTCGCTGCCAAGGATCCCATCTAGAGATGACATCACGGCTCCTTAGACTTCTACTGAGCTGAGGTTCCTCGAGGTCCCACTTGAGCCGAGGAAAGAGGAAGAAAGTCGACAGTGCCAGATCTGGACAGTAAAGGGGTGTGACGACGTGGCTACCCTTTATTTTGGCCAGAGACTGTTAGCACAAACTTGGGGCACACCTTCCGCATTGCCAAATCTTTGGTACTAATACAAAATACCCAACCCACCAACAATCCGACTAATGTTTGTGCGCCCGTCAGAGTCTAGGCCCTTGCTTTGGCCATCATTAATCCTTAAATGTGATAGGAGTCCGATGCGCTCCCACTCAATCACTATGGTGTGGTTCATGGCAGCATACCTGTAGGCGTCCTCAATTATTTCGAGGGTCTCCCAAGCTGCTTTCATTTCTTCGAAAGGCTACCAATTAACACAACCAGGTGTTTTGACCGCTCTCCACCGTTCCCTTCGTGCTACAAAATTTAGTCCTACTACTTTTTGATTCAATTTTGTACATACTCAAAAATAATGGCGTGCCAATACTTTTTTATGCATTACTTATACCTACTATATTTGATCAGCTATCGGGCAATTCAAAGAAAATCCCTGAACATAGAAATATATGCGACCGTCTCTGCCAATTTGGACATCTATAAACTTCAAGATATTTCTAAATGATTCGCTATATCCCTAAGCCTTTATCTACTTTCTCAAATTAAAATTGGTAGGCTCTCTATACGAACTCTGACCATAGCTAGGACTTCAAATCTTTCTAAGGAAAATGCAAAATCTTTAAGCAAATTTATTTTTATCATATTATTCCTTTGTCGAATTTTAAGTTGTTACAATACTTTTAAGATAAACTGTATACATCAAATTGATCAAAAAATATATCCCACTAGATGAAGACATCATTCAGCTTTCTACATAAACTCTGGGTTATCGTGTACGTATAAAAGCTGGGAACTTCAAGACAACTACAAAATGAGCAAAATCTCTAAACAGCCTACGCATAAGTACATAATTTTGTAGTTTTTGGAAATAAGAGCTACAGGGTATTCCGCTGTCGATCACTGCCAAGACTATGTCACATTTTATTTCTACGTCTCATATGTCAAGCGCTGCGTTGTGCCAAACATTTGACTGCAGTTTAGCGAAAAAAAGTGCATTGAACTTTAGCCCCGGCTTTCAACTAATTAAAAGCAAATATAGCTAACCTCAAAAGGACATTGCGGGGCTTATTGATATTCTAAAACGTATGACTAACATCAAGTTTTATTATTATTTGATTTGCAATAAAAGTTAAACTAATAGCAACCAAGTTGACTAAGCAAACAGTTTTGCCTCAAGTGCATCTAAAACTGGGAAATTTTCGATATTTTACCAGAGCGCTCACTCGATTCTCCATTGAATCCCGTGACAGTCCACAGCTGTCAACAATGAGTGGCTGATGGCGCTGCCTTCTGCTAATCCTCTCTGTCTGTGCTCTGTCTGCGTTGGCTGCATATTGACAGCCATTTTGTGGGCACTGGGAGAGGGGCTAACAAGAACGGGAACAACAAGGGACCCTCAAGGCACGCGCTTAATGAAATTGTGCACTCAATCGAGTGTAACGATGAGAAAAGTCAGCAAAAATTGAGGTTGCCTGCTGCCGCTTCATTGATGTGCAACGTTATGATGATGTTTGTGTTGCACACTCCACAAATAGCTAACATACTGTATGTCCCTCTATACTATACCTAAAAGCTATACTATGTACATGCTTACATTTATATAGCATAGATCTATAGCCCCCTCCTATAGCTGTGGGTGACGCAAATTAACGTCAACGATGCTTTAACTGCTATCATAGAGAGCATAAAGCGCACACAGGTGTGTAGACCCTATGCCATGTAGTTCGCTCCTGTACCCACTTTTTAAAAACGGGCTAACTGTTATGTAAGCCAACATAAAATTTTGTTTTATGTTTTTCACATATGTGTGTGTGTGTGTGTGTGGAGTGTGTGAGTGTGTGTATATGGCCAATGTGATTTTGAATATTTAGCATATTACCCGAATGACGCGCTTTTTACTTTACGCTTCCGTTGCAGTCAGCTAGAAATCTGAAATCCCTCCCCACTTACTGGCTGCCAACAGTGACGTAGATAGCTGTTTTGCAGTGGGGGTATGTGGTACACTATTTGGGTTAAAGGCCTGTACGCAGCAGCACGAAGTGCTTCTGTTCAAGAACATGATGTAAAATAAATGAAAACGATTAGTTGATCATTTTTGAAGCATTTTTGTTCGAAAGCGTTTCGGATTGCTGCGTCTAGCGGCCTTAAACAGTAAAGTCGCGGTTTCAATGTTGTTGTTTTTTTTTAAACGAACTTAAGATGAACAGTACTTCTAATGTTTAGTTAAATATTGTAAATATTTTGTGAAAAGTTGATTAAAAAAAAAGTCTTAACTGGTCATGTCGCAAAGATGGACAGAATGGTTCTATCTGCTCGGGTAAGTGCTGTTTATTCAATTATTGGTTTAGACCAATTTGTTCTAATTTGTCAGAAGTTTCTTCAAAATTTGACCACTATAGCCACCATACAAAATTGAACCAAACTAGCGAAATTCATTGCGTCACCTTGTAAAATTGTTAGACCCATAAGTTTTGATATTTTTGAAAAAAGAAAAAAAATGATAACTATTGTGTGCTTAGGATGATTATCATATAGTAATTTTTTTGATAATAAAAACACTTCTTTGTAAACCAATTAATATTTTACACCAGGGTTTATTAGTTTTTGTTTATGTATGGAAGGGAAATTCCGCTTGATCCCCTAATCTTTGCCACTGGCTTCTATACTTTTATGCACTTTGCATGCTGTGCTCTGCTCTAGTCAGCCCTGTTCGTTCCTGGGGACCGTTTTTAAATGGCATTTTGAATTTTAACGAACATAAATGCACGCTTATCTTAAATGCTCTTTTATGGCTGAATTTATGTTTGTGTGGATTTGTCTCCCGTCTTGTGGTTTTTGTTGTTGTTCTTGTTCCTGGCACTGAGTAAACTTCAGATTATGAGTTTCAATTACCTTTCAAGCAGCAGCGACTGTCTCATTGTTTATCCACTTAGAAGAAGTTTAGAGCCATTTGCAACTTTTAGCCAATAGCCAAATGTATATATATACATCTATATACAGTTAGACACACTTGGAAATGTTGCAACTTTGCTTCATAAAGTAAACCACAACCGGGAACTTGAAATCTGCCTACAGGCAACAGAACTTGCCACTTGACACTTGCACAATATAACTTTAGTTCGCTTCGTTTAGTCATTAAGGGTAACATAAATATTTACAAGCCACATAAAATGTAAAATGCTGCAGAACTTGGCAGTTTTAGGTACTCTCAAGTATCTCATAAACTAAGCGACTTGGCAAGGTGTCGTGTCGTCTATAAGCAATGGAAACTTTATTTGGCGACACGTGCCCCATTTGGGTTTGTTTATACGAGTATCTGTGGGTGGCTGGGTTTGTGTCTATATAATTTGGCATTGGTGTAGCTTTCAAGATTTTCATTTCGACATGACTTATCATCACGTCTAATCTTGTTAATTAAACAACTTGTTACCTTGGCAACCAACCAAACAGTCAAGAACAACAAAAACATGAAATCTTACAGGGGGCTTCATTTAATTGCTGCCGCATTTGGCAAGTGAAATGTTGAGAAGTCGTTGCTACTAGATTTTTGATTTTTTTCGGATACACTGCATTGCTGCATATTCAATTTAATAATATATTTGGGACGCATTGTAGTATTGTTATTATGTTTAGGTTAGGCGGCGCGACTCAGTCCGTGACACCCCGAGATTGCATGGTCCATGGACCACATGTTGCCTATTTAGAAAACAGGAAAGAAGGAAAATAAAAGAATGGTGGGAGGATAGGGGCAGGATTGAGTTGGGTGGAATGACTGGTAGTTTACCATCTTGAGGATTCAATGAAGAGGACTAGATCGACGACGTTTTCAATGCTATCGAAGCATCTATGGGCGGGGGGAGCGGGCGTGGTCGCATCGGTCTGAAATTTTTCTCAGTTCATATTTGTGTTATTACAATCAACTGTACCGAATATGAAGTTACTAGCTTTATCTTTGGAATATTTGGTATGATACCTAAACTCCTATGAAGCGGTGCCCTTTTCCGGGTTTTGTCTGCAGCCGCAGAAGTTTGTATGTTCGTTCTGTAACTCAACCAGAGTGCTCCATAGATACAAGATACAAGATACAAGATACATAGATACAAGATACAAGATACAAGATACAAGATACAAGATACAAGATACAAGATACAAGATACAAGATACAAGATACAAGATACAAGATACAAGATACAAGATACAAGATACAAGATACAAGATACAAGATACAAGATACAAGATACAAGATACAAGATACAAGATACAAGATACAAGATACAAGATACAAGATACAAGATACAAGATACAAGATACAAGATACAAGATACAAGATACAAGATACAAGATACAAGATACAAGATACAAGATACAAGATACAAGATACAAGATACAAGATACAAGATACAAGATACAAGATACAAGATACAAGATACAAGATACAAGATACAAGATACAAGATACAAGATACAAGATACAAGATACAAGATACAAGATACAAGATACAAGATACAAGATACAAGATACAAGATACAAGATACAAGATACAAGATACAAGATACAAGATACAAGATACAAGATACAAGATACAAGATACAAGATACAAGATACAAGATACAAGATACAAGATACAAGATACAAGATACAAGATACAAGAGAGCACAATTTTTAAATCCAATCAATAATCAACCAAAAACGCAAGAGTATGTTATCTTTGCCACAAGAAAACTTTTTACTCTGGCCTCCTTTGGACACCTCTTGGGCTCATCTATGTCAAATTTTGCACCCACTCATACACTCGTAGTCCCACACACACTCCAAAAAACATCCTCCCAACCGCAAAGCATCTTAATTTTTAATTAGAAAACGAGCCTAGCGCTTACATGTAAATATATGTATCTTCAAGTGCTGATTGACGAGTGCCAAGTGTAGAGTTTTGAATTTCCACTTTCCACGGAATTTTCCCGACTAATGCCGAGTGCAAAATGGCAGGCTTGTTGACTTTGTCGCGGTTTCTAATTGCAATTACTATTTAAGTAGCAGAGAGCTGTGTGACACACTCTTGACACAAACGCTTTACAGTATCTCTAAGTTTAATGCATTTATTAATTAATTTGAGGTTAACGAGAAAGTCAGAGTGAGAGTTAGTTTCATGGATCTGGTTCTGGGTTGGAGCGATGTGTGAAAATATTTCAAACTAATTAACGCATCAATTATTGAATTAGTTTTGCTCTTTACATTCGCATTTACATTAATATTAACATTAACATTTACTTTTGCCATTTTCATTTGCCTTTGCTTTGATTTACATAACTGAAAGTGGCTTCAAATTACCGCAATGACAATCCATTGGTTTGGCTTGGATTGGATTCCCCGTCAGACGACGTCTCGGTTGGCTTGGCGCCCATTAAGCTAAATAAACACACGGCTCGACAACATTAACAAAAGTTGACAAGCTGCAGCATTTCCGCTGTGTACAGCCTCAGCCCGCCTCCAACCCTGGCATATATAGACACCCATTCAAGGCAGCATTAACTTTGGTTCGCCTGAGGCAACCCTCTGCAGCCCTTAAACGCGTCCACTTGCTGTTAATCCTCAGCGGCCTAATGTTCAAATGTTGGAAAATTGAGCCGCCAGCAGTGGAAAAGCTTTTGAGTGATGCTTGCTCCACGATAAGCGTAGCAGTCACCCCCACTAATCCAGTATTCCTTGTTGTTTTTTTTTTTTTTTTTTTTAAATAATGTAGAGTGGGAAGAGTGTAAGTTGCAAAGGCGGGGTGTTTTGGGAGAGACGCGTCTACGACAAGAGGCACAAAAGTTTGTTTGTTCATTTGATGGTAATTATTGCAAATGGCTGCCGCTGCCAGAGTCGCTGTCTCTGCCTCTGCCTAGGCGCAGGTAAAGTTGCTCGCTTTGATAAGGACGAAATAGAAGCAAAAGCAAAAGAGAAAGCTAGGGCAAAAAAAAATATGTCAGTCGGAGTGGTTTCCGACTATGGAATACACTACACATATTGGCATACTTCGGCGCTGAGATTTTTATCAAAATAATTTACTGTAGGGGCGAGTAATGTATGAACAACTTTGTTTCAATGGGCTCTCATGAGTCTCAGGTTCAAATCAGCTATCATTTTAGAGGATATGCTAATTTTCAAAATTTCGGCGACATTAAGACAGTTACTGTGCACGGTTAAGGACGGTTGTTTAAGAAATAAAACATATTTTTTTATTGGGCTCCCATAAACCCCCCGTACAGAAACATGGCTACAGCTCATATCGGGTGCTTTTTTAAAGCTTCCTTTAAATTGCATTAACAACACAAATTTAAAGCAAAAATGCGAAATACTTAATTAGTTGATAGACAAAAGTTTATTATTTGACTTCTGTATACCTTCTGGATATCCCTCATATCGACGACGTTAAGCCAAAAGTTCGTATGTTACATTTTGTGTAAAAACTGGTCTCGGTAAGTCCATAGCTCATCATCTGATACGCAATGTCTTTACAAAAATAAATCTTTTGCTTTATTAGTGTTAGTAAAACTTTAACAAGCATCTAGGGTGCTTACATTGTAGGGAAGAAATGCAGAAGTGCCTGACTGCCGATTATCAGCTGTTTACAGGTGTCATAGGCCGTGCTTTATTTTTGGTAAAAAAATTGTAATATGGCATTAATATTTTGAGCAAAATTTTAAAGCATAAAAGCTTAAATGTTGGAAATAATATATATTATATATTTTCTGATCTTTCATTGCAAAGATATGACAACATGAAGTATTATTTAAAAACTTGTTTTACAGAATAATATTTGCGGTTGTTAATATCCACCAGCTGTTTAACTTTCTTGACCTCTACAATCGCAGTACAAAAATGTAGTAGATATTGGTCCTTTACAACACTCGTTTGGGCAAAAGTGCCCCAATTATCATATTTAGTGTTCTGGATTGGGCAGAAATGCATAATTTTTTGTAGTTTAAGTTGTTGCTGAGCTACACTAAATAGTTGCCCGACAAAGTAAGCACTCGTAACATTTAGTTTGTACTTTTGTTTGAATATTATTATATGTTCAAGATCTTGAGAGTCTTTGAGAGACTATTACTACTCGCATCCCTATAAAAAAATGTGACTCTATAAATCTGTTTTTTTTTTAAGTTTATTATAATTAATAAACTATATGTAGCTAATCAGTATAGTGATGAGATTCAGTTAAGCGCATCATCTGCACTATTTAAATTTGTTTATTTTTTTAAACTGTTTTCCGGTTTTCTGTAGAGAAGCAAAGTTTTGGTCAAAATACCAAACACGGTAACGATATTTCTTGCTATTCTCTTTGCATGATAATTTGGGAGTCAACATTTTACATAATTTTTTTTTTTTTAATAACTGAAGCCGTATCCCACAAAAAAAGGCGATCGATGTTTTAGGGCACCAATCATTATTTGCCTAGGGACCCAAAAATATTTTAATCCTACGCAGTATATAGACATTTTTGGCAAAAATACGTTAGCTATATTGCCTGCTAAAGAAAAGAAAGAAAATTCCTTTATCCTATATCGTTGCATGTTAAGAGTTCGGGAGTCAAAATTGTAGCCATTTTTCCCCATTTTTCTTTTAATAACAAGCCATACCCCTGGAAATAATGTGACTGATGCTCATACACCTCGCTGAGAATGACCCTATACCGACTTCTTTGACTTTATGATTTCGGTCATGTTTATTCGTAAAGAAGTATTTACTGACACTACACATTGTTTCATGGGTCATCTTAGACTTAATTCATAAATGACTTGTGGGTTTTTATAAATCATGAGTATTTTATTGATTTAAAAAAAAAAAATCAACATTGTAAAGGAAATGAATATATTATTATATTTTTCACAAAGCACTGACTAATAAAGATCTTATTTGTATATCTTAGTCAATTGATGTTTAAATGTTGAATAATACTTAACACAAAGCAGCTGATGTTTGGAAGTAAGTTAACTGTAAGAATGCAACCCTATGAAAAACAAACCTCCTGAAAAAACACCCAATATACGTGGCTCTCATCCGAATTTGATGATTGCTGCAGCCCAGTATTAGTAGAAAGAAGGTGTGTAATTTTTAAATGGATAATTTTTATAGTACATACATGTTTAATTGCGTAATTCTTCTAAAAGAACACGGGGTCAGAAACAACAATATATCGACGTAAGGATACAGCACATCTTTTGGTAGCATTTTTTTGCCAGTTCTTTTAGTTTCTTTTTTTTAAAACCTTTATTAAGATGGGCAAATAGACGGATATGACTAAATCGATAAACGCGCTAACGTCTCGGTTGGGCCTTCTGCTGCACAAATCTACAATACCCTTGACCCTATCTATGTTTGCAGGGTATAAAAAGAAGAGAAAAGGAAAGCCAAAGCTAAAGCGCTTTGGGCGCTGATTGAGCAACCAAATAAATGCGCTAAACTTTGACAATAGCTGATGATGTTGATGATAGCACAAACAACTCCCCGTACAACGTTTTTCCTCCCTCATACACCCACTATCGCTATGTATAATAATGACGCTGCTGATGGTGATAGAACTGCCACTGCCTGGTGTTTATGGCATTGTTGTTGGAACAGTGTTTTGTAGCGTCGCGGTCTCCGTTTGTTAGTACCCAATTCTGCTAGTACTGTCAGTTTCCAGTTGCCGGTACCCGGCATCCAGTTTGCCGGTTGCTAATTCGCGCTTTTTGGCATGTCTGTGTACCCCAGCGGCTAGAATGTGAAAAGTTGTTGCTACCAACTAGTTAATGGCGTTTGTGTGTTATGGCTACCAATGTAACCAGCAAGCTGGAGCAGCTTTAGCAACCCGAGACAGACGTTTTATGCTGCTATTATAAGCCATCACTCGTGCTGATATTATGTTTGAGATATCAAAACAAAAACACTCATACTTTCAAAATTATTAAGCCTTAATCGTACTAAACACTAGGGACAGTATGCGAAACTGTATACGGTCTTGGTCGAGCTTTTCCGTGTTGCTAAGTGTTGGTTTTTGGAAATTTAGTGCTGCATATACATTATGAATGAAAATGTTTTCATTATTTCATCGTTGTTGCTTAAAACTAATCCAGTCTCAAACCCAAAATAAATTTTGTTATACCGATGATGCTGAACGCGTTACTTTAAATGCTGAGTCTATACCAGCCAAGGAGTGATATGCTTTATCTTTGCTAGGGCATCATAAGTCTTGTTTCATCTTGTTTTAACGAAACCTACAGATAACAGAGCTAATAACGTCGAGGTGTCCAGTAGGCCAAATAAGCCAATATACCAACTGACTGCTTGACCTGTTTGTGAGATTTTCTTCCAATAACTGAAGTTGTAGAAATAGAAGAGCTGCTTGGCTCTGAGATATCATGCAAGCATTCAGCCTCTTTTTTATCTGGAGTTCTCTTCTTATCTTATACGTTAGTTGACATCATGTCTCTGACAATAGGTTCAGCCTTCATTTTGTCTGGACTACTCTTCTTCTCTTAAATATTGTTTTTCATTTCAATTAAACATAATTTCTCTAGATCTATTAGTAGTAAAATAAAATAAAGAATGTTCATCTTCTGTCTGAGGTCTTTATAAATTATCTTCATAAAACAATAAGTCTTTTTAGTCTTAATTTTTTAATTCTTCCACGATATGAACTATTATCGAGTTAAATAACAAAGTAAGCTTTTAAATAATAAAAAAAAAAAACAGCTCAATATAAGGAAAACAATTCAATAAGAAACCAAATTAATGGCCTAACAAACACACACTTTTATACTTCAACAACATCAGGTTAATTTTGCTTATTAAGATAGCAACAACACATTTCAAAATTTTGTAAGGATTTTTGAGATATAGAGCCATTAATAATACCTAAAAAAAATAACAACAGAAAAACAGAAAAGAAAACTGAAAATGCCTTTCTAATTTTCCCAACATGCCCGGCAACAATATTTTTACAAACAAGCCAAGGAGAACCTCACAGATACTTGTACACTCCAAAAAAACGAAATACCTTTAAATTGATAGAATTTGTTTGTGCTTTTTGGTTTTTTTAATATAAATAAAAGGGTTGGCCTTCAACATTTAATTGGCTAGGAACATTGCTTTTAAACTTTAACTTTGTTATGGCATTCGTTGTCGAATTATGTAGCCTGTATTGGAAGACTAAACGATCTGTGAATGTTTATTACTAATTTTGAAAATTTTATGTTTGGAATTATGAAGATCAGTGATAGTCAGCCGTCAATAGTGGACGGCAGCCGAAAAAATACAATAGCATCCAAATTAATAGAATTTCCCACAGGTTCACAGAAAATTAAACATGCATGTAAAATATCACGATACAAGGGAAAACGAAGATCTTCCTTGATTGGCATGCAGACATCTTCAAAGCCACTCGTTAGGCATCCCTTATAAAAGGAGATCAAAAAAAGAATACAAGAAAAAAAATGATTTTTAGATAAACATACAAAGTAAACTAAAACCTACTGATTTGCCCAATTATGCCTAACAATATTATATAACAAACAATTCAAGGTAGATACTTTTCAATGGCAAATGCTTGTACACTACAACAAAATCCAAATACCTTTACATATTGACTAGCTCTCAGATTTGTTTGTGCTTTTTGGATACTTATTTTAAAGCACTGGCATTATTGGGCTTTCAATTACAATTTAATTCATAAAAATATTTCAATGGGTTTAAAAAATATGAAAAAAATATGTATATATTTTTCAATGGCAAATACAGCAAAGGCAACAAAATACAACTTCCACAACATATTGGGCAGCTTTGCAATATCGTATCACCATATATGAGTATTATAAAGCCTGAACATTTTTTTTTCAACTATAATTTATTTCATTAAAATATGTCTATTGGTTTAGAAAATATGATTTTTGCAACGCTTTTTCGGCATCCGTGCCACTGTGCGTCGCAGTGTAGTGCAGAGCACCATCGACTGCTCACACAAAAACAGCCGAACGCATGCCGAAGTCGAATGTATGAGAGAGAGTTGGCATCACGCTCTCATCGAAGCACGTTAAGTTAATCGAGTTTAATTTTTTGACGTTCTCTCAATGACGAGCTCTGGTTAAAATTTATCGGGTGGCTCATAGCCTCTCTTATTAAGAAACTCTTAAATTAATAGTAGCAAGAAGCAATGTGACTAAATTTTACTTTTTACTTGCCAGTACATAAGTGATTTTTATTTTCCCTTTAGTCACTTATTGAGCCCTCACAAATTTTTATGTATACAATATAAAAACTTTATTTTATGGCCAAGAGTGCGAAATTTAGCTATTGTGGCCAATATCTTTTCATCCTACCATAACGATTAGCCAAGTAACATTTTCATGTTAACAAGACATGTTCAAATGGATTGCTTGGAAAAGGTGTATGCGGATATTGATATATCGATGCCCGAGTTGATGCTTATCATTTTTTCAAATGGACCTTTTATTTGGATTCGTTTTAAAACCGAACGTTTTTAATAACGAATTCAATAGGAATTAAAATAAATTGGTAAAATAGGTTTAAAAAAGTACGAATTTTTAACTGAAATAATTTTTTAAATATTCTTTGATATGCTTAGATTCTGTGTATGTCAATTTCAAGTTAAATAGTTACCGATAAATATTAGTATTATTTATTATTGCTGAATCAAACCAAAAGCACAATTAAATCGGATTTTGACACTGTCCATGTCTTGTAATAGAATAGCATAGCCGTGGATAATTTCCCTCGAAAGGTGTGAAGCTGTTCTAACAATGAGCACGGGAAATATGAGAAGATGATGACAGCAAAAAATTCTGATTTGGGAGCACGCAAAAACAAATTCGACAAAAAATTGTTCGTTTTAGTATTTTCGTTTTCCGAAGCACGGCTGACAATTATAATTATTTAAGGCTCTATGCTCCACTTAGGAGTCAAGAACACTTAGTAGTAGTAGTAAATTTTATTCCTTTGGTGATTTTGAAAAAAAACAAGAGGAATCTGGTTAAGATTTCAATTCAAGTTGTAAAATTGGAATAGATTTTTGGAATTGTTCTAAAAGTACATATTTAAAATGCTGATAAATTCCAACCCGGTTTCCGAAACTGTTTTAAAAATTTTTTCAAGCTAAGTCAAAACATTGAATTGTTAAGTTAACTCAAATGCACTACATATATATTTTTGTTTTTAGTGTAGCCGTGCATAAAGTATATGCAAAGTAAATAACTAGAAAAATCACGTTAGCGTTTCACATTAGACGACAGAAGACGACAAGCTGAAGTTGACAACAGCAACAACAATGGCCACAACAACAAAAAATCATTCAATTTTTGTTGTGGCAAACAAGAAATGGAAAGAGATGGAAATTGAACCTTTGCAGGACATTATAATTTTATAAGAAAAATTGCAGTATTTGCTTCTGGCGGCAGGACAACGAACCAAGTTAACTTATTGAAAACCATTCAAGCAAGGAATGAAAATGCCCAGCGATACACACACACATGTAGCAGCGAATCACACAGATGCATACACACAGATATTCATACACAGATAAGCTTACAAGCGCATACGAGGGCAGGCTGAAAAGTAAGTGGCCTGACTGAACAGAGTTTAATTTTTACGAAAAAAAAATGTTTTCGTTTTTTTTATGCCTTCAAAAAGGCATGCATTTGGTAGGTCCCAAAAAAATGCGTAATGTTACTGATAAACGTAACAACAAGAGGAAGTTTTTTCAAAGCATTTTTTCAGCCATTACTTTAAGTTGAAAAAATGAATATAATCTCAGTGGCCAAATATAAAAATTATTTTTATTACTAGTAAACTTTGCCATGGTGATGAGTTTGTGACGTCACTTTGTGCGAAAAATAAGTTTTAGTAGCCTGTGCTCAAAAACTTTGCCATGGTGATGAGTTTGTGACGTCACTTTGTGTGAAAAATAAGTTTTAGTAGCCTGTGCTCAAAAATTCAAGGGCATTATAATAATTTTTCTTTTGTTCGCGATTATCTTGTAAAAACAATGGCTCTTTCTTCTTTAATTCCTTCCTCATTGAGGTCATAGGGCCTCGGTGGAAAAACAATAACACTAGAAAAAAATTTAATTTTTTGTGTAGATCAAAGTTTTTTGTTTTTTTTTTCAAAAAATTTAAAGCCATGCTTTTCGATAAACTTAAAATATAATAACACACAAAAAACAAAACTAATTGCGATAAAGTTGAAAATAAAGTCTTTTCATCATGTCACAAATAAATCCCAAGCTTTGCCTTCTTTTCGGCCGAAAGAAAAAATGTCTTTTTTGTCAAAAGACGTCAAAAATTGTAATATTTTTTATGTTATAATAATTTCAATATGCAGATAATAAAATACAGCTGCCAGCATAGATATCGTATTATTCAAAGCAACAATATTTTTTTTTCAATTGCAATTTATTTCATGAAAATACTTTTAAGCGTTTAGGTAATATGATTTTTGCAACGCTTTTTCATTTGCCGTGTCACTGTTCAATGCAAATAAAAATTCCATTGATCCTGTACAGATAAAAAAAATAATACCATAAAACTGTATATTTTTAAGCATATTACTTTTTAGGCTACCCTCGTAGGCCAGCTCACAAACTATTATGTATGATAAATGCATGTAGTATGTTAGTCAGTGCTTTGGTCGTGATTTAATGGTCAAAGCGGTAGAGAAAGAGCACAATGACAAAGGCCGCTCTTCCTGTGAGAGAGTGTGTGCTTCCACACATATATGTGAGCATTTTGAAAATCTACGTATGTGCGAGTGCGTGGCAGCCATTTTTATGGTTTGATATTTTCATTTCCGCTATTGTCGCTCATAAATGAAAAATATGACTTCCGATTTTACATTTATTCTTTTTTTTTTAGATATTTCAAATTTCGGCTAAATGCAAAACTACTAAAAAAAAAAAAACTTTTTCAACGATTTTCTCTCTTGGAGCACAGACGCGCAGCATGGCTGACTGAATCGTGCCGTACCGAAAAAGTCATTCGAAGGTGAAATGAAAGTCTAAGCGCAATGACAGCGGTCATTGCATTGCAGTTGCCCCATGTGGCAATTATGCTGGACTTGCTGTACACTTGCTGAGAGCTAAGCTGTGGCAAAGGGAGTGTAGGGTAGTGCAAAGGCAAGCGGCAGACAGCAAAACCAGCAAGCGTTGCAAAAAGTCAGACACATCATTTTGGATTAGCTTCCAAAAATACTCGACGAAATGCGTGTTGGAAAATGTCTGTATAGAAAGTAGTATTAGTAGTAGTTTTTCAGTATCTGTATGTGTGTATTCAGGTATTTTTTGGTTAGTGCTAGCTGCTGCATTCATTGTTCGCTATCATTTTCCGAGTTGTTGGCTTTTGTGAGCATTTTCTTTTGCGCATTTGGGGGCCATGTTTATGGGATTAAGTGCATATACAAATGTATTTGTATGCATCCATTGGTGTGCGTGTGTATCTGTGTGTATTATCGCGGTCATAACGCAAGTTGAATGCCACTTGATGCTGACCAACATAATCAGTTGAGCTTCAGCGGATTTTAGTGCAAATGATTTGTACAATTTGGCATCAAATACCAAAAATGAGCTTATTTTTTACGCAGTGCTGGCATTGCTCGCATTTAAGCTTTTAAATCGCTAGAGATGGGTTTTAAGCAAGGGGTGAGCTTATGCTTTTTCATGGAAAACAATAAAGTGAGAGTTGTGATGCTCATACAAAAAAAAAAAATTGATAGTTTTGTGAATTTAATCAATTGAATTATAGTTTGTTTTAATAGTTTTCTTACTGCGAAAAGTATTTTTGGCAAAAAAAAAAATATTTAAGGGTCTAATCGATGTCTTCGATAATAATAATTTATACATACATATATGATAGAAGTGTTACAGAAGTATTTCAAATAATATCGGGTGTTAAACAAGGAGATGCTCTTTCTGCACTTATATTCAATTTAGTTTTACATGCAATAGTCGCGCAAATCAATCCAAATGGCACCATCTATAGCAAAAACTTTCAAATTTGTGCATTGCATAATGCTCATAAGCAAGTCTGAACTGGTAAATGCATTAAAAAATCTGGAACGAAACTCCAAAGCGGCGGGGCTAAAAATTAACACTGTTAAGACAAAATATATGGTTCGATCCAGCTCTAATACTGACTCTAGCAATTTAGTCATTGGCGACTACGTTTTTGGGAGCGTAGAAGAATTCAAATACCTGAGTACAATGCTATCTACTATAATAGACTCGACAGTAGCAATTAAGGAAAGAATACAGGCCGCGAACAAAGTATACTACGCAAATCTAAAGCTATTCCGACCAAAGATTCTCTCCCGCAGTCAAGAATTCAGAATGTACAAAACACTAATAAGACCAGTACTCACATATGCCAGCGAACTCTGGGTCTTAAAGAACGCAGATGCAGCTCAACTATTGGCCCTGTCAAAATAACGGATGGCACCTACCGGATAAGATACAATCATGAACTAGAGTCGCTAGGAGGACATGAAACAGTTATCAGATTAGTTAAAGCAGAGAAAATGTCCACGAAAAGAATAGCTGGAGGAAGAAGAAGAGGACGTCCAAGGAAACGATGGCTGGATGATGTAGAAGCCAATCTAAAAAAAATAGGCGTCCGACACTGTAGAGATGTCGTTGTAGAGAGGGAAAAATAGAGCGAGATTGTTGCGGAAGGTATGGTCCACCAAAGACTGTAAGGCAAAGAAGAAGAAGATAGAAGTGTTAGCTTACATAAACGTCCTTAACTTTCCTTTAAAAATTCGTTTATTCATCGAGTTTTCGATAACTGAATATTTGCGTGGCTTAATTCCAAATTTTTAACATCTAACATAACCTTGAAAACAATGTTGTTTTTTTTAACCTTGGATAGAATTCGTTGAAAAGTATAAATTAAAAAAAATATTTTGTGGACTTTTTAAGTTTATCTCAGATGTATGTCTTGTTAAAAAAAAGTTTACCTTTATCGATAACTCGATAAGTAATCGAAATTAAAATAAAATAAAAAAACATTGTCACCCAAGCCATACACGATACAACCGGTTGTACAACTTGGCTATTTATCGAGCTGGTTGTACAACTGATTTAATCGTGTGTGGTGACGTTTGTATGAAATTTTGTAAGCTTGTATGAAAAATCAAAATATTTGAATTTCTCGATAAACAATAAATTGTAAAGGGTTTTCCCATTAGAGGTTTTATTTTGGTATTCGACGTAAAATGCCATCTTTTGAGATAAATGATCGGATGTTTATTTCATAATAAAGAGGGAGGTATGCCGTTAATAATGAAAAACAACATCAGACAAATGGCCACCACGACCATGCTTAAAGGACCATATCCTTTTCGTGAAATTTTCCATAAACAAATCGCAAAAAGTGGCTAAAAGCCCTATGTCCTAGCTCACGAATCTATCTGAGTGTCTTGCAATCGACGCTGGGCTTTTAGCATAGACCTACATCTTTCACGTGGCCCCAAAGGAAGATCGCAAGGTTAAAAAGATCTGTGCCTTAAATGTATTACCTATTCGAATGAATCCCGTCAGAAATTTCCCTAAAAGAGAATGGTTTCGTTGCTTGTGAAGCACGTAGCGCCGTCTTGTTGAACGTAAGACGTTGTCCACGTTTAATACCATCCAAGTCCGACCATAAAAACATTAATTATCTATCCATTCACCGTAACCGTTGATCCAACCTCATTTTCGAAAAAGTAAGGTCCTTGACCCCGCCGGACCCTAAACCCACCAAAGAGTCACACGTTGAGGATGGAGAAGCTTCTCAACAATAACTGTTGGGTTTTCCGAGATGCGACACTTTTGCTTGTTACGCAGCCACCAAGTTGGAAATGGGCCTCATCAGTAAAGATGATTTTTCGATGAAATTTCGGATCATTTTCATGCATTTCAAGGAACCAATCAGCATATACACGACGTTTTTGAATAATCGGCTGAGTTCTTGTGTTAACTGAACTTTATAAGCCTTAAGACCAAGTCTTTATGCCAAATACGTGTAATGAGGTTTGTGGAACTACCCAATTCCAAATGAACGACAAGGAATGGACAAACCTGGGTATTCTTCAACACTTTGGGCTACGTTAGCATTGTTGGGTGGTGTTCTTGAGCGACGTGCACGGGATTTATTCTTCAAATCACTAACTTGTCCCAACAGCTCGAACTTTTCCACCAAATTCTGAGTTGCGGTCCGAAAGGTGCTTCAAGAATCTAAATACGTCAAAATTTTTCCATTTTTGAATGATTAAGTTTAAGAATTTCAATGCGTTACTTTGAAACGTTTATCGTTGCATTTTTAAAAATGGCGTAATTTCTATTTGTCAAATGTTAAAGAATAAAAGCTTTAAGAAGTGACGAAGATAGTCATTAATATAACCCTCTTGTTGGAAAACCCTATACTATCTGTCAAAAACTGTTACCTTTCTCAATGAACATTTGAACCATCTCAGTTTTAAATTTATAAAATAAAGGCAAGTAGAAGTGTATTACAATAGTTGGTACATTTGCATAACCTACATTTCAATACCCTTGCGTTCATAACTCATATGTCCTTAAATGAAAGTTCAAATAGCTTTTGAACCAAGGTATGAAATATGATTAATATTTAAATTCTCTGATTCGGAAAATGTATTTTTAAATTACGTATTTTGATATTCTTAATTGCCATTTGTCAAGTTTCGAGCTACTGGATGGAAATAATGGAGTATAAATTTTGGACGTATGTTGCGTTAGATTGTTGAGTGGTGTACCTCAAAAGTTAAGAGAAAACTAGTTATTTTGCAGATTTAAAAACTATAGACTTTGGGGTTCAATACATATCCAAATATTAAGTTGAATTTCGAGATTCTCAATACGTCAACATTTTTTTCGCAGGAAAAGAAGTCCCTTTTGTTAATATACAGCCTTTCTATTAAGATTTTGCTGATGTTAGCGTCATTTTATGTTCATCTTTAAATGTAGTTCAAGCATGTGAAAATGACAAATATTTATACCCACCTTAAAAAACTGACCTTTGTCAATGAACATTTGAACCACCCCAGATTTAAATTTATGAAATACATTAATTTTTTATTTTTTTTAATTTACAGTCCAAGAGGAATAGTTTAACTCTATTGAACAATTTTAACAAGTAGTTTTTATAAATATATATTTTTTTTTTTAAAAAAGTAAATTGATATTTTAGTATTTACATATTTACATTTCAAAATTGATTGCAGCATAAATATGTATTTTAAAAATTGTAATCGCTCTGGTTTTAAAATTTAAAAAATAATTCAATCACATTTACTTAGGGAATGTCACAAAAGTTCACCCTAATAGAACTGGTAAATGTACTTAAAAAAATAAAGCTTCGCTGTGAATGTTAAATTTTTAAGCCGTATTTTTTTCGAGCTCAAACTTTTTGACACATGCCCCCAAAAAGTAGGCAACACTTTTTTTGGCGTTAGTCCACTTTTATCAACTCAAAAAGCATGCGACAAGTTCGTAATATGATAAAATCGCCAAATACTCAAATGTTTCAAATTAAATTAAAAGTTTTTCGATATGTAGCAGGACAAAGTCAAAGCAAAAAAAAAATAAATAAAATAAAAATCGAATTGAATGTTCAGAATGTACACGGAAGCGAATAAATGTATTAAATCAATACAAGTTTGGGCTTGAGCTTTGCTTTTGCCTGTTGGCAATTGGGTTTTTGAATGTTTGGATCTTTGAATGTTTGGCCATTGGATGCCGAATGAATTCGTCGGTACGGCGTAGTCGATGCTGATGTTATTGTTGCTGGCTATTGGCGCCCGGAGTCAGTCTCGTAAATGGCAACGAAATCAAAAGTGATAAATCTAAACTGGACGTGTGCATATATATATGTTTATGTGTGTGTGTGTGTGAGTGTGGCATTCAACACTTATAGAAATTGAAAATCGCAAAAGGGGCAGTTGCAAACAACAACAAAACAGCAGGGAACAATGAGTTGTATACAAGGGACGTCGCGCAGTGAGCAGAATAACTGTTGAAGATTTGGCCAAAAAAAAAAAACGACTGAATTTCCATGAACCCCAAAACTATAAATTTTATTTTGTTGTGCGTAAGAGGTCACCAACTGCAATGACACTTTAATTTAAATTTGCTCAAACGCAATTTCTCGGCCGCGTGACAAGCTATAAAATACATTAAAGTTGACTGAATTTGAGATACCCTGCAATAGCATTTTAGCTGCAAAAAATGTTCTACTATGGAACTCGCGCTAACAATTTCAAATTTTAAGGCAAGGACTTTTCAGATTAAAATGTCATAAAAGCTATAAACCTTAAAAAAAGTGAGACGGTTATGCTTTCCTTAATTCCGAGGATTTTATTTCGTTTTAAAGCACTTATCGATTTTGCTGACCAAAGCTTTTCAATAATCGTATGTATCTATAGGATAAATAGTAGGAGGTCTTGGCAATTGGATTCTAAAGGAATCCTGCTGAATAAAACAAGACCAACTTCCCAACGATATTGTAAAACTAATAAACTGTAAAAATTTAAGTGTCCCACATTTATTTAATTATGAGGCAACCACTAAATATTTGTTAATCATTGTACCCTACCAAAGGTATGAGGCTTATTAAGTTTTTGCAAATATATGTAACGTAAAGAAGGAGTCATCGGAGTGCCTCCAGCATCTGGGTCCGGAGGACAAAAGTTATTGATCTTGACATGTCCCGTCTGTCTTAAGTTAAGACTCTTAACATCTAGATCTTCGAGATCCAGACCACACATTCATATTAGATCCACTATTATATTACGGGAAACAAAATTATCTCTTATATTTTTTCGATATCGGAGTTATTTTATATAGCTACCATAAGGGTATTTTATAGCACCTTCAAAATTAAGAGACCTAAGGGCGTTATTCATTTCTTAAGAGAAATTGGCCAACAAAATTTTTTTATAATTTAAAAGCACTCTACAAAATTTTTTAACAATCGTTTGACTATTATCATAAAGCCCCCCCATAGGAACGATCGGTCAAAAAAACATTTTAGTTTCATGATTCGTTTGTTTTTCGTAATGAAACGTTTTTTTAGTTCTACAGCAATGTATTAAACTTAATCAAAATCGGTTTACTAAATCGTATACTTTCCTTTTTTTTAATCTTAAAAGATTCTATAAGGCTCTTAAAAAAAAGAAAATATACAAAAATTGTCTATTTTTTAAATTTGTTCTTTAAATTTGTTTTATATCAATCCCCACCACATCGTTTTTATTTTGTGCAAAAATAATTTGTAATTGTTTTTAAATATTATAAAAAAAAATATTTTCCGCCGAAACGTTCCCGGCAAACAATTTTTTGGGCTCAGGATAATGAGAAATTAAAGATTTTGAAAACGTTTTTTCGGAACTTCAACAGCGAAGTGATTGAAAATAGTAGTTTGATCAAAATCGAATGGAGTCTCTCTGAGCTCCCCACATCTTTTTATGTTGTGTAAAAATTAATTTGTTTTTTTTTTTTTTATATTATAAAGAAAATATTTTCGCTCGAAATGTTTCAGGCAAACAAGTTTTTGGCTTCAGGATGATGAGAAACAAAAGATTTCGGAAAAATTTTTTTGAACTTATACAGCGAAGTGATTGAAAAATAGTAATTTGATCAAAACAAATCGAATGGAGACTTTCTGACCTTAAAAAAAAAAACATAAACATACAAAAATCTTCTCCTAAATGGGAGTTTGAAGGTTTGTGTTGAGAACCTAGTTCTTCTGAATAATTGGTTTCTTTTATCACTTTATTATTATCATATTGTTATATTATTTTTATTTTTGTAAGTACATACATCTTTTAGTATCTTCTTTATATTGCGTAAATGTTATTTTTTTAAATACATACATAAAAGGAAATTAATTTAACAAAATATTAAAATAAATTATCTATGTGGCAGAATGGTTAATGTTCTATTAATCTAGGCACGTCTTCCCGAAGACAGATAAGTAAATTATGCAGATTTGACCGAAACTGCTATCAGGTTACATTACAACTATATTACAATATATAAGTATCTACCTAAAAAATTTCCAAATATCAAAGAAATTCCGCTACATAGAGCATTTGCAGCACCGTGGAACGCACAGAAACGTCTATTTCAAATTTCTCTTCCAAAATATTTCCGAATATCAAATTTAATGAAGACAAATTGATAAATACTATCAGGTTATGCAACTACTATATTGCATAAATATCTACCTAAAACATTTTCAAGTGTTATTTAAGAAGATTTCGCTAGATGGGCCAAATTGAGCAATGAGGGACGAATGGAAATTTCCACATAAATTTCTCTCCTAAAACATCTCCGAATATAGCCAAACGAGTATCAGGGTATCCGACAACTTTATTCTATAAATATCTACCTTAAAAACATCAGACTTAATGGAGATCTGTTATCTAACTTTGGGAAGAACCGAAATGCCTATATAAATTTCCTCTGCTGTACATGGTCGTTAAAGGTCTCCAGCATCTACTGCTTGACTCAATTTCTTCTGTTCTACATGTTCATTGAAAGTCTCCCGCTTCTCCTGCTCTATGTTTCATACATTCACACAAACCTAATATGCCCC
Source organism: Chymomyza costata (assembly GCA_018150985.1). NCBI lineage: Eukaryota > Metazoa > Arthropoda > Insecta > Diptera > Drosophilidae > Chymomyza > Chymomyza costata. The sequence goes on along the minus strand of JAECWU010000401.1, from coordinate 982,684 downwards.
TTACACTAAGGTATAGTGTATAAGTTCGATTGTAGTGCTCGTAGTACCCCCAAAAATGTTTACAAGTCTATGCCATTGAGCTGGTTGTCAAATTGTTTGAAATTTATTTATTACCCTTAGAGAGCTATTTGCATTGGCAGTAAAATTTTTGATTCGTTGCAGCTAAAGCGGATGCAAGTAAGTAAAAGCATGAATTGAAAGCGTTGCCAGACTTTGAGTGCTTTGCTCCTGTAATGAAAAGGATGTCAGTGCTGAGCGCCAGACTTTCGACAGTTAAGGGCGCGTTTTGTCGGGGTACAGCAGACTGCAGCAGCATTTTGTTGAAAGGCAAGTACTTGCCACAAATAGTGGCATGTGTTAGTTCGAGCTTAGAACTTTTTCGCTTTACCAATAAGTCTATTTGTGTTCGTGTGTAAGTGCGTGCGAGTGTGTGCGTCACGCGTTCCTTATTTTGGCAGAGTGTGGCTTTTTCTGGGTGTCGGAGTTTCAGTTGACTATTTAATAAATCCCAGTTTTGTGGTCAGCATACCAAATTAATGCGATTTACTGCACGCACGCACACGAATATACACACTCATTCTCACTCTCTCACTCACATAAATGAGTAAGAGCGAAAGAAAAAAGAAACAAGTATTCATTTCATTTATTCTAAAGATTAGCCATTCATTTCAGTGTTGCTTAAAGCGAAACCAACTAGCGAATGTACACACTGACACACTCACACTAGAACACATAAACGGCCAACATTTGTGCGTATGCGTTTGTGTGCGTGTGTGTGTGTGTGTGTGTGATGTTGGATGTGAATTGTTACACCCATTGGACACAAGTGCAAGTCAAGAATTTAAATTTGGTTTGCCAAGCTTCTTAATACCCTTGTAAAAGGTTTCTTAAGTTCAAGTTGAGATTTGTAGCTAGTGTAACGAACCTTAACCTTTTCGTGATTTTATAGCTAACCATAAACGAAATCGTTACCAAAACAACATTTTTAATCAAATGAAATCGGCAAAGAGTTTTTGCTTACAGATAACATAAGATTTAGTTTTGTCATCCAAAGCTTATCGTAACGAAATAGAACCTAAGTAGTTTTGATACTATTTTCGAAAAATAAGTATTAAGAATTAAATTTCATTCATGAAATACCGATGGAAGAAATGTACTCAGAAAAACGAGCGGAAGATAATTTATGTTTGAATTTACTTTAAAAAAGATTGCTTCACTCTAGAATTAAAAAAACAAAAATTTCCCCAATTTTCTTAATAAAACGCTCTTAAGACTAAACATTTTTACAATGATTACGAAATGCTTTTTGGGCGCACTTCTTAAAATAATTCTAAACATTCTAGTTTCTAGCGAGTATCTATCGAAAACACTATCTGCAATCAAGCGCAATTTCCCTGAAAATCATTTTAAACATTCTCAAATTAAGACTGTCTACAAAAAATGTTCTTGAAGTAAGAACTATGCTCTCAATAAAGATAAATCGTTCTTTTTTTAAGGGCACGCTCTCTTTGAACCGTAAATATCTAATTTTTTACCAAACCACATCGTAGCAAAACAAAAGGGTTTGTATGTATAATATGTACGTCTGTTTCCTCACCACTTCTAAGCCATTATTCATAATTTGCCAAATAAGGTATCGTAGTAAGCGTCTTGATTGTCCACAGGTTATAGGTTATGTGACGTCACAGTAAATTGAATATAGCGTCCTAAAGGGGACAAAAAAAAAACATTTTAACGATGCAATTTTGCTTAAGTAATTAATGGGCTTCACTAGCATATTACCAAAATATATTTTTTGCTGGGTGTTGCACGAGGCTCACTCATTCTAAATAATTTAGTATAAAGAATTAACATTTATTTTTCTGGCCAAATCCCAATTAATTTAGTTTTTTCGGATCTTATTTACATACATAATTTTAAAAAATGAAACGAAAAAAAAATGTAAGGTGACTCTTTAAATGATTTATTTTAAAAATATAATCCATGAATAATTTAAATAAAAAAATAATTTAAAAAAACTAAATTGTGACTATAAAAAAGTTACGCTCTGAAAATACTAAAACAAGAACAATTTCTCATCTAAAACTGCTATGTCCCAACTATGCAATATGTATCGCCTATTAAACAACCCTTTAAGTACAGTAAAAATAGGTTTTGACCTGGAAAAAATTGCACACTGTAATTTCTCTTGCTTAATGTCTCAAGGACCATCCAAAACGTCTAAAACCAAAATGGTGACCTCAACACACTGACTAGAATCCTATATCCATTCATTAACAGGAACTCACGGTTGTCCATTGAAAATAAATTATACTTGTTCAGATCCATATTCCAAGCAGTTATTTTTTTGTCGAGCCCCAGTGTGGTCCGATGTGGCTAAGTGCCATATTAAAAAGCTCCAAATTACCCAAAACTAATTATTAAAAATGATTTTTAAGCTTCCAGCACAGGTCTGCACTATAAAGCAAATGTCGAAATGATTTCAGATTGACTAGTCCGACTGACCCTTAACTTTAATGATAGATGTAGATACTCAAACTATAATCGCATTAACCAATTGTTATGTTGACATAGATATAAGTAGTTTTAGTTTTTTTTTCTTTTATTTTTAAGTTTTTATTCCAAACAGTATGGGGTTTTTTTCTCCTTTCTAAATTTTTCCTTTTAGAAATTTTTACTTTTAGAAAAATAATAATTTCCATTTTTATAACAAAATAGAAAAAGGACGGGTCTTGGTCTCTTAAGAAATATGTGTATTAATAGCTTAAGCCTTATAAAACAATATGAAAATGCAATAAATTGAAATTGAATTGTATTATCACAGTTATATCCCCACCTATATACAGCTTCCAAGTTCCCATAAACATTGGTAATTGTTATAATAATATGCAAAAAATTAAAAAAAAAAAAAACTTCAAATAAATTAAAACTAAAACGAAAAAAAAACACACATAAGGCATATTGCCTTGCTTAAACTATTTGGGAATTGTAAGCCATAGCGCTGCAAAATATATAGTATAATGTAAATCATTTGACAGTTGACTATGCATAAGCATTTTATGTTCCGAAATTGGTAATTATACCTTTGTACCCATGTGATAAAGGGTATACTTGGTTTTTGCTACAGTCAGAAGGTAGCGTGTCAAATCATGAGCTCTTTACACCAAAATTCTGATCATAACCTCGGATAGCGATTAAGCCATGTCCGTCTGTCTGTACAAATAGATTTCTGAGTCGACAAGTGCTAATTTGTTACAATCATTGCCTAATAATAGGATTAACGACTGCCAGAGTATGAAAGAGAAACGCTGCCACCCACAGGATCTCCCAACTAGAATACTTAATTGAATGTATGTCGTCTTTATCTACAATTCCATTAGGCTGCCTTCTCTAGACAGTAGAAAACTATTTAAATACTAATTTTTAATAAAGTATGCACTTTAAAAAAAAATTGTGAATTTATTGAGCAAATCGATCAAAATTTTAAAACAGATTATGAATTCTCTGGAATGCTGCTTAATACTTTTGAAGCGATTTTTGAAAAAAATTTTATTTCGGTAAAATATTAAATATTAATGAATTTAAATATTAAAATAAAAATGGCAGTGTTACCTAAAATCTGACGTAGTAGCTATTCAGAGACCCTATACTTGAGTTTTCGATAAAGAACTTTTAAAGAGTATGCAAATTTCGTTACCAGGTAGAAATACTGCCCTAAAATTGAGAGTTGTTTCCGTTTCAGTTGTTGTTAATTTCATTTGTTGTTGTTTTTTTTTCAGCAGGTGCGTTGTTGTGCTGAAAAATTCAGGTCGGTTAGGCAAAGTCTTGTCTTGTCGTTGTTGTTTTTGTGAGGCACGTGTTTGGCTTATGCGGCACAGTTGCAAAGTTTTCATTTTTTTTTTTAGTATTTTTCAAAATAAAAAGACAAACGCAATGAAAGAGAGAATGAAAATAAAAAATAAAACGAAATCGAAATAGAGCGAACACAGTGGCAAAAGTTCAGACAGCAATGGCAACTCTGGACATTAATGCTATATGGCTGCTGTAAGTACTTGGGGGACCAAGTGTTGCAAAGTGACCAAGAGGTCATTCGATTGGGTGAGCATATGGCCAAAGATGCCCAAAACAGTATGCTAATTTCTTGCAATGTGTATTTATATCACTTATTGTTTGTTTTTGGGTGTTAGCGTGTGTGTGAGTTAGTGTGTGTGTGTGTGTGTAGGTAAGTGAAAGCATTTATGTAATGGCGCTACAGTCCTGACAGATTTTGTTTTACTTTTTGGGAAGAGATACGGGCACACTGTTTCGTGGAAGCACCTGCGGCGATTTGACTTGGAACTGTCTGTGACTTTCATTTGTACTTTGCACCTTGTTGGTTAAACGTTTAAGCAGATAAGCATAAACGAGACTGAATAGAATATAAAAAATCTCACAAAAAGTTACAAAGAAAAAAACAAAAGTGGATTATATATTATATATGTGTCTGAATATAGTAGCCTAATCTCATAATAGTGCAACACAGCATGGTTTTAACCCAAACCGAGATTTTTAGAGGCATAGAACAGACATGCTTTTTTAGAGTTCCCCAACACTGTACCAAATTTGATCAAAATGGGTTGAATTTATCATATAGCTCCACCGATCGCGCAAAAAAATGTTTTTAGAATCAAATTCGTTGTGTTTCGTTTGTTTATGAAGATATCGTAACCAAATTTGGTGTTTGTCAGTTTTTTACGGTTACCCAGCACTGTACCAAATTGAAGATATCGTAACTAAATTTCATGTTTAGCTGTTTTTTAGGGTTCCCCAGCACTGTATCAAATTGGATCAAAATCGGTTGACTATATCATATAGCCCCCATTCGACCAATTGGTCAAAAAAACGTGTTTGGAGCAAAATTCGACTTTTGTCTGTTTATAAAAATATCTTAACCAAATTTGGCAAAGAAATATCTTTTGGAGTTCTTCTGCAATATATCGGATTTGATTGGAATGTGGTGGTACAGAGTATTCCAAAGTCGTCTGCGCCCGAAAGCTAGAATCCCATTTACTGCAAAGTATAGGGTTTTCCAATAAGAGGTGTTATTTTGGTATTCAAAGAAAAATGTAATTTTTTGAGATAAATGATCGGATGTTTATTTCATAATAAAGAGGAAGGTATGCCGTTAATAATGAAAAACAACATCATCCAAATGGCCACCACGACCACGCCTACAGGACCATATCCTTTTCATGAAATTTTCCATAACCAAATCGCAAAGTGGCAGCCCTATGTCCTCGATAGGTCCAATGACCCCGCCGGACCATAAACCGCACCAAACAGTCACACGTTGAGGATGGAGAGGCTTCTCAACAATAACTCTTGGGTTTTCCGAGCCCCAGATGCGACAATTTTGCTTGTTGACGTAGCCACCGAGGTGGAAATGGGCCTCATCAGTCAAGATGATTTTTCGATGGAAGACTTTCACCATTTTTGTAGTGAATTTTAATAATTTCAATGCGTTGTTGAAGTTAGTTTCTACTTGTCAAATGTCAAAGAATAAAAGCCTCAAAAGTGACAGCTACCGAAATACCGGGTGATTCAAAATAATAACATATTGTCGTCAAATAATTCTCAAAAAACAGACGGAAATTGTTATGCCACGGTACTCCTCTTGCCAATCTTACAACACAATTGGGTGCCGCGCCAAAATCTGTCTCATTGGGCAACATCACGTTCTCATTACCTGTGTCAAACTCAAATTTGAAGCAGAAGCCCGAACTACCGCTGAGTACCAAAATTTTGTATCCCCATTTATGATGTTTATTTTGAATGTACCGCCTCCATTATATTCCTGGCTTTGGTAGAGCAAATTTGCTTGTCGACAAACAGAAACTATTCCATCGGTACCTTACCTTAATTCTTTTTTAGTTCTTCCACTATGGGTCGTATTTTGGACAGCCGATCGTGGCGGGGATCCGAACGAGGCAAAACGTTATCATTATTGTTAAAGTGGATGTGGCGTCTGATCATCTGAAATCTTTTCTGCGTCACAATTCTTTGAACAGCGTCCATTCCAATATCCTTGGCCCAGTACTGTGACAGCTTGGTTAAACGTCCGATAGACGTTTATAAAATAATGCCAATAAACTGGTTGATTTCCAAAGAAGTAGATGCAATTGATTTTCGGTAAAAATTAAATTGCGCTGCCTCCATAAGAGCTTATGTGTTAGTTCCCTTCTATTAGAAACATTACTGGTTGAAACCATAGTGTCGTCCATATCTGTAATCTCACTAAACTCGGTATTTGAACTTGCCAAACCATTTTGAGCTTTGTCTTGACTTTCAAATTCCTCATCATCTATGGTACTAACTTTTCCTCTGGGAAGTAATAGCTTTCGTCATCAGCAGAAATGTCGAGGTCATCTTCGCTTTGTTTACTGTCGATAATACACGTGATTTTTAACCTTGTCAACCTTTTTGCAGATATTATTCCCTAATAAAAATAGCATATGACAAATAACTGACTTATTCTAACACAAAAAGAACATAAAAAAGACCAAACCCATGGAAATAAACATATAAATAATAATAAAAACAGCACACAAAAAAGCAACGCTTGGTAGGAAGTGTTTAAAAAACCTCGACGACGTTTAATAAAATCTTAATAGTTAGAGCCAAAAACGTTTTTTTTTTTTTTTTGCTATAATTGAGATTTCGAGATCATTCAAAAAACCCTCACATCGCGTAGTTTTTTGCGAAAACCTTTCAAGCAGACCACCTTGGTGGATGTAACAGACGTGCAATGTTGTTTCAGTTTATACAAAAAAATCGTATTAAATTGACCGATTATTTCTTAAATTATTCTTGCGACGATTGATAATTTTACTAAGCTCTGCTACAATTCACAACTTGTTTAAGTAGGATATTTGTATAAGCAAAAAATTTTACATTTGACTTATTGGCGCTTACAATTCACAACGAACTAAAGCAGTGAGCGCAATATAATGAAACTTTCACTTTTTACTTTGATTTATAACTATAATTATTATTTTTGTATTATTTTTCTTAACCATTTTATTATATGCTCAATACAACCTCTATAATGATGGTTCCATCACTATGTGATTGAAAATGCGGCAAGTTATTAACTAGAGGGTCTCTCCTATCCTTATCTTATCACCCAATGACTACATTTGGTTCGCAACAATCAAGAAAAGACTTTCTTAGAGACACACACACACATCTGAGTGACAAAATTGCTTTGAAAGTTGGCTTAAACTTTAAAAGCATTGATATGATTGAAGATTAATTATGGTTTTTTTTTTTTACTATTAGCCAGAAATTTTAGGGCTATCTGCATATTTGTTATACTTGCATTGATTTTAAACCGCAAACAATTGTAATATCGGGTTTGAACTTGACAAGGCAGCCACAAGGTCACTTATGGCAAACGACAAAACAAATCAATTAAACGTTATTCACACACATATGCGTAGACTAGTGCACACAAAGAAGGATATTCACACACACGCAGGCACACACACGCAGGCACACACACACAACAGCCGCATAGTCTTAGAGCTTAGGCCAAAGTCCACACTAAGTCCACTTCAATCAAACTATTACATAATTAAATCACAGCAGCCGCTTATACACACAAACACACGCACACACATGCAAAGCGGAAGTAATGGTGATGAGTAAGTGAAGGAGAAACCAAAAGAGAGACCCAAGAGAACAAGAGAGCTGGAGTACAGCGTAGAACTTATAATAAATGGTGGATTATGTTAATCAAGCAGAAAAACAGACACGCGACTTGAGACTCAACTCAACTCGACTCAAACTTAACTCTCACAGAGAGCAAAATAAATGAATGAGAATGAAAGATTTTATTAATGGTACATTTTTTTTGTTCTTTGTTTTTGTTTTTGTACAGCGCTGAGCCGCAACTTGGTCGAGAAAAAAAAATAAAAATAAAAGAAAATAAACTTGCAAAAAATACTTAAAAAATGCGCAAAACAAAATAAGTCAGGCAAAAGGCAGTGCAGAATGGCAACAGAAATAACAACAGTAAGATAAGCAGCCAAAAAGAAAAGCTAAAAAGTGTAAATAGAAGTTTGAATACGCTTACAGAAAAGAAAACACTTTTGAAAGCGGGATACACTCATACACTGCTCCCAGAACGTTTTAAGGCTAGTAGATGTTTTCAAGCACAATGTTTGGTGAAGTTGGAGTATAGGTGACTTTTTTTGAAAAAATGTCAACACTTCGTTGTTTATGTGGCTCACATTAGTCAGAAAATCGATAACCCGACTATATAAAAGTTCATGGAATAAGGTATTATATAATATACACCAATTTCTGTTTTTACACGGTAAATATACTCGAGAAAAAACCGTGTAAAAAGAGACATGAAGTAAATTCTAAGACTGCTATGAAAATAAATTAGAAAGCGGAATTCGCTAACTAAATTTCTAAAAGATTAGGCTAATAAGCATTTTTTTTTCTTTAAAATTTCACTCAAATATATTTTTTTAATCGTGCTTAAACGAATAAAATTGTGTCAAAAAATTTATTTTTCGACGTGTGCTTGCGAATTACTCTCCAACTTAAAAGGCCCATACGCAGAATGAAAAATTTCGCACGGAATGATTTGATAAAAAAAAATTCGATAAAAAAAAATTAAATTGAACTTGAAAAAAATGAGTTATTGGAAAGCAAATTTCAAACCAGGAATATAGTATTTCGTAGATTTTGTAGGCTATGGATGCACAAAAAAAAAGTTTTGGGAATTTTTTTTTACTATTTAGCGGTATTATTTTGTTATTATAAATAGATAAGTTTTAACAATACAAATTCTTGAAAATTAATTTTTTTTTTAACTTTACTCTTCAGAGCCAATTTACTTCTTCCTTTACTACGTTCTGTGTGGATTTAAAAAAACATAATAATTTTTAAAAATTGTTTATAAAATAGTCAATATGTTTTATAAAAAAATTGAATTTTATTTGTTTATTATAAATTATAAGTAAAATATTCATCCATGCTTCGAATTTCATAAAACAAAAGCGAATAAATTCAATTATAATAATTAAAATTTATTCGCTTTCATTTTTGCGTGCTCACATTTTCACATTTTTTGTTGTCGATAACTTTTTAATCTCACTTAATCATTTTGATAAATTCCCATATTTCCCTTCAACATAGTTGCCACAGCTCTGTACTTTTCGATTGCTTCATATTTTAGTTTGTTTAAGATAATTCTCTAGTACTCTATTCTTCTGTTTTTTTGAATAAATTAAAAAAAATAATGTTAGCAACACTTTATATTAAATTAACCACAATTTCGCTATTTTTATGACAAGGTGAATTTTTTTTTTGCAACACATTAACCCTGTCGTGTGTATCAGTTATCGATAACCCAATGTGTGTTTAATATGATCTTATGACCTAAACTCGTTTTGGTTGTGCTTTTTTTGATTTAAATCAGAAAAAATAATTAAAAGTAATTATCAATAACTGAATATTGGCATAAATTGTATCTAATAATATCCCTGAATATTTACGAAATTAATTCAGTTTAAAACACGTCAACTTTTGAATCTATTTTGCCAAATCGGTTTGATTTCACTTGCAATAAAAAAGTCGAACTCAAACCACAAACGTGTAAGCTCAAAACGAGTCCGAATATTTTATTCGTTTTTCAGGCTGATTGATTGAAAAATATACACAAAATAATTTTTTAATATTTTTATACCAGGACAAATTTATATTTTAATATTTAAATATGTAATAATAAAAATAATTTTCAAATTTTATTGTTTTTTTTTTTGTATTTTATTTACAAACTGTCTTCACATAACAAGTAAATTTACTAAATAATAATTAATAAAATAAAAGAATAATAGCAAGTTTCCACTGAAACCTACTATTGTATTAAATATTTATTAATAATAAAAAATATACACAAATTAGTGAATTATATATTATATGTAAATAAACAAATTAATAAAATATAATAAAAAATAGTATTATTTTATACAAAATATAATATACAAATTGGAGATTAAAAAAATATTATAAAAAATTGTCTTAACTGAGAAACGAACCCTGGACTTCAAGTTCTGAGTCCAATACTTTACCAACTCAGATATCCTTATTAAGCTTTCACTGCAATTTTTGGTAGTCTGCTTAATAACACAGGCCTACAAATATCGGAGTCATGTCAGTTGTTGGAAAGCTAAGGGTCATTTCCCAAGTAATTTGCTGCGTAGAATCCGAATCTGGTGTCAGAATTGGCCCATCACGTCAGGATTTTGAGATATTTTAAAAAACACCGTTTTTCGGGTACATAACTTCAAATCCCCGGGTTCGGATTCTACGCAGCAAATTACTTCGAAAATTACCCATAGCTTTCCAACAACTAAACCATGTTGGTCTGTGTATTCTGACGCAGACATACACAGCGTACCTCATTTCGTTACGTGACGATTTTTTCGTTCTAAAATGCCTTCGATTTAAAACGATAAAAAATGCTTTCCCTGTCATTTATCAGGCATGTTCGTCAAAACTTCATTTACAAAAATGGAGACCTTGCCTGCTTCAATGGGTACCCAAAGCTCAAAACGGCAGAATTTTCATGGGTGCTCACGCAGATCCGATGGCTTCTTTTGAATTTTTTTTTTATTGTAACTTTTTAATAAATTTGGTTTAAGTGCTACCTCGGTACAAGGTATTAATAAAAAGTCTAAGAACCTACAGTTTTTTAATCTGAAAACATTACGTTTTCAAGCCCTCATCTTTAAGTTAACATAACCTCAGTAAGTGTATTATCTGTAGAAAGTTATAAGCATTTGGGTGCTTTGGCTTTTCTGCCGCTTGTTATCGTCTCTCTTGTTGTTGTTAAACTTTGCTTAAATAATTCATTAAATTAAGTATACAAAACAATCAATCAAAGTGAATTTAGTTTTTGGCAATGAAATGATAATGAAATCTTTAGATTTCCTTTCGATTTTAAGGCCCAATTGGCTGACCCGATATATATTCACAAAATATATATATAATATGTATTTCATATAGAAAACATATACAGGCCAGCCCCTAAGACTTAAAGCTCTTAAAGTTTAAGCTGTTTTTACATTTTAAGGCGTTGAAATGTGAAAAAATGTTTTAGCCTCAACAACATCAAGAAACAACAACGTCTGGGAATAAGAACAAACATCGTCAGATACACACGCCAAGCTCAAGGCAATTATGGCAAGAAGCTGCAACTTTCAAGCCGAGCGAAAAACATTTTAAAGGCGTTTTATATTTTCTCTTTTTCTTTTACTTTCTTGCAAAGTTTTTGAGTTCTACTTCGCCGACCTTTAGCTGAGCTACAATTGAAAACTTAGAAGTATCTTGCAACTGTTGCATCAACTGCAGCTTCAGCTGCTGCTGGATTTTGGTCATAGCAACTAAGCTGAACTAATCGGGCCGAGAGCGTTAGTGACAGAGAACCCAGAAGTTCACAAAAATGCGCATAAAAACTTGCACATTTTTCTAGTATTTGTTGCAACGCCACAGAGGAGGCACAAACATACACACACACACACATTTACAAATACCATGTTCTCTTATGAGATAAAGTTGCAAGAGAATTTTGCGCAAAACACATAAAAACAACAACTGGCTGAATGCAGTTGTTGTTGTTTTGCCCCCTGCACAGTGGTTGCAATCATATGAAAACTAAACAAAAACAACATTTGGTTACCAAATTGTTTTTATCCAAACATGCCAAGTCAAGCTACTATAAAAATAAAAAGCATGTGCTCATGGGACCCACGTAAAGAACGAAGCTCCTACCGCTTATCCTTTTCAGGAAAATAATGCACGTTTCTTTAAGGATACAAAATTGTATAAAAAATTTTTATCAAAAAAAAAATATGTATGAAATTTTAAGTAATATATTTAAAAAAAAAAAAAATTATGTGCATAATATTAATAAATTATATACAAAAAAGTAAATTAAATATTATACATGCAAAATTATACAAAAAGTTAATTAATTTTAAAATTGTTAAGCCAAATACTAAAAAAAATTAAAATCATCTGTCAGTGCTTATAATGGAACCTGGTACTCAAAACTGTGGTATGAATTTGAAAAAAATTTTTTTTTTACACTTATAAATGTAGATTAAATAAATTTTTTTATCCTAATAAAAATTTGCTCATGAAATTGTAAAAGTTATTTTTGAAAATAATATCACTAGGTTACTAGTAGAGATGCACTACGCCATATCGAAATCGAAATGAAAAAGTGCCGTATATCCATGTATGATACATATCATTTTTATAATTCTCTATCTCTTAAGATTTTTGTTATCTGAGGGGTTCAATTCTCAAATTCTCTAGTCATCCCTGAAAAAAGGTATAATACTGTTCATTGCAAAGAATACAAGTTTTCAATTTGGTCTCGTCGTGGGGATTTTTTTGGCATAAAATATTTAAAAAAAATAATGAACGTACTTACCGATTTCGGCGATTGCGAATTTTTTTATATATTATTATAACTTCAAATAAAAAAGGAATAGAAAATTTTAAAACGCTATAGATTGCGAATCCTCTGGGAAGTAACAATGTCCATTACATACATTGTACAAATCTAGTATACCCTTTGTACCTATGGGTACAGGGTATAAAGATCATGCCTGCATATTAAAAAAAATCACACTAAACAATACCTTCGTCGTTTTGTCGAACACCAACCCCTAAAACTGCGATGGGCTACGCGGAGCGACTAAAAAGTCCACTCTCTCCGTTAATTAGTCAACAATTAATTTGTTTGTATTTAACTAAGATCTTTAAGAAAATGCGTTCCTAAAGACTTACCCAAATAATTATGGTAGGTAATTTTCTTTAAAATGCTCCAGCTATATGATCTAAGTTGAATTTTCAGTTAAGTATACATTTTCATGTTTCCGATTAAGCTTTGCATAATGTAAAAATAGAACAGTTTCAATTATATTATTATTTTTTATTTGTTAAAAATATGAACTTGTTCCCAAATATGGTTACTTCTTACGATATTTTTAAACGCTGAAACCTAATTCGATGTCAAAAAGTCTCCAAAAAGATAACCTTTAAAATAAATTGTTTTTTTTTTTTTTTTTGATTAGATTCAAGCCAGTTCATAAGAACAAAATATACGACATATGTCAACCACTGTGCACTGTTGTCTCAACTTGATGCAGTAGTCCTTTCGTCTCTTCCTACGCCTGCGTCTCGTGTCACGAGTCACGAGTCTCATAAGCAGTTGCAAGTTATTGGCGCTAGATTTCCCCTGACGATTTTTGTGTGGATACAAAACACACATACTGTGTTGATTTTTTTTCAAGGCTGAACTTTCGGCTACGAGATAGTTTTGACTGTCATACACTCAACGCTAGATGGCGCTGTGAATGCCATCAGCTAAAAAATAAAATGTATAAAATATGCAGCAGTAATGTTTGCCTTGTGCGTTGTTGATCCATTTTTTGAAACATTTTTAGTTTTTTTGCCTTAAAAATTATGCCAACAGTTTTATAGACACACATATGCTAGTTTATAGTACTTGATACATAATATACATATTTACCACAGCTCTGGTTTGGCTTAATATGAGATCTAGTTAAGTTTATAAGCATTAACAAATTGTTGAGCACACTCAAAAAGATTCTTTACAAGCGGTTTTTGAACAAATTTGTTTACTCAGTAAATAGTTACTGGGGTTGAAAGCTTTGGTTTCAGAAACAAAGTAAATAACTTTTGAATTTTGTGGTGTTAAAGTAAAAAATATGCAAATAAATGCCTAGGAAAAAGCTCTGGCATCTGTAAGCATTACAAGGAGTTGAAGTTCTCAACTATTTATGATGTGCTTGCGTTTGGGACAGACCTACGTGTCAGTGATTTAAAAACCATAAACTATGTAGCTGGACTTTGGAAAAAATATTTTCAAAGTAGAAAAAAAAACTAGTGCAAAAAAAAACCTAATATAGTTGAAGCAGTGCCTATCAGTGTAATGTGGTACCCCTTTCCTTTTTGGGAAGTCCAGAGATCAACAACCAAGGCATTGGTTCCACTGGCACTAAACTGATTTTTTAAGTCGCAAGAAGGTATGGAAAATAGAAAATAAACAATACATGTATCAAATTTTTGAAAGGGCTATTTAAAAAGGGATAAACTTTTAATTTTAGTTTGTTAAAAATATATCAAGTTAAAAATAAATAAAAATAAAATAATAAATTATGAATATTAATTTTTATTCAAAATTAGCTAAATAAATCTAAAACTTCTAGATACCATCTAGCGAGTTCCTTAAAATTTCAACCAGAGCCAGAATAAAGAGCACCGGTGAGAGAAGGCAGCCTTGACGTACTCACGTCGAACGCTTCAGATAACACTCCGTCATGCAAAATTCTGCATTTAAACTCATTGTACATGGCCTCGATTATGTTAAGTATTTTTGGGGGCATGCCTCTACGACGTAAAATAGCCTATAGGTACCGTCTGTTCAGGATATCAAAAGCTTTTTTAAAGTCTATAATTGTTATATAAACAGAAGATCTAAGTTCCTTACATTGTTCGAACATGATTCGGACACTATTGATCAGGTCGACGCAAGATCGATTCCGCCTAAAGCCGTATTGAGTCTCACGAAGTTAGTTTTCAATGGCCGTTGAGATACGAGATAATAAGATTGAGGTGAGTATTTTACTGGGGATCAGCGTGATACCTCTATAATTGTTACAGTCGGAGCTATCACCTTTCTTCGGGATCTTAACGAGTAAACCTTCATTCCAAGAATACGGTACCGTTTCCCCTTCCCATATATTCTGCAAAATAGGGAGCCATATAGATGCCGATAATTCTGGGCCACATTTTAACAATTCGGGACTAACGTTGTCGATATCGGGTGCCTTGTTGTTTTTAAGTGCCTTTACGGAGACGATAACCTCTGATCTAGTAGGTGGTTCTGTATTGATGCTCTGAAAGTAGCGCGAAATGTTGGAGGGTTAAGCTCTACATTATCTTGTAACCCCAGGGGGTTGTTGAGCACCTCCTTGAAATGTTCAGCCCATCTCTTGAGTTGCTGCTCTGAGTTGGAGAGAAGCTTACCATTCCTATCCTTAATGGGCCTATTTTTGTAGTGACCTTTGCCGGAAAGATTCCTTGTTACATCGTATAGGTCTTTCATATTACCCAGGCTAGCTGCGGACTCTGCGATCTGTGCTTGGTTTTCTGTCCAATCTCTTTTATCCTACCTGACCAATTTCTTTATTGATGTACAAAGTAGTTTGTAAATGCTTCGAAGTTATGGAATTGTGTGATCCACTGCATAACAGGACTTAAAAATATGTATTTAAATTATTTCTAAGCGTGGTTAAAGTATTAAATATTAGGAAAGGCAAACCTATTGGGAATCCTTGGTAGTCCAAACTAATGGTAGAAGTGAATGCCTATCTTTTCAAGCTTATTTCCATACGTATAATAAGGATAATAAGGATACAGTAAAAGCTAACAAATATCCTTTTATACGATGCACTCATTATAAACTTGTGTAGTACAGCTTTTTAAAAGCATGCCTCATGTTTCAATTTGCATGCATGAATTAAATTTCAATTAGTCTCTTGAAGTTATTATATCCACAGCTTATTTTTTTTTTTACCCAGAGAGCATTCATTCATATGCCTTTATATTTTTCTATTCTAAGAACATAAAAAACTAAAAACACAAACTACATAATACTCACTATTATCACTCATAGTAATTCATCACTTCACTTGAATTTATTTCAATTCAGTTGCTTCCTCAGTGCCAATTGAATGAGATTGCAAACTCATATTTCCAAGAAATTTTTGCGATAATATGTTGTAATGCCATAGCAGAGTTAATAATAAGCGCACTACAAACTCGTCTGTGTCTCCACGGCATATACATTAACTTTTTGCGCGCACTGTCGGAAACTGTTGCTCGTGGCAACGACGGTTCTGAGTACGCGCTTAGCTTGCTGCAAGGTGGCCTGCCTTATAAGCAAATAAACAGGCAAGGATATGTACAGCGAACGGCTTAAAATGTTGTTTCGCATTGTACGGCCATACAGTGGAGGAGGTTCCCGGCAATGGGATACCCTGCAGCTATTTAAAAAAAAATAATATTTCTTGTGACAAATTTTACTTTTAGCAAAATTATAGAAGCTCTCAAACAATATCGTTTACAGGGCTTGAGAGAATAGGATGTTAATTTTTTTCAAGAAAGAGTTAACATTTGATCCCACATGAGACTACTTTAAAAATTTGGTTAATTAAACAAAGTTCTTACATTTTATAGGGGAAGAGAGTGTAAAATTGATTTGCCTATACCTTTTGAGATTTTTATCCAAATTATGGCAACTTTCTAGGGCGCCACTTTTAAGGTTTGGGTGTACACCGCGAAATGCTCTTACGACCGAACGATATTATAAATCGAGATGAAATGTCTCTTGCATACGGATAACGCACTTTTATTAATAAATTTTTTTGTCGATAGCTATAATGGTTTCTGAGAACTTCATGCTTATGGTATAAGGGCACTGAAGGTGAATATGAAGATGATGATAATTAAGATGACGAAGATGATGAAAATTATGAAGATTATTAAGATGAAGAAGATTATATAGAATATGAAGATTTGAAAGAGTATAAATATTATGAAGATTAAGAAGACTATGAAGACTGTAAAGATTATAAAGACTACTAAAATTATCTTGAATTGAGAGACTCGAAAGAATATAAACAATATGAAGATTATGAAGACTATGAAGAGTATGAAGATTATTAAGATTACGAACATTATGACGATGAGGAAGATAATGAAGATTATGAAGACTATAAAGATTATGAAGATTAAAATGAAAATTATGAAGATTATGAAGCTTATGAAGATATTGAAGAGTATGAAGTATATTATGAAGATTTTAAAGCCTGTGAAGATTATGAGGACAATGAAGTATATGAAGCCTATGAAGGCTATGAAGATTATGAAGATTATGAAGGTTATGAAGATTTTGAAGATTATGAAGATTATGAAGATTATGAAGATTATGAAGATTATGAAGATTATGAAGATTATGAAGATTATGAAGGTTATGAAGATTATGAAGATTTTGAAGATTATGAAAATTATAAAGATTATGAAGATTATGAATACTATGAAGACTATGAAGACTAGAGGTCTATGAAGACTATGAAAACTATAAAGACTATGAAGATTATGAAGACTAAATAGACTATGAAGCCTATGAAGGGTATGAAGACTATGAACATTTTAAAGATTATGAAGATTATAAGGATCAAGAAGATTTTGAAAAATATGAAGTTTATAAAGACTATGAAGATTTTGAAGATTATGAAGATTATAAAGATAATGAAGATTATGAAGACTTTGAAGACCATGAGAACTATAAAGGCTATGAAGACAATGAAGACTATAAAGACTAGAAGCCTATGAAGACTATGAAGTTTTTGAAGATTATGATGATTATAAAATTATGAAGATTTCGAAGTTTATGGAGATTATGAAGATCAATATGAAGAAGAAGATAGTGAATTTAATGATGATGATGAATTTACTAAATATGATATAGATGAAGAAGACAACCAAAATAATGATGATAATGAAGATACTTAAAATATTGAAGATAAAGAAAATAGTGAAGATAATGAATATGTCGCATATGATAAAGATGATGAACTTAATGCAAATAATTATAAAGATAATCAAAATAATAATGATGATAATGAATCTAATGAATATAATAAAGATTATGAAGATAATCAGTATACTCATGATAATAAAGTTGATGAAGGTAAAGCTGAAGATAATAAAGTTGATAACAATGAAGAGGCATCAAGAGATTTCTGAAGATTTCATTTACAGACGATTTGTAATTAACTAATGATTGAGTCTATTCAAATGTTATTTGCTCATTTGTATAGTAAATCGCAATATAAAAAAGGACCAAAGAAAAATTTCGTAATTTTCGGCGCAATCCAAGTTTAAAAAACATGTTGGGGTCAAGCGATATTTTTGTATGATATTAAAAGAAAGGTTTCACATTTTTTCATTCTTTTCAGGATAACGGCTGCAAGCTACTTAGGAAAATGCAGAACGATTAATAGAACTTACCAAAATTTCGCAGATTGCATATTCTTTGGTCCATTTTCACTATACCACTGACCCAATCGGTGTAGGGTATAAAAACCTAATGATAGTTTGGAATCTGCTATTTGCAGCAGGCAGCTGCTTCACATTGCAATTGCAATTCCGTAGTCTTTCAGGCATCCCATTTGATGGCATTAACAATAGCAACAACAACATCATGGAAAATATTGCCTGCCTTTTCTGATAACGTCGTTTTGGCTCATGGACATGCATAGACACCATGGATGCCACCAATGGATAAAGCTGTATCCCTCTAGCAGCAGTAGACTCATGTGCTCCGTGTTACATCAACAGACCTCTTGTTACATGCCACTGTCATGCAGCATTAATTGCCAGCTCAGCATTCATCCATGCCGAGATCTGTACAGGTTGCAACTTGACCCTAGGTCAAATGCAACAAGAAATGGCTCGAAAGGGCCATTGCCTTGCCGCGCCTGGCAAATGAAATTTTTCTTCAATTAGTTTATTTTCACACCAATGATTTTGATTTCCCTGCAACATGCAGCATGCAGCATGCTATAAGTGGCAAGAGAGTGAGCCAGTTGACCAGCCAACAGCCATCAGCCGATTCAGATTTCCACCAAACCAGAAAGTCAGCCAGTTGGCCAGTTAGCCAGTCAGGCATTCAGTCTGTAGGCCATTCAGCTGGTCATTCATTGTATTGCCAGTGCTTGTTAGCGCCAGCTGCGTATATGCGTAAGGACGAGCATACACTTGTCAAAAAAGTTGATATAAAATGAAGTTATGATAAGGAGCCAAACATTGTAAAATTTAAAAATCGAGAAAAAGTTTTAAAATCAAGCCGAAAAAATTTCATTTTTAGTTACTAAATTAACTAAATCCTTGGAGAAAATCGTATTTAGTTCAAGATAATTGCGTTCTAAGTGTTCGTTCGACTCGTTACTGATATTTTTCGAAATGGTATCGTTTTTCAATACTTAAGTAAGAAAACCCTGAATGACATATGATTAATAATAGGAGTAATTGCTGTAACTATAGAGTTCTGGATGTTTTTGAAGCAACGGCCGGTACTGCACTGTCATACATATATCAAAATTCAAAAACTAATTTTAATCTTTTTTTTACTAAACAAAGTGTCTACATGGATATTAAATATAAAACTGCTCCCTTCTAAAAATTGAATTCCAGTTTTTAAACATAGCGCGTTATGGGTAAATTAAAAAAAAAATTCTTACTTTTACCAATAAGATGTTAATACGAAAAAAAAAAATTTTTACTCAACAATATTAAAAATAAATTAAAAAAAATTTATTTTAAAAGTTATAATTTTTTTTTTTTTTTTTCTCTTCATATTTTATTTACAATCTGTCTTTGCTGGACAATAAGTAAATGTACTAAATAATAATAAAAAAAAAATTATAATTTGAAAAACAAAAAAAATTATGGCTTGACTTTTAAATTAATGTTGTTATGCGAGCGTCCCCTTCTCCAACCAGCAGAATATCTTAGCATATTTTTTCTCGCAGTGTAGCATATGTGCGCAAGGTTTGTGTGCGTGGCAATTAAGGCAGCGCGTAATTGTTGCCAGTTGCAGCTGTGATATTGATGCTCGAACAGCATCAACAACACCAAAAACAACAACAACAAAATACACTGCAACAAGAACACTAACAACAACAACAAACATTGGAGTGTCGAGGGCGGCTTGTTAAATCAGCAACAACTACAGCAACTATCTCTTCGGATTTGTTGCTGGATTTTCAATTGAATTTATACTACAATTTTTTTTTTTTTTTTCTTTTTTTTTTTGGTGCATTGTTATTGTACACTGATGACTTTTGAGTAGTACCAAATAATGATTGGCCTCCACTTGAATCTCGTCCAGTCATTCATAGATCACATTTGAGCCGCTACAAATGATTAAAGTTTGCAGCCATTTTTAGGAAATGCCTTGAATGTTTGAAGCCATTAAGTTGCAAATCAGCGTCAAAACAAAAAAAAAAAAAAAAAAAAGAAAAAGCTGGCAAAAAGAATTGGCTCACATCAACGCCAACGTCACGGCGGAAAGGAGCTATAAAAATCATTTCCTTAGAAATGAGTGTGGGAAACTTAGAGCGGGCGCATACCTTTAGTTGGCATATTACGTATACGCCACGTAAAATGCCACGAAATGAATTGGATTTGTCATAGCAGGAGAATTTCAAAATAAATATGGCGCGAGTGGCATGCAACATAGCTCGACATAAATGCCATAAGCATGCGATACACGTGTTTAAGCAATTTGTCACATGAGCCTCTAAAATATGCCCTAGAGGGCCAAGCGTCAAACCGGGGGACTAGAAGCTGTAGAAACCATAGGGAGAATCGACCAAGCATAGCGCGAGAGCATTAGCCAGCGCACATAGATATGCTTATATGTATAGCTTAGTATATATGTATGGATGTGTGTGTGTGCACATATATGGCCGCCAGCTTAGCAAGATGAAAAATATGAAGTCTAGCTAAGATTAGATGATTTTTCAGGATAATCGTGTGGCAAGTTGTGAGGCAAATACGCATACATACAAGCACATGTGTGTGAGTTACAGTTACGGCTTAAGACAGCTTGCTGAGTCCGCTCTACATCGACTGAAAAAGAAATCGTCAATTAAAAGTATACAGCGATTTTTTACTAGAACAAAAAAAAATCAGTCAACTTTTTCCAATTGCTATTATAACCATTTTACTCAACATTATTTATTTTCCATTTCCACTGATGTTTTTTTTTGTTGCTACACTTTAAACAAACAGTGGGAACTATATTAAGTTAGTGTCGAAGTATGTCGGATATGTGACTTAAATGGAAACAGGTGAGGAAACTTAAAGTTTCTATAGAGACCAATAAGAAAATCGATTCGGCAGGGTGTTCTTAGTTAATGGTGAAATCTAAATATTCTCTGATCAGTCTTCTTTGCATAGTATTCCTTAATTGCTCTTCTCAACTAAAACCTTCAACTTGTCTGCTATGCGATCCACGCAATGAACAATAAGCCATGGAGCTATGGAGCTGACATTTTATCAGAAGATGCGCATAACAGTCACGCAGATGAAGATTTTCGATATATGTTGATATCTGGCGCCCACCCAGCGTAAGAGAAATTCGCGGTTTACTTCTTTGTATGTGAGTTTTTCCTATATTTTAATAGTTATTCCGTTAACCAGGGCAGAGACGAATTTAGCAAACCATAGAGCATAAAAATCTGTCCAGCCGTTCTTGAGCTATAAATGGTGTAACTAACACAACTTTGTTTTATATATAGAGATTCTCAGTATGAACACCCAAATCCATCTACGTAGAAAGTTTAAACTCGACACCTCAATTTCTTATAACGCAACTTAGGATATCTACTTGATTAAAATTGGTTGAAAGCTGCTGCTAACGGGGGCTGGTCAATATTTTTTTGGTGTAAAGGCTCACAGCGATTTTGATTCTTTGGGTCATTCTAAACAATTTTGCCCAAGAAACTATGGGTCTAAAATGAATTTCTAGTCGCCCACTTTTTCAAAATAGGTTTTTATCAAAATATTCAAAAATCGACTTATATCATCCATTTACAAGGCCAAAAAACGTTATTTTTCCACTAACCAAATGTGTCTTTAGGGGTTTTTGGGGAATCCATTTTCAACACCTTTTTTAATTTCGAGCGCCGCCAGAGGGCGTTTTTGTGTATTTGGTTAAATTTTGTTATTTTACTAGATTTGTGCAATGTATGTAACGGACAGAAGGAGGCGTGGCAGACCCCAAGTCCTTTATACCAAAATGCTTATCATAACCTCGGGTAGCGATTGAGCCATGTCCGTCTGTCCGTCTGTATGAACACCTAGATCTCGGAGAGATACGAAACTTTACCAGCTGATGCGCATATTTCCTGAGAAGATCAAGTTTGTTGAATCATGTCAATATCTTTCCCCGTTCCCCCGTAGCAGAGTTTCGCGGTTTTTAGCTAAACCGTTTAATACTTTAATCTGAAACTTAACAAAGCGATGCATTGTGGTTACATGTGTGTCAAAAATATACAAAATCTGACAATTACAAAAAATTTCACCTCCCCTTGCCTATAAACTGCGTCAATATTTGACTATACGTAATAATAGTAACAAATGACCCAGAACCACCAATTTTGGTAAGCTGATTCATGTGCCTCTAATGAACAAATCCACATCCAAATTTTATCAATGCAGCCCCCCCCCCCCCCCCCAATCGATTTACCGTGTTTTCTCCCACACCCTTCAACAAATCCCCTTGAAACTTACCCCATATACTTTAAATAACTCCTTTGACGTAAATTTCGATTTTCATCAAAATCGGTTAAAATTTGCGGAACTTATAGGTATCAATATCGTTTTGCACCAACAAAAAAATGTTCCAATTGAAATTCTTAGTAACAATATGCAGGAATAAATCTTTTTTTGAGAAAAAAGGTACAGGGTATTACACTGTCGGGCACCGCCTCGACTGTATTAAATTTTTTTTTTTTTTGAAAAATTGACAAAAAGTTGCGAAAATCGACGAATATTTTACTTTTTCATAGTTCTCAAGCAATGTAACAAAAATTTTATAAAAATCGGTGTACTATATCATATATCACCCATAGGACCGGTCGGTCCAAAAAACGTGTTTTCAACGAAATTTGTTGTGTTTTGTTTTTTTATAAAGATATCGTGATCAAATTTGGTGTTTAGGGGTTTTTAAGCGTTCCTCAGCACTGCAAGAAATTTGATCAAAATCAGTTGGCTATACCATATAGCCCCCATAGGACCGATGGATCCAAAAAACGTGTTTGGTGCAAAATTCGACTGATTTTTGTTTGTTTATACAAATATCGTAACGAAATTTGACAAATTAATATCTTTTGGAGTTTTTAGGAAATATACTGGATTTGCTACACCATCTTTGTTTTGGTATAAATAAATTTTGTACAAATTGAAAGAATCTGTAATATTAAGCATCACAACTCTGTCGTGTACGGTAGTGTATTGTTTTGTAAATTCATTCGTTGGACTGATTACTTAGATTCGAATTTGAGACACATTGTAAAAAATGCTGTTCAAAAAATGCATCTAATGCCACGTTCAGTTGTTGTGTAGGGTGTCGAAAAGAGATTTTGAATAGAATTGTGAAAAAGTTATGATGGTGACAATAGAAAGCCGTGAAAAAACGCCTAGTTATTTGAATTCCTTTCTAATACTCGTGTTTCCGTATTACTAAAGGGAAATATTTCTTCTTTATATCAAGAGTAAATCAAAAAAAAACTATTGTTAGTCTTTAATTGAATATAAATTTTGTACGCCGTCAAAGAGTACGCCCCAAAACACCCACCCCTTCCATTTTTCACCGGTGAATATGTCAACCTCCAGTTTTAAACTTTGACTACCCACAGCACACAGTATTAAACATGAGACCAAGAAATGGACTCAACAAAAAATTACGGAATACTGGAATGGCATTGAGGGCCTCAATCATTCCAAAAAATTCCTAATTTTCGACGCCAAAAGAGCGACCACTACTCT
This sequence comes from Chymomyza costata, assembly GCA_018150985.1. NCBI lineage: Eukaryota > Metazoa > Arthropoda > Insecta > Diptera > Drosophilidae > Chymomyza > Chymomyza costata. The sequence continues at coordinate 958,972 of JAECWU010000401.1, read as the reverse complement.
CAGTCTAAAGAGGAAAAGTCTAAAGACACTCACTGGAGCACTAACGGGCCACTTCGCCTGCAAAAAACACCTACACAGAATAGGTCTATCAGATTCAGATACATGCAGATTCTGCTGTGATGAGGAAGAGTCCATGGAACACCTGATCACAAATTGTGAAGCACTATGCCACAGGAGATACAAAATTTTAGGTGCGCACCTACTAGAAGACGTAGACCTACAGAAGCTCCCTGTGAAGGAGCTGGTCAACTTCCTCGACATACTAAATGTGTAAATATAAAGGGGTGCACAATAGATCAAATTGGTCGCAGTGCATAAAGGCCTATGCCTAACCCATTCACAATTACGTTACTTTACATTACCCACAGCATCTCGGGCCATCCCGTAGGCGACATCCCCGCTCCGAGAATTAACTGTATCTTATGGATATTTTAAATACTTCTGATGAGTTTGATGACACTCTAAAAGCATCACCCCAAGGGAAAGTCTCCACGGCGACCTCTTCCTGTACCGTAAATCATCAAAATCGAAGAGGTCGAGGAAAAAAGTGGTCCGTTTCACTAATTTTCGCCGATATATATATTTTTTATTATTTCAAGCTAATTGTTCTAAAACACTTTAGAAAACTGTGAAATTTATGATATTTCGACTAGTCGAGTGCACAGGGTGCACTATATTCGGAATGTACCAATGGTAGACGTTCCAATATTTTATTTTTATTTATTTTTTTTTTTATTTCACCATTGCTACACATAATTTAATTTCACATGCGTTGCCGTGAAAACTTTGGCTGTTTATAACTGCGTCTGTGTGTGTGTGTGAGTATGTGTATCTGAGAATGTATTTGTGAGCCGCATTCGTTTTCACATTCACATTTTAAGTTATGTAGATTATAATTAGAAAAGTTTTTGGGCCAACAAAAACTTTGTTTGCCGACATCGCAGCTTCTACGCGGCGGCTTTTCCCCAAATTTTCCCCCCCCCACAATACTGAGCGACACGCCCCTCCCTTAAGCATCACTCATATAAAGTCATAAAATTATAGGTAAACGTTTTACGTGCTTTGCCACAGCCGAGGTCAAAGTTGTTTGGCGTTACTTAGAGTGCGTTGCAACCCTGGTTTGGGTTTTTGTGGCATCGCCGGGGACAGACGTTCCTAAGCTATTTACAACGCTCACTAATTAATTACCACCAAAATTTAAAAGGTTTGCTTTTGCTGTACTTAGGGGCATCTTTTTACAGAGCTTCAAATTACAAGCAACAAAAATTTTCGCAATAAGAAATGCGAATTATATAAAATGCCGCAATATGAAACTAATCATTTTTAATTGGTGCACAAAGCAAATTATGAAAATGAAAATGAAAATTGGGTAGCACCGCCGAACCTTTTTCTTTGGATTTTCCTTAGGATTTTTATGTTTTTCTTTTTTTGTTGTTGCTTTTGTTGGGTTAATGTAGTGCGGGTTGTTTTTGGGGCAACGCTTAAAGTTATGGCCGCCATTAAGATTTAAAATTGTGGCTGTTAAGTTGGCGTTAAAATGAAGTTGTCAAGTTTTAAATGCAGAAATTTAAAACTTTATACATTTTATTATTTAAATGGGCAATTTATCAGTAAGCTAAAGACGCAAGCGGCATAAGAAACACTTTAATTGAGTTGAGTATGAAACGTGCAATACATCGCAAGTATCGCCAAAAGTGCTCCCTATTGAAAATCAACGCAGTTGTAAGGAAAAAAAAGAGAATTGCGCCTATTTTATTTTAAAAAAAAATTTTATTTTTATTAAATTTATTGAATATACAAAATATATTGTTTTTGTCATTCAAATAATTTTGAAGTTATCCTTTGAAGGGGGCTGTGAACTGACAAATTGGATTTTTTTTTAAGACCTTCAAAACTGCGCCAATTTTATTTAAAAAATTTTTTTTCAATAAAAAATTTATTTTAAGTACATACAAAATCCTTTGAAGGGAGCTGTGAACTGTTAAACTCTGGGGAGAGATGATGCAATAATTCAAAACCTCGAAGAATGTAATCTCTTGAAGTTTGGCAAAATTGTCCCAATTTGCAAATCAAGCTAAGACAAATTTGAAAGAGATTTCCGTGGCACACCTGCATGTTAAATGTTTTTATGAAATACAATTCTTATCAGGGTAATTTAAAGTACTCTTTAATTAATCAATACAATCACATGCACGCGCACAGATTCTTTCATTCATATTGTTTGCTTGATATCTGAGCGAAAAAAAACGGCAATACAGCCAAACAAAAGGTACAAAAAATTCATTGCCCATACGCCATGTGCGACGCTCACCTTTTGTGCAATCTTTTGTGTGTGTGTAAGTGTGTGCATGAGTCCTTCTGACTTACACGTAGTTTTAAATACCACGCCATTGGCTTTTATGCGCTGTACCTATAGGGTACATAGACTTTAATATATTTATGCGATTTTTTTTACTCAGATAGCTATTGCAGTATATCCATGCGGCCGTTTGAATACCTTAACGTCTGCGGCATCGCAAAAACTATGAAGTTATAGAGTATTTTGCATACAATTTTTTTTTTTCGAGATATACTTACAAGTTCCAATTTATTTACATTTAAGTCGCAAATATAAATTATGATATTGTCCCAAAAACATTAATTGAAAACTGCTTATTAGCAGTCCAAGCAGTTTTGATTTGTACAAAAAGATTTTGATACTATTTTGAAAGTTATATCTTTTCGAAAAATACAGCGATCGATTAGACCGCCATTAAATTTTGTTTTGGACTGAGAAAATTTGTTACGAAGATGTTGGGAATGACTCGAGATAAACTAAAGAATAAAGGCATGCCATAAAACGCTTTCTTCCCTATGCTCCAACTAGGAGCGATATCTTGTATTATACTATATATAATATCAAGGATATAAAAATAAAAAAAATAATAACACGCTTGACAGGTAGTTGGTACTTTAGTCGGAACAAATAGTTCTAGGTGGGTGGGAATCATTCTTATACCCAGCAGTCACCGAATTAAAAATTTTTCCCGATCATCCTTATTTACCATCTTATTCCCTACAATGCAAGCAAATTTTTAAATTATTTTTTTTGGAAAAAAATTTAAAATTAATTCAATTTGTATAGGGCTTTCCAACAAGAGGTGTTATTTTGAATCATCCGGTATTTCGGTAGCTGTCACTTTTGAAGCTTTTATTCTTTGACATTTGACAAGTAGAAACTTCGCCATTACTAAAAATGGAACGATACACGCTTCAACAACGCATTGAAATTATTAAAATTCACTACAAAAATGGTGAAAATCTTGCAGCCACAGTTCGCAAAACTAAAGCATTTTTGGGTCGTCGTGAAGCACCTTGTCGGACCGCAATACAGAAATTGGTGGAAAAATTCGAGCTGTTGGGACAAGTTAGTGATATGAAGAATAAAACCCGTGCACGTCGCTCAAGAACCACTGAGAATATTGCTGCTGTAGTCCAAAGTGTTGAAGAAAACCCAGGTTTGTCCATTCCTCGTTGTTCTTTGGAATTGGGCATTCCACAAACGTCTTTACACCGTATTTTGCATAAAGACTTGGGTCTTAAGGCTTATAAAGTTCAGTTAATACAAGAACTCAAGCCGGCCGATCATCAACAACGTCGTGTCTTTGCTGATTGGGTCCTTGAAATGCATGAAAATTACCGGGAATTCCATCGAAAAATCATCTTGACTGATGAGGCCCATTTCCACCTCGGTAGCTACGTCAACAAGCAAAATTGTCGCATCTGGGGCTCGGAAAACCCAAGAGTTATTGTTGAGAAGCCTCTCAATCCTCAACGTGTAACTGTTTGGTGTGGTTTATGATCCGGCGTGGTCATTGGACCTTACTTTTTCAAAAATGAGGTTGGATCAACAGTTACGGTTAATGGATTGCGCTATCGAGAGATGATTAATGATTTTTTATAGTCGGAGTTGGATGGTATTGATCTGGACAACGTTTACTTTAAACAAGACGGCGCTACGTGCCACACAAGCAACGAAACCATTGCTCTTTTACGGGAAAAGTCTCCGGACCGTGTTGTGATCGAGGACATAGGGCAGCTCCTTTGCGATTTGGTTATGGAAAATTTCATGAAAAGGATATGGTCCTGTAAGCGTGGTCGTGGTGGCCATTTGGCTGATGTTGTTTTTCATTATTAACGGCATGCCTTCCTCTTTATTATGAAATTCATTTATCTCAAAAAATTACATTTTTCTTTGAATACCAAAATAACACCTCTTATTGTAAAACCCTTTATATTAAGAAACTAAGATACTCGGCCGTGCTCCGAAAAAAGATTCCGAACATTTTATTTTTTTTTATGTGATTTGAAAACGAATGTTTTGTTGCAAAAGGCACGTGTACGTATTTTAAACTGAAATAATTTTTTACATGTTTTTTTATGTTTTTATTCAATTTCAAGTTCAGTATTCATTGATGAATATTTTTAATTATTTTTTTACTGAATCAAGCCAGAAAATAACATGCACAACTCAAACCCAATTTTTTTATGGTTCATGTCTTGCATAAAAAAATGTTCATGTCTTGCTTAAATACTTCATGTCTTGCATTCAAAAAATTTCCCTTGTAATAGGAATAGCATACTAGTGAATAATTACCCACGAAAGGTGTATAGCTCTGCTAGAAATGAGTAAGGGAAATTCGAGTAGATGGCGACAGCAAAAAATACGGATCTAGGAGCACGCAAAAACGAATAAAAATAAAATTGTTTGTTTTGGCTTTTCGTTTTCCAGAGCAGACTAAATTTACAATTTTTTCTAATTTTGTCAGATAAGCGATCTGTTCAAAAAAGTTCAAGGGAAATATTAGGCTCTAAAATTTTTTGTTGAAAATTATAAGAAATTGTCGCAAAATTCTGGGTCATTTGGTTTCGGGAGAAGCACCGAAGTTCGTGAAAATTTTCCGAGTAAATCTAACAGCAGATGACACTAGTTATAGAGTATCCCACTATCCCACGCCACGACTGTACCAGACTTTATAGCTGTTTTCGTTGCTTTGTGTTTGCGGCACTTTCAACGCGTTGATTTACAGTTTTTTTTTTCGTTGTTGTTTTTGTTGTTCTTTCGTCCTTTTTTGTTGTCTTTTTTTTTCGCACACCTCACGTTTTGTTTTTTATTACTCACGCGCAGCTATAAAATAACACTGCGGGGGTTCTCTGTATATATACTGTGTGTGTGTATCCGTATGTGTTGTATATATGTGTGTGTCGTGTTAATTATGCTTTTAAGCAAATTAGCAGCTGCAACTCATGCCAATAACAACAACAGCACTGTATTGATATGCTCACAATTGTTAATATAAAATCGATTTATTTGCGACATGCTAATAAATTTGCCATAAACAGACATAAAACCAATACATACCTCCATACATATATAATAACTAACATAAACAGCAATACTGAAAAACAAGCTAAATCATAGACAAAAAGAAATTAAATAAATAGATTAAAATTATGTTTAAAAATAATTGTTTTCATGGTTTTTTTTTTTCTTAATTGCATTTTGTGCATGAAGATTGAAAGATTGTAATGCTGCATATTAAAACTTTAGTTTAAATTTTTACTTGTTTAAACATTGATGCCAGAGAAGCTAAGGATTGTAATGATTCTAAAGCCCTTTTTTTTTTTTTTTTTTTTTTTTTTATAAATGTTTATTTATTTCATACAATATTATTTAATTACTATTATAAACATTAGTTGAAAAAAATTTTATTATTTAAAGCACTGACCCCGGACGGGTACTCAAACTTTGGCATATCAAATTAACATTTTAAAATTAATAATACAAATATTAAAACTATATTGACTAGTACATAGTATATAGTAAAAGAAAAAAGATATAGATTGTAATGAAAAAATTATATAAAAACATTACATTAAATGAGAGTTATTTATAAAAGGAGGTGTGAGAAAAAAAAAAAAAAATATATACATTATATATATATAAAATAATAATATTATCAAATTTACATATGTTGCCACCAAAAGCGTTTTTTGATAAAATTGTTTAAAATGTAAGACAAGTCTTTACGAGACATACTTGTGTCAAATCTCAAGTTGGTACAGCTTACTATATCGATTTCGTCTTATCGCCCGATTAGGTTGCTGCCGGTATTCGTGAAAATTTTTGAAAGAATCTTTTTGAGCCAAGTTTTATCTTTATCTAGCGTGACGAGCCTAGCGCACCAGTTTGGTTTTCGTCCAAAACATGGCACGCCTGAGCAAACTCACAGAGTGGTGCAGCACATCTTAAACTCCTTCGAGCATTGTAGCTACTCCATGGCAGCTTTCTTGGATATCAAGTAGGCTTTTGACAGAATGTGGCACGAAGGGTTGCTACAAAAACTCAGCCCTTCCTGCTCCCTATTATGAAGTCCTGAAATCATTTCTTGGAAATCGCTCTTTCAAAGTTATGGTGAAAGGTGGAGCTCTCGGAACGACGGAACAAGGTAGCGTTCTTTCGCCATTTTTATTCACCGTTTTTACTATGGACATGCCGAGCTCGACGGACAGTAACAAATGCTGATGACACTGCCATACTTTCGACTTCCTCTAGAGTACAAATGGCTGCTGATGCCTTGCAGAACCAGTTGGACATTTTCGCAATTTGGGCAAAACGCTGGAACATCCAGCTTAACAAATCTTCCAGCGTTTATTTTTGTTAAGGAAAGACCCAAGTCCTGTGCTCACCTTCAATGGGGAGATAATTCCAAGTAAACATCGCGCCCATACAATATTTTTGTCAAATTTACGGTTTGGACGCTATTTATGCATTCATATGAAATTTTTTGTAAATTTTAGCAAATTTTTGAAAAAATTCTATTTCGAACGTAAATTTAAATATTTAAAAACAAAATTTTCATACAGTTTTTTTCATGGCTCGTAAAGTTTAATCGATTACGAAAAAAATGAGTGGTTGTTTTTCAAAGTCAAAATAATCAAAATTTCGAAAAATGGTTTTTTGGAAATATCTCGAAATTCGTTCCATTAAAAAATATTTGGACTTCATTTTCGGATTTAGCGTGCCATTTCACTACGGAAACGAGAAAAACATGTTGAGGATACATTTTGCTGCTAGTGTAATCATTAGGGTAACGAGTAACTAGACATTATTAGATTAAATATGTAAGTTCCATGCATTTTATTTAAGATTAAATTTAGTTTTTTTATTTAAAATTAAATCAAATTTTATTTTTAAAAAATTCTTTCTTGTTTTTTAATGAGAAATTAAGCGAAAAATATAATTTTTTTTAACCAACATAACTATTTTTTTTTATTTATTAAAATTTTGTTTTATATATTGACTAATGCATTTAGTTTTAAAAGTGATATTTATCAAAAAAATTTTTTGTTTTCACCGATGAATGGATCAGCATCATAAGTTTTTAAAAATCGTTGGGTACAGTTTTGGCACCTAATCCAAGTAGACCCTTTCTCAAATTTTATTTAACCATTTTCCAATATATTCTTTATCTTCCATTTCTTAATATTGTTTTTATTAAATGTAACTAACACGATTTGATAACATACTTCATTCTTCTTAAGATTTTAAAGTCCTAGCATTATTTTAACTTTATAAAATAGTTTTTTTTATAATCTTTTTCAGAAAGATTCTTGAGCATATATGTAGTTGCCGATTTAATTAAAATCCCAATTAAAACGTTTTTCATACAGAATTTTCAGAATGATTTTATTAATAGGAGATGAATGAGGGTTTTGGCTCAAATTTTTGAAGTATGCTTCGCCATTGTGTTTTCCTTCACCGTAACTAAGTTTCTTTTGGTAAGCTTCTTCTTGCGGTTTCTTATGTAAATTCGTCAGATGATATGACTTTGGAATAGATGAATCCAACGGGAAACATTTTACGATGCGTTAATAATGTCTTTTAGTGTAAATTCTGAAGCCTCCCACTCGGAATACTCTTCTTTTAAACATAATAATGATTGGCCTTAAGTTCTTTTTATTACAAAAAAATTCGGATAGCTTCTACGAAATTTTTACGACTCATCATCTCATCTGTGACCAGTGCCAAAAGATAAGTTTTTCGCGGAGAGACATCACTCATTACATTATAGACTTGGTGATTACCCAGTCATTGGCTTGTATTAAGCCTTAAGTTTCAAACATATTTCATTGGTTGAAATCTATAAAAGTGTGGCATTTTTTAAGAACCGCAGAATTCAGCTCGTTACTCTGCTCGTTAGATTACACTAGTTTACACGAAAAATGAACCTTCGTAAAAAAGTGTTTTTTAGGGTAATTTGGGGTCGAGAAACACGAAAATGGCAACATTTTTTTTTTCTTAAGCACCGTTTTCGAGATATTTTCGAAAAACATGCTTTTGGGCACTTATTTCAGTTATTCGTCAATTTCTCGTGAAAAAAATCTTGTATCTACATGAAAGATAATTAGATCGAAAGGTATTGATTTGCTCTGTACAATGATTATGTACAGATTAAGTAATTGTTTTTCGAAAATATCTCGAAAACGTGTTATTGATTGAAAAAAAACAGAGGTTTCCATTTTCGTTAAGTTTCAAGACCCATTTTAAAGGTTGAACCCTAAAAAACACTTTTTTACGAAGGTTCACTCGATGACCTTTAAATTTGTAAACTATTGTTATTTACCAAATTCTTGTAGGAAAATGGAATTTGGTTTCCTCAGTATGCTACGCATCTCTTGTTTTCCGTTCTTTACGCTAAAGAGATTCGTGCCATTTATTTTTCGCTCATAGAAAACAAATTTTTTCTGCGAATTTTGCTGCACTTTGACGTTATAACGTTAGGACATTAGGTTATACCTTAAAGGGTAAAAGTTATGAGTGGATGCGTAGGGTAACATTTTGAAGCTTTTTTTAATAGAAAAAAAAGTACTTTTTGTAGTTCTCGCTTTTAAGAAAGTTTTCTGTTTGGTGTCCTAATTATATACAAGCAGTGTCCTTGAAGCGTTAACAAAGACTTTTCCAAATGATTCAGTTAGCAATACTTCCAAGATATAGTATAGCTAGCGGTATAGCTTGCACGGTTATGTTACGAATATAGAGAAGGATATAGATGCTCCAAAGAGGGGGTTATTTAATGCGCTTGTCAGTGGAACCCGCTGAAGGGGTAGATCAAGTCTCCATTGAAGGGACCGAGGATTCGACCAATGTAGCTATATTTTGTAGCGGAAAGTGAAGTCGTCATAAGTGAAGCAGAAGCATCAGGAGCGAAGCACTACATCAGCCCGTAGCCAAACAACGGGGTGTTACGGCCGGTCAGAAAAAAAGTTTCAATACGTTTTTAAAGGCATCATGCCTGTAAGCAGTAAAATCTTATTTGCTAAGATATGCATAAAAAAATAACGTAGGACGCATCGACTAGAGAAGGTGTAGAATAATTTGTTGTGTGGTGTACACGCCAGCAGAGATAAACAAATCCTTGCTTCGCGCTGAGCGCCATATTTTATGCATATATGAGAATCATCTGTGGCCTTTATGCCTGCTTAAATTCAAGAAGTAGTACCAAGTGGTGGTTTCTTGAAAGGAAAGAGGGTGAGCTTATCCACGTTGTCAGGTTCCACACGTTTCGGCAAACTCTTTCTCTCGTTTCTCCAACCTACATATACGCACAAAATAAAATATGGTGAACGTTGAAGTCGGACGCATCCGATTTTGGTATGCGCTGTACCATCACAATATAAGGAAATTTTATTTTATTTTTTTAGTTCTTACAATCACCAAGATCAAGACATTCATACAGACTGACGGAAGGACAGACAAATGGACTAGCGAATATGTCTATCTTTATATCTTTTATCCTCCTAGCCATATTGGAGGTAGCTGTGGAGGGTGTCTAGCATCTTCCTTCTCTATTTTACGCACTTGCCTTATATGCCCCTTACCAAAAGATACTGCTTATAAAAACATTAAGCATGTATTCAATTTAAATTCCTTATGATGCGAAATTTTAGCTTATTTTCCTTTTAAAAGATGAGCCTTTAAAATATGACACATATAAAGCGATTTCAGTACAAACCTATTTAGTTATAAACACATATAATAGCTTGATTCCCTTATGATATGTGCTTAAAATTATTTTTATTTTTTGTATATCTTAAATTCTACCAATTTGATAATTACAAACAAAATCCTATTAACGGCGCTTATTTATGGTAATTTCGTTATTTTTCATTTTTCACTTTTATTCTGCTTTAATATTTTTCATCTATACAATAAACATGAGAGTACGCCCAGCCCTGGTTATGCTTGTTATCTGCACACTCGCAGCAAGTACAGCAACAACAAAAGCTGCAACAACAACAGCTGAAGCTCTTGTTAATTTCATTTGGCGTAGACAACGGCAGGCACGATAATAATGAGCTAAGTGTATGAGAGAGAGTGAGCGACAGAGAGCGTACAAAGACAACGTCTATATAAGAGACGCGAAGGTTGCGAAGGCAAAGGAGACGTACACAAAACGCGGGTGACTACGACACACGCACCATTCAAATTAAGCAACGCGTACATTATAATCTTCTATTAAAAGGCAGCCAGCCAGCCAGCCAGACATACATGCGATACTAGATAGCAAGAGTGAGTGTGTGGGGGGTCATAAGATGGGCACGTTAAACGTGTACCTGGCTCCACCTGACTGTCACGCCCTCGTCTTTGTTGCGGCCCCAACGTCTCAGCAGATCCCCTACTGACAGCTCTTGCCCTCATGTTGTTGCCTGCCATGTCGCTTTCAATTATGTCATATGCGCGAGCGTCTTCATTGTGGAGCCGAGCCGAGCATAAGAATCACACAACGCACGCCAAGATTTCCATCTATTTTTAAAGGCCAAATGGCAGCCACACCTACAACACGAACCGCCTCCCCCCAGCTACCCAACGAAACATTCAGGCCTGACAGGTGATTTCTTACCTTTTTTCACTTTATGACAAAATGCTGTGACATGCATAACAATTTCGTTCTCCTTTTTATTCCGTATTTCTATATTCTTTGTGTTCTTCTTGTGAAAACCGTATAAGAAACCAGGCCTTACCCATATTTCGACTAATTGACAAAGGTTATTAATTATTAATTATGTATATGAGATTTTGCTTGAACATTTATTGGGTCACATGTTAAGTCTTCTTGTGTTTGTTGTTCTTGCCTTGCTCTTGTTAGCAGCTACAAAAAAGCTAATTAAAAATTGTATTTTGATATGCTGGTAATAAAGTTTATTTAAAGACTTCCTGTCTCTCAACCCCAGCGTTCATTTGATTCTTAAGTTTAGAAATTAAATATGCCATCATGCCATAGTGATATCGGTCTTTAGCAAAGCAGCCTTTTTAACTTAAGCTAACATAACTCTACCTAACCTGAGCTAATACGCGTAGTACATATTAGGAGGCCAACTCAAATGTAGCACAACCTTAGTTGAGCAAATCTCTACTGGTGTTTACTTGTCAAAGTTAAATAAGCCTAACAGACAAATTTTATAACCTATTCTAAGACCTTTGTCAGTGTCTATAAATTACCCAAAAATAAGTGTGACGTTACCAATTTGGCGGCGGCTGCAGAAAGAAGGCACAATGTGTCTTCTAAAATGTAAACCCTAAAATCATATTGTGTCTCAAGTTGTAGTTCGCATTAGAGATTAATGAATACATTCTTCAAAGTGTTGTCCATCGGATCTATAAAAGTTTAAACCTGTCGGGCAAAAAGAAGGTTTATATGTTTGACCTGTAGCTCCGTAACTATGTGTGTACTGTTCCACAAACTTTAGGCCGTTTATAAAAATTTAGCAAAAGGCAATGGAAGCATCTATGCCAGGTATAGCAACGTCATCCACATAGTGATGTTCAGAGAATAGTCATAAGCTTCGGACTTCGGATTCAGCTGCCCAAAGGCCATAAGGGGTGCCTCTGTCACATTTGAAGTTTACACAACTGTTTTTGTGAGTCTGTGTGCTAGAAAAAAAAATGCTCAGAAATAACTAAAAATGTATTAGTTTTAAAAATAACAACTTATTTAAGCGAACTCCGCTTGTTGTTGTAGATTGCCAGCCTTGCTAAACTTTAAAAAGTATTACCTTTCAGTAATTCAACGGGCAGATGCTTGAATCTAAGTTTTTGTTTTGTTTGTTTTTTTCTATAAAGGCGAAAAGTGTCTGCGAGTGGATGCCATTGATTGCCCATATTTTGTCCGTAATGGGATTTGATCGATAATCGAAATAAAAATATCGATGATTGGAAAAAAATAAAAACATCGATATATCGATATAACATCGTTGTTACTTCCAGCACTAGTTCATAATCTTATCGTCGCACTTGTAAGCTTCAATAAGTAAAATGTTACATTTAGAGCTTATATCAAAAGCTTACTTAAACTAGATGCGAATTATAAGCACTAATACATAAAAATTAAGAGCTTTTCAAATAATGCAAAAGCATTGTACCAAAGTATAGTTCAGCAACTCGTTCCGGTATCATTTTTAATACCCAGGTTAAAAAAAACTGCAACAACCAAGAGTTCTGAGTTAAACGAACCTGTAGATTTGGATTCAAAGGATACACGTTCTGTTCAGCCATACTTTCCTTTCGAATTTTTGTGGAACTGTTTAATCAAACGAATTTCTAAAATTCACGGTGCACACCTAGTATACGTTTATTTAGACACTTCGACCCGAACCGGCTATGCTTACCCAAATTGGCACTTGTCAAAAACTCAAGTACATTTTAATACCAGTAGCGAAAAAAAAAAAAACAATTTTTTTAAGTAAACATTTAAATTGGAATAGAAATCTGTATCGTAAAACTTAATTGAATTCAGTGACATGCATCTTCCGAAGGTCGCAGCATATTTTGAGCCATGTCTTGGCTGGGCTCGTATTGTTTCTTTGTCCAGGCAGTAGGCTAATTTGATATGCCTTTAAGCCCATTAGAAGTTTTATTGCCAACAATAAAGTTGACTTTTGTTTTATAACAAACAGCACAAGTCACCTAGCTACAACAATGAACCAGAAATCAACAATTTGGCTTCATTGTTTCAATTTATTATTAACTTTTATACCTTTAGCACGTTTTGTGCTTTCAGTTTTACTTTATTTACCAATAAATGGGGTGCCACCTTTGTCTGAGCTTCAAGACGCGCTGCACTTGTGTGCGTGTATATCAGTGTGAGATGCTGTATAAGCGTTTACATCTGGGTGTGTGTGTGTGCGTGTATCTGTGTGCTGCTGACCCCATTTTTATGGCATTTTAAGCCAATTTCCGTCCGTTACAGCCTTGTTGGCATTGTTTTTGTTGCTTTTGCTGGAAATGGTTTTTGCACATTTTGCAATATTGTCGAAGGTCATTAAAATGTCTGAGCCAAGTTGTTGTTGTTGTTACTGTTGTTGCTTTTGTAATGTTGTTGTAATTGTTGCTGTTGCTTTGCATACAGTACGGCTGTTGATTTGATGTGCTCTTTATGCCCCTTTTGGCCTGGCTTATAAAACTTTGAAGCTCAACTAATTGGCTTGACTGGCAACGAGTTAATAGTCTTACATTAAGTTTAACCCCACGCAGCCCCTTTAACCCCTAAATGCCCCCACACACACGCATACGCATAAAGTTTAGCAAAGTTTAACTACAAGTTAAAATATTCGTAGCTCTTATTTGAGTTAAAAACAACAAAAATACTTATATATAATATTATTGTTGTAGTTGTTGTTATGTGCAATTTCAGTGAACAAATAGTTGACATTTTATGACAGCAACAATAAACAGAGACAGACTGAGTTTAGCTTAATAGCTAAAGAGCGTGCGTGTAAGCGAGACACATACACATACGCTGCAAGTTGTGATTTCTGATTTTGTCATCCTTGCCCCAGGTACTATAATACCAAGTCAAAACAAGTGCCCCGTATGTGCCACACAGTGGTAGGTGGCTGATGGGAGCAGCAGCAACAAAAATTGCAAAGAATTACTAGAATAATAACGCAAATATTTTACGAGCTTATATTTAAGAGAACGGGAGAGCAGCAGAGCAACCGAAAAACTTAAGTAGCTGCAGGCAAGTAACGTACGAAGAAGACAAAGAGAGAAACAAAGAAAATATAATTTTTATACACTACAGCAATGACGTCATGGGTACTCTAAATTTGTCTAAATGTGTATATGACAGGAAGAAGAAGGCGCGGCACCTTACTGCTGTTTTTTTTTTTTAATTTTGACTCAAGTTTAAATATTTAATTATTCATATGCTCAACGTTGTTTAGTCATAGCCGTAGTAAAGTTGCTTGATAAAGCCGAATGTGAGTTTAAAAATTTAATTTATTACAGATAATTATTAAATTTTTTCAATTCTTCAGTTTTACTTGACCGATTCGTATAATTTATATCAAATTGTAGGTCGATTACTCATCTTCGATAAGAGCATTTCTACAGAAACTTGCATCCTTATAGAAAAATTAAATTCAAATTACTAATTAGTGTAATTACCTAAACACGTGAAATTAAATTCTCAACAAGTTTTTTATATGGCTAATGTAATAAAATTTGAGATTATTGGACTAAAAGATTTTTCAAAATGGCGTCCAAAGAGGGCACGTCACCTTTTTAGTTTTACTTAGACGGCAAACATTAAGCAAAAGAAATTCCAGTGTGGATCTTTTTTCAGTTTAACTTACATTTTGACTGCCCAATTAAATTTTATAGTTTAATTAGTTTTTATTATTTCTAAGAAAATTTTCCTTTATATCCTTGTTATTTTATATTAATATTAATTAAAAATAATAATAAAATAAAGAAATTCATTAAAAGTTAACAATAATATTGGAGCCAAATCTTATGTTTCTTTTAGACTAGACTCTTGGAGGTCATCTTTTCTTTATCAATAATATTTTATCAATCCTGGAAATATATTTATTAAAACTTATTAATATACAGGCAAAAATTTATGTTTCTTTTTGACTATGTCTAACCGAATCGTTCTTTTACCATTCTTTAACATTTTATTATGTTTTTAGCAAATTAAATATGTTCATCTTAAAAATTATTAATATTTAAGTCAAAATTGATGTTACTTTTATGTTTAATTAAAAATTATTTATAATTTAAGTTTCGTTAAAATTGAATAGCTTAAAGAAAAAGTTATTTCTAAAAATGTTTATTGAAAATCACGAAGTTTTGTGTCATGCCACGTCTCGCCACATCCCAAAGCTAGCCAAAAAAAAAAAAAACGGTTAGAGATTTTATTAATAAATATTCTCCAAAATTAATTTACATTATTCTAAATCATGCTCAACAAATTAGTACCGATAGATAAAAACTTGTTCAATTCGCAGAAATATGCGAGTTTGTAATTCAAGTTAAAGTTCTGTTTTATTTATTGTAACGTCACGCCAAGCCAAATATTGTGTTTCGCTTTTAATTGGTAAAGCCGACGTATGTCATTTATTTACTAGTTGCTAAGTTGGCATAAAAAAAATGTTTGTCACAAATATCTTCTTTTTTTCATATTTTGTCACACAAACATAACGTCACGCCAAATATCTTTATCTTTATATTGTTTTAATACAGAAATGTTCGGTATTTTTTTTTTATATATTTAATGCAATTTTGCGAATATTAAGTAAAGAGCAGTAACAGACTACTTTTTTAATTTAAAAAGACAAATGGCGTTTACTCATTGACTACAGAAAAAATTAATCCATAATTTTAAAATTTTTATTTTCCGACTTTGATGAAGCACCATCGCTCAAATTCTAACGACCATTTTTGGAAAAGATTAGCCATATTTTTTCTATAGCTAATTTACAATCAAATTTAATTTTTTTTATAAAGTTGCTTAAAATTGCGAAAAGTTATAGTTAGTGTACTATAGAAATGACGTTCTAAACATGAATTCGACGATGATACCTACTTAAAATTCGAAATATGATGAATTGGTTAAGTAAGACTGGAGATATTTGCAATAAAGTGAAATCATTTTAATTGTTGAATCTAAAATATTAATATTCCTTTTATTTCAAAATCCATTCCAAAGAAAAAATATGTTGGTATCATATTCGTTTTTAGCAAAGAAATGAATTCAAAATGTTTGACATATTTTTCAATTACAACTAGTACAATCTCTTTTGACAGTAGATTATCAATAAATATTAAATAAGTTTTCCAATTGGCTAAATTAAATGTATTTCGTCTAATATCTCTTATTAGGACAGTGATACTAAGAATGATCTGAATAGAAGCCCGAGGGGGTGGAAACGTTTCAGCCAACGTTGGGTGCTACAGGTTTCAGGCCTGTATGCAGCAATCGAAAACGCTTCCGAACTGCTTGATAAACGAACACACAGTGTGTCCCTACTAACAGCAAATTGAAACATGTGAGCCTGATAAAGAAAACTATTGTGATGTACGTACACTGCCTAACACCACCGCCATGCAAACTATCACCCTTGATTACCCACGCCCCTTCCAGCTGCAAAACTTTTTACAGAGTATCCCACTATCAAACACCATAACGTCGAATACAAATTTTTTGTTGTATACTTTTAGGTACAACGCATAACTTGCATTGCGGTTACGTTACTAATTTTATGTGTTTTGAGTATGGGTTAGAGACTATTAAGGGAGGTTGGAGGAACGTAACTGATTGATTGTATAAGCCCGGGGTCGGAACGCAATCAGCTGCAATGCCAAAGGCCGCTGACGCTTCATTTAAAAAGCAAATAAAATTAAAATACGCGCATATATTTGTTGTTTTCTTCCTTATTTTTTTTTTTTTTTTTTTTATATATTTGTTGGGGTGCTTACCAAATACCAGGAGGCGCAGCATTATGAGAGCAAATACTGGGCGTGACAGCGGTCATGTGTATGGGTATATAAACGCAGCTGAGACGCGGGGCAATCAAAATTTGTTGCCACGTGAACCAATGGCAAATTAAAAGCAAATAGCAGTCGCAAAAAAATCAATTAAAATAAAATAAAGCTTGAATAAATACGCCGCAGATTTAAAATTATTTTTATTTCCACATACCATGGCAACGACAGCTGCAAACTGCAGCAGCCAAACAAACCAATACACCTACACTGAACCACTCCCAATGGCCTACACCAACGAACCACAGACTCATTAAAGCATACAAATTATTAAAAGGCATTGCCGGATGATGTTCGAGAATTCCGTAGTGCGTTGAGCATGGACTGTAGGCGGCGGCAAAGGGCGTGGCAGTGGCAACACTTGATAGTGTTTCAATGACATGGACCCTTGACAGGCAGATGACATAAAAGCCATAGTCAAGCGGGTCCTATTGTTGATATTCTCCTCATCATCAACAACAACAACATCATCATCATCATCATCATCTTCATCAACAACGAGCATCATTAAGTGCATATCCAATTGCAATCGATGGACACAAATAAACAAACAAATACGCAAGGGCACAAACAGTGACAGAAAGAGAAAGAAAGATGACGGACGAGCCAAAGAAACCGGAAAGGCCCAAAAGAAATGGTTCACAATTAATAAAAATCATTTAAATTTTATTGCTTGCCAATGTCAACACTATATACACAAAAAGAAACTTTTGAAAATGTTACAAATTTAATTTAAAAGACAAGTTCTTAAAAAAAAAAATTATAATAATAAAAAAGACGCGTTCCCTAAACTCAAGAGATTGCTCCGTGGGCATTGTTTTAAGTCCTCGGATAAGATTCCAGTTGAATCGAATGGAGTACCTAACTGAAATTTCCTTTCCGGCTTTTCCGATAAATAACCAATTTTCAGGAATAAATACACTTCCTTGTCCACAGCTTTTCGAAACTCCAAAGTTGTATTCTAAAACAATCTTTTAGTAAATAATAAGTTAAATATTTATTTATTTGCGTTCTTTTCGATATTAATGAGTTTGCTGATACTGAACTTGTGACGTCATATTAGCGAAGTATGGCTGTGTAATAAAATTTCGCCAAAGGGTTTAACTGGATAGGGTACTGGAAACCCATTTAAACAGAGTTGAAATACAAAAAGCAGTTTCCAGTACCTTATCCAGTTAGAGCCTTTCAAAGATAATTATTTCTAGAGCTTCTTTTATGAAATAGGAAAAAATTGAATCACCAACAAAACTTTGGTAAAGTAACGAAGGAAGAAATAATATTTTAACTAATTAAAAAAAATTACCTAAATCGCAAAAAGCCAGTCTTACCCACTTGTTTCTTTCAGTGCACATTCCGTACTTACTGTGATTTCAATGATAAGAAGAATAATTGTTTATACAACTTGGAGGGGCTCTAGGACTCGCTTATCGCAAGTGGCAGTACTTCTATTTCTTGTCTCCCATTCTTATGCCTGGCCACGTTTAAATGCTCTCGAAGCAACGGAAACCCACACTAAACTACAAATTACAATAAAAAATTATTACACGCAATTTAAGTAGCCTTTTTTTCCTGTTGTTTTGTTTAAGTTCCTTGGCTCAAATTACTGCAACCCTTGAGCAAATAATACTTAAACCCTCATTAAAAAAAAAAATATACACAGACAGACAAAAACAAAAATGAAGTAGACAAAGAGAAAAAAGAAATCCAAATACTACAATGTCACCCACGCTCAGTTAATATAAACAAAGAGAAACAAATATATTATGTACATTGTGCAGTGCAAAGTCATCCAAGTCAAGCAAATTTGGACAATTTGTCCCTTACTTGGGCACCCCTAACTAAAGCTAAGTAATTAAGTTTTGTTTGAATTTTTTTCAACGCTTTACTTTGGCTTCGCTGCACAGTGGGCAAAAGATGGCAAAGTAAAGGTTGGGTGTAAAGTTTAAATTTGTTCAACCGTTTTAGGTTTCGATTCCGAACTCCGTTTCTCTTTATCTTACCCTTCGGAAAATCTCTACAGTACTCTTTGGGAAAAGCTATAGAAGTAACACTAAAACTATAAACTGCTTTGTGTTGGAACTAGAATCCTTTAATTAACTGTGAGATGGTTTCAAGTGAAAAGATATGGAGAATTAAGACAGTTTTATGTATAATGAAAATAAAATGTTACTTGCAATATGAACAAAAATCGACCTCAATGCCAAAGAACTATCGACACTTCCTAGAGCCGTCAGAATATTACAGAGACATTTTAAAAAAAGTGGTGTATATATGACGTGTCCCCGTCCCTTTGCGATTTTGAGCCGCTAAATCCGAATACGAGATCCAAAAATGACGAACTTCTGGGATAACCTCCAAAAACCCATAACAATTTTTTTTGATTTATTGATTTTAACAATGTTTTTCAGATCGCTGATTCTGAATCCAAGGGGTTATAACTCCTAACACGTCTGGGTTCTGAGATAACCTCCACAATACCTCGTTTATGGGTAGTTTCGGGTTACATTTTATGTTAAAGCCCTCGCGTGCTTGGAAATTTTGATTCAACGCTTCAAAATCTATTTGGGCACTGTCACTTAAAACATTTCAAAAATTTTGAGTCTTTATTAAACTGAAACTTATTTTTTTCTGACTTTAAATTCGGATTTTGCGATCCAAGAACATGTTATAAAAAACACGCAACACTTTTTATGACGTTTTGAGCTATCCAGAACAAAGACATAATCCTGATTTTAAAACTTTGGATTCGAATTCAGCGTCGTGAAAAACGTGTACTAAGCATATTTCAAAACCGAAAATCGATTTTTTTTGTGTGTAACCATGCAATCTATGTGCCGAAGTTCACGTCGAAGACGTTGAATTCCATATAATTTTTTCTCGTTGGCAGAGAGGTAGCTCCGGTGTTCCTAACTAAAAAACTACTGTGATTTGACTGGCTGATCGGTCAATCGTGGCAATTCTAACATACATAAAAATTTTTACAAAATTCTCTGCGCTTGACTTATAAAAAACATCATCAGCTCGTGTGTTCCTTGTTTATATAAATCATTTGCCTTCATACATTGCTGCTTTTCATGCCTGTATTTAATTGTTTTAGGAGCAGGGCCCCATACAGGGGAATTCTGAAGTTTCATAATACTCAGACAAAAATCACTTTGTCAATGCAATTTGGACCCCTCTAAAATTGTTGTTCTTGATCCGTCCCCCAAGTAGAATTAATAAACGCCAAGTGAGCTTCATTGGATTATTAAAAACATCAAGAAAAGCTCACGCAAATTCTTCTCTGCTGACGGCGGCGTCAGTACCGACGCCGCACAGTGGGCAAAAATAAAGATACTTTTTTACGATTCAGAAATTTTAAAAAGTTGTAAAAATATGAGATTATTTTGATAATTTTAATTGGTTTTTTTTTTTTTGTAAAAAGCTAGTTACAAACAAAAGTTTTTTTAGTTTTTATTTTTTTGTGCTATTTTTTTTTTTTTATTCTTCATTTGGAAATATTCAAAAATAATTTATTTTTATAAATTGCCTATGTCATATGTATTGTCGCTAATCCTTGGTGTAGCTGGAACCATCGTAGGGCATGATCTGCCATAAGGCAAAATTATGCCCTTCAATTAAGTTGGAGTCATTTTAGGGTATTAGGTTTTTCATTGATCCTCTTTCTAACCAGTTTATTGGATATTGAACAGTTTTTCGCCAACATTTTTTGGTGTCTGTCTAGAGGCTCATTAAAACGGTTTTCGTGCTTGTTTATTTCGAGAGCCATGGTCTCCAGATTGAGGTCGCGATGCAAGGTCAAATTTCTTACGTACGAGGTTTGTTCAAAAAGTATCTCGAATTTTGAATTTTCGCGGCTTACGGATGTTCGATTTTCGATCTTTTTGTGGCGTTTTGTTGATACTCATGACCCTCACTTACGTTGACAATCTCGGCCATTTCAAATGTTCAGTCAGTTTTTTACAGCTATTGTGCGTGCACTTGCTTTAGCTTGTCTTCGATTTTTGTCTATTCCGAAAAATGGATTAAAGAATTTGTATCAAATTTTGCGTGAAAAACAACATAAAGTGCGCGTAAGTATTTCGAATGTTGACTGTTGCATACGGCAAAGCTACTTTGGATAAAAGCAACGTTTATCGGTGGTTCAGAATGTTTTCAGAGGGCCGAGAAGATGTGAGCGAAGAAGAGCGTTCCGGACGCCCGAGCACGTCAACAACAGACGAAAACATTGATGAAGTAAAAAAACTGGTTTTAGCCAATCGTCGAATCACTGTCAGAGAAGTTGCTGAGGACCTGAATATATCGATTGGCTCGTGTCATTCGATTATCACCAAAAGTTTGGGCATGAGGCGGGTCGCTACAAAATTCGTACCAACATTACTCAATTTTGACCAAAAACAGCATCGCATTAACATTGCTCAGGAGCTGTTGGATTCTGTCCGGGACGACACAAACTTGCTGCAGAGAGTTATAAATGGTGACGAATCATGGGTCTATGGTTATAACGTAGCAACCAAAACTCAATCAAACCATACTTTTAAGTAAACACAATCAAAAATATATTTTTTGACATCGAAATCAAAATGATGTGCAAAAAGCCCACTGTGCGCTGTCGCGACGCCTCGACTACACAGCTGCAAAGTTACCGACAGGGTGTTTTTTTTTCAATGCCAAATATTGTTTTGATATGCAGTACTAAAAGGGTGAAATGAGTCGAACCTTCACAATACGCCTACAGTCTATAACGCATCAATGGAAACGTTGGTGCAAATTGTAATTTCTTGGGAATAGTGGGTGCAGTGTATTCCACTGCCGGTACCTCCCCGACTGATTCTGACTTGTACATCTGCCTATAAAAGAGCTACAGTAATCAAAATCAGTCTTTACGGATACAGGGGGATTTATAATTGGGATCTCCCGACTTCTACAAAATTTAAGACCTCTCATTGTTTTGTTTATCAATTGCGTAACCATCGCTTATTGCATCATTTATTAAATTCAAACTTAAGAACTAAACTGGAAAACTTCTAGAACTAGTTTTTTATATAGGCATTAAACTACAGTGTTGCAGCACGTCCAGCTACATAGCTGGCTACATCCTCTACAGCAGTGCCACCTATATCACCTGCAACAATTGGTGGCTCTGTTGTTGTTGTTGTACTCGCTTGTAATGGAGTGCATTCCTGTCGCTCCACTTCAATTGTTTTGCTGGGATCTGTGGGATCGGCTTCTAAGACTGTAACTGTCTTGCAATCCATTGGCTCTGTGGGCGCTGGAAAGCATACAATGCGTTCCACTTCATGCACCTCTTCTTCATTCTCGGCATCTGTTTCGTTGACCATAATGGGAAAGCAAATGATGCCACCACTGGGTGGTAAATCCATTGGAACTGCTGCAGCTGTGACAACGTCTTCACCATCAGCCTCGCCAGATTGCAGTTCTTGTGAGGCACTAGCTACATGCGCCGATGAGTCTTCATCTGTCATGGATGGTTTGAAAACATGAGTGGCTCTTTGGAAGTAAGGAACATTACCGCTGGAAGTTGCCTCCTGTGTTAACAGTGTCTCATTGATGGGTGCTAGCTGCACATCTGTAGCCATGGGCCAAAGTTCTTGTTGCTGCTGCCCTTGTTCCTGCTCGCCATTATTAATGATAATAATCTCACGGCCATTGCCTTGAGCTGTAGCCTCACCATTTTGATTTTGTTGGACATGTGACACATGGTGTCTGCGGCTAAAAAGTAGACTGTTCATCATATGACCAGCCAGCATGCCAGTCAAAAAATCCCCAGTGCCTGTAAGAAAACATTGTAGTGGCTCTAATATTGTTGCTTTTACAATAACCCACCTGAACGCATTGGCGGCTGTTGATAGAATATCGCTCCAGCGGGCAATGCCTGTGCACTGGCATAGTAAGTGCCTTGTGCGGGTGGATTTCCTGCGCCCATGGGATAGTTATAGTTAGCGGGCATCTGTTGTCTTGGATAACTGGCCATTTGTGGTTTTGCTGCAGTCATGGGCTTGACTGCAGACGGCGGTGGCGGTGGCTTTGGTACCGTCATCGCTGTATGCACTGGTGAACCGCTCATTACGCGTCTTCCGCTGCCCGAGGAGGCAGGTTTTTTGTATTTACGCCAGCCGCCAAAGAGACCACCGACTGAGCCACCACCTCGACCACGACCACCGCGTGCGTCACTGGGCACAATGGACAGGCACGCAGCAATGATAAGCACGCACAGCAATGAGTATTTCATTTTTTTTTTTTTTTTTTGTATTTAAGCGTAGATATTTGAGTGATAAAATACAAGTGAACACTTTGATGGGCGCTTTAAAACTGGACGCACTGAGGTTGTGGCATGGCACGTATATCCAAGAAATCTTGATAGATGTGTGCCAAGATGCGCTACACTGTAGTTGTAGGGGTAAGTTAGTTAAAGCAATAAATTAAAACACAGCGCGGAATTCTTTAAAATGAGATGGAAAAGTTAATTCCGGTAATGCTTGATGGTGCCCCCTCTTTTTATTTTGCAAAGGAAAATTAAAGTTAAAAAAAAAAAAAATTACACAATCCCTCTTCTTTTGGACTACTCGTTTCTCACAACAAAAAAACAAATCAAATTTTGCCTAGCCCGTTGTCCGTTTACACCCAGTAAGATCTTCACAATTGCTTTTTGAATTTCACGAATTTAGATATTGTATTACTATATTCTATGCCCAACTTGCCCTTTACAGATTTAATATCTTTTAAAATAGCTATTCTGTAAAATAAATTCTAACCATTTAAAAAGTAATCTTTATATGTGTAGTAGTAACGTCACGCTAACGACAGATTTGAATTTTTTGGAAATTTTAGAAGAAAAACTATTCGATATATTCTTATTCAGAATCGAACTCCGCAAAGATATAATTAAATTGATACTGCTGAATTGTACATCTTGTGGATTACTTTCCTGTATATACAAAACGAAACCGTGATTCTAATCATCGGCCATGCTCCGGAAGAAAAATGTTCCTGTGTTGCTTAAATAGTTCATGTCTTGCATCAAAAAATTTCCCTTATATTAATGAATTGCATGGTCATAGATAATTTTCCTCGAAATATGAGTAGATGAATGCAAAAAATTCGGATTTGGAAGCACGAAAAAACGAATACGAATAAAATTGTTCGTTTTGTTTTTTTTTTGTGTTTTCCGGAGCACGGCCGTTCTTGGCCAAGCCATTTTACGTACACGAGAAAATTTGCAGGAAAATCTTGACAAATAAAAATTCCATACTTTCAGTAAATAATTTTTACCATTTCCCTGATATGCTTTGTTAGAAAGCACGCGATAAGTAAGGTATTATGCATATATTCCATTTCCTTTCCTTTGCATTCCATTCCATTCCACTCCGTTTCACATATGATCCAATTCAATAGTAGTTGGATTTTACTGTAATTTGTGAAAAAAAGAGATTATTATTCGGGAAGTGAATTGCTGCATTTCGTCTGGTTTACATATGAGCATTTATATAGTTTTTTACCTATATCCAGTTTTTTGCCCTAGAGGAAATTTGGACGTAGATTAAATTTTTTTTTTTTTTCATTTGATCCGAATTTTTTGAAAACTACTTAATGTGATTTTTACCATTCCGTTGATTCGTTTTAGGACTCAATAGGTAAGGTTATAAAAATACATGTTCGCTATACTTTCTATTGCATTCCATTCCACTTCATTCCCTTCCACATATGTTTCATTCGTTTAAAATTGATTCTTAACATAATTAGCGAAAATGTGAAATTTTTTGAAAGTGAATTACGTTAATTCGTAATTTTTTAAGTTTGAGAATTCTAGTTTGCATGGGAGAAAGGCCTAAAAAAATTCGGAACCAAAACTATGGAACACTGAAGCAGCGGCGGCTCCACTGGGGATTGTCGGGTCCGGGCCACCCACCACACCCCAAACAATAGTTACAAAAATTGGTCCACATTTTTTGAGAGCTCTGATATAAATAGACTTCGGTTTATTTCATAATAAAGAGCAAGGTATGCCGTTAATAATGAAAAACAACATCAGCCAAATGGCCACCACGACCACGCTTACAGGACCATATCCTTTCCATGAAATTTTTCATAGGCAAATCGCAAAGTGGCTGCCCTATGTCCTCGATAGCCACACGAATTCTATCTTTGACGTCTTGAATCGACGCTGTGCTGTTGGCGTAGACCTTATCTTTCTCAGATGCGACAATTTTGCTTGTTGACGTAGCCACCGAGGTGGAAATGGGCCTCATCAGTCAAGATGATTTTTCGATGAAATTTCGGATCATTTTCATGTATTTCAAGGACCCAATCAGCAAAGACTCGACGTTGTTGATGATCGGCCGGCTTGAGTTCTTGTGTTAACTGAACTTTATAAGCCTTAAGACCCAAGTCTTTATGCAAAATACGGTGTAATGACGTTTGTGGAATGCTCAATTCCAAAGAACGACGAGGAATGGACAAACCTGGGTTTTCTTCAACACTTTGGGCTACAGCAGCAATATTCTCAGTGGTTCTTGAGCGCCGTGCACGGGTTGTATTCTTCACATCACTAACTTCTCCCAACAGCTCGAATTTCCCACCAATTTCTGTATTGCGCTCCGAGAAGGTGCTTCACGACGACCCAAAAATGCTTTAGTTTTGCGAACTGTGACTGCAAGATTTTCACCAGTTTTGTATTGAATTTTAATAATTTCAATTCGTTGTTGAAGCGTGTATCGTTCCATTTTTAGTAATGGCGTAGTTTCTACTTGTCAAATGTCAAAGAATAAATGCTTCAAAAGTGACAGCTACCGAAATACCATGTGATTCAAAATAACACCTCTTGTTGGAAAACTCTGTAGAATATGTTATTATTTGTGGACTAGATTAATAAGAGCTAGGGATTAAATATGCACATTCATTAAATGTCTCTTATTTAATTACATATAAGCAGCGTAGTTCAAACCCATTTTTGCATCAACAACCACGACAGCTGCTTAGAAATCTTTCACACCTGATAAATTTATTTTCAAAAAGTTTACACTTTTTTGGAACAACAACCAATGTAGGCCATCCAGCGTGCTCTTTAGTTGCTGCAACTAGCACGCCCCCATCATATAAGTAAACATATTAATTTATCCCATACAATTTGTTTTTGTCGCCGTTTTTGTGGTTTTTTTTTTTTTTTTTTGTGATATCTCACATTTTGTGCCCCTATATAGCTGAAAATTGAATGAGTGTCGTAGTGTAATAATTCAATTGTCTCTAATTGAGATGTGCTCAGCTCCTCCGTAAAGCTGCCAACCAAAGTCACAGATAGCATGTTGATCATGTTGATATCATTAGTAAGACCTTTGCGTCGGCAATTTGCCAAATGTGTCGACGCAGCCCAAGTCTAGCCGGATTCACAAGATCTATAGTTAAGATTTTTTTGTAGCACTGCGCCATAGCTGAGCTGTGGAAAATCACGTACAATTCACAGGCACTATGAAGGTGTTCGTTCATGAACTCTAGTTGCATTTCTCAGCAAACTGACCCATTTTCCAGGCATTAAATTGAGCTGAGTAATGTCATAAATGCAGTGGTTTTGGTTGAAGTTGGTTCTAGAAGGCATAGCTAAGCTTTAATCAATAGAGCTGTGATTTAATATACTAGACAATTGAGCTGCCATAAATAATCACAGGATTATTGATGGCTGGACATATGCCATCATTAAATGACCATATTAAAAGTTGGTCTGGTAGCACTCCAAGCTTTACCACTGCTTGTTCTACTTACATACGCACTTAGTTTATTTACAACACTTGAGGCCATTTTCAAAGTCATTTATAATGAAATGTAGATGTTGAACCTGGCACCGAATAAGTCGTTCGTCATCTATAAAAGCAAAAATTAGTTCCACTAGACAAACACAAAGGCACAGAATAAAGTCTGTATATGTTTGTGTCTGTGTCGAACTTCTAAAATATTTACGAGCTCAACTGACCAAAGCGACAAAAAACAATGGCAGAACATAAGGGACAAGAATAAGCTAACAAAAAATGGGAAGCTGTTGGAACGGTGTACGGCAATGGGATACCCTTATCTTAAGAAATGGAACAAGCTTGAATTGAGCAACAGCACTATAAGTTGCAGTGGTAGGCAGATGGGTATTTGTTTTCGGAAAAAGTAAACATTTTGTTGTTGATTAGGCTCAGGCAGGTTGAACTATTCATTTCTAGATACACTAGACGACTCCTGCAGCATAAATCTATAAAACCCTTAAACCTATGGTTATAGTGTATAAAGAGCATAAAAAGTAACTACTTTGCGGTTATCGTGTCGTGAGTGTGCGTGAGCTCAAAAAACAATAGCATACTTTTCGGAGTAGCTGTGTATGTGTATGAGTGTGCCTGTGTGTTTATATGTGTGTGTGTGTCTGTTTGTCTGTTTGTCTGTGCGTGTTCTTGCTTGTACTTGTGATTGTGTAATAAAAAATTTCCAGCTGACATTTTGTGTCAA
Source organism: Chymomyza costata (assembly GCA_018150985.1). Taxonomy (NCBI): domain Eukaryota; kingdom Metazoa; phylum Arthropoda; class Insecta; order Diptera; family Drosophilidae; genus Chymomyza; species Chymomyza costata. The sequence goes on along the minus strand of JAECWU010000401.1, from coordinate 931,602 downwards.
GCACCTTTTTCATTTTGGCACTCAGACTGAGTGTGAGAGACTCAAATCTGGCAATGAGCAGGGTTACGGGTAAGGGCTACGGCTATGGCAATGGCTACGGCTACGGCGACGGTCACAGGGTTGGCTGCTTGAGTGATGACAAATTACATTTGTCAGATTTATGACCAATTATGAGCGTGTTATATATCACGACTGAGAGTCGAGCCACCTTAATGGCAAGCCCAATGAATAAGTCGCAATCGTTTGTTTGTGGCCAAGGCGTGTATGTATGAGTGTGAGTATATAAGCATAAGTGTGTGTGTGTGTGTGTGTGTGTGTGGCAGTCAACCACACTTGTTAATGCCGCACGTTTATAATACTTTGCGCCTCTATATCGCATTTGGCACATTTTCTGCGCTCTGGCCACACCACTCAAAGTGTGACTGTTTTTTTTTTGTTTTTATTAAGCCTGCACAGTGCTGCCACCTTGTTGCTCTTTACTGCCAGTCAACCTTATGAAAAATGTTTTCTTTTGCCATAAAATAGCAATCGTACGCGGCAAGTTTGAGATATGGCCCAGACGCTGCTGCAGCACACGAATACTCCTCTCGCTGTTGCTAGTCCTAGTCGTAGTCTAAGAGTCGCGGTCACGCTTTGGCCTAAGCTCGTCTCGCTTTGACTGGGTTTATATTATTTATGCTGTTAATGCGTTGAAAATAGCTGAAAATGTTTTTATTACATGCGCAGTTAAACTTCAATTACCGTCTAATAAAAATGCATGCCTAAAAGTATGCTATGATTTTTGTTGGCTTCTTTCGCTGCCCTGCACACTGGGCCTAAATCGCTAGATTTTTGGCAAACAGAAATCGAGAAAACGAGTTTTCGGCTAGAGAAAAACCGTCAGTGGTACACAACTTTGAAAGTTTTTATTTTATATGGGATAGCAAAGGAGACTGGCGTTCAATAATTTGAAAATTGTGAATCATAAAAATATATCGGCGAAAATAAGTGAAAAAGGCCACTTTTTTCCGTACCCTCTCCGATTTTGATGATTTTTACATATGTTGTAGAACTACTAGCCAATAGTCACCACGCCAAATTTTATTGCAAAATTAAAATTATTTATCGAGTTATCGAAAGCTGAAAGTAGAATTTTTCAATTTTACACTTTTCTTTGACAAGCCATATTTCCTAAACGAATATAGATATTGACGCAAATTTGTTTTCCATGAAAAATAAAATATTGATTTAAAAAACAAACATTTTTATTTTTTTTTAATTTTTTTTTTTAATTTTTAAAAATTAAAAATAAAATATTGATTTAAAAAACAAACAATTTTATTTTTTTTAAAGATTTTTTTTTTTTTAATTTTTAAGTACATACATATTTTTTTAAATTTTAAAATTCACCCACTTAAAAAAAAAAGTGTTAATGCAATTTTATGCGTGTAAGTTCACTGCAAAAAACAAAAAAATAAAAGGCTTGTAACTCCTTAAATTGTAAAAGTTATGCTTATTTTAGGGCACGGCCCTATCCTACGTATACATATAGGATTAGTGGCAGCAGCGACGTCGACTGACGACAGTATACGTACACCTCGCATGCAGTTGTCTGCGCAGCAACAGACACGAAGCTGCATTGACGATGCCTGTATCGACGTGCTGTGACGTCACTGCGCCACTCTCACAAATGCAAGCTAAAGTGTGAGTGTGTTTCATGCCGACCACTGCCATAGATGAAAAGTATCACACTCCACTTGTACTTCGTCATGTTAAAGATTAAGTGAATAAATTAATATTAAATTGCATTTTTTTATAGAGAAATTTAAATAAATCTAAATCTGAATAAGGTGTTTGTGTCACCGAAAATTGAAATTCGTGCGAAATTCGAGCTATAGCGGTTTCACTGTGACCCCTGATAAAGTCGAGAGCTTATGATAAAGAGCTAAAGCTTGTTGTATAATGATCATTCGTTTTTTTACTTTACTCTTTTGAGTGAAGGTAAGTGAATATTTAATTTGTTTTTATAGTGCAACCAAACTTTGTACGAGTTGCAAGTACAATGTTTTGGAGTATAGTCTACCACTGTACAGTGAATGTAAGCGTTTAAAAAACTGAGAAGAAGAGAGTAATTTTTAAAAATCTTCTGGGAGTGCGTCAGTAATGAAAATCATCGATTGGAAAAAAAAAGCCATATTAATTGCAGTAAGCTTAATAGACATAGCATTATAACCAGCTTACACAACGTTTTGCACACCACTGTACTCATATTTGGTGAGTACGTATTTTGAGAGTGCGTACACCAAAGATTTATACTCTCTTTGACTTTGATTGGGTGCACTGGACACTTTATTTGAATACAGTAAATTTGAGAATGTACAGTGAATGAATGCATTCATGCAGGCCTTTTTTGATTAAGAAGTCTTATCATTTCGGATTGCGCACCAGGATTGTCGTAGGTTATTTTTTCGTTAAATATAGCATCATAAATATTTTGCATTATTTTTAAATTTTTCTGTTCACTCCTTGTTGTGTTTTACCGAAGTTTAGGTAAATTTTTGAATTTTTTTTTTTTGAATAAACGAACAGCTAGTCCTTGTTCATAGTTGATCATAGTTCTAGCTGATCCAAAGTAAAGTTATTAATGGGTTATTGGGTTACTTCTACTTTGGAATTCTGCTCCATGCATGCAATTTAGGAAAATATAACTAAAATAAAGTTTAGCTTTTAAAATTTTCAAGTTCATGGCGAAAAATTTGACAACTGAGCCCAGTGTGGACTAAGCTATCTGTTGATAGTAGATTGCAAGCTTCTCATAAGTTAAGGCTTGTTAACAGTTTGAATTATTTATGAAATTTTTGTACTACAGATACTTTAAGAATATGTATATAAATCCAAAATTAAGATACACACTTCCGAAAACTTCGACTCTTTAATCTTTTAATTTAGCGCAGTGTGAAATCTAGTGTTAAAGGAACCCAGAAGAAAAAATATGCTATTGTATATTGTGGCGCTTTATTCTAGCCACAAATATAAAGCTTACTATGTACAAAATGCTAATGTACATGGGGCAAATTAAAAGCAAAAAGCATAAATTATTACGCCCACAACAGGTGTTTTAGCTGCCAGGGGGCGGCGACGGCAGCTGTGGCGCCCACAAAATATACAAAAAAACAAAACTTATGGCTACATTTTATGCTGCGCTTTACAATTCAATCAGTTTCAATTTCCACCTGTCGAATACATTTCCGTTTTACAGTTTATTTGCTGGCGTTGGGTGTAATTTTTTAATTTCGACTTGGATTTTCAAAATTCAATTAGTTGGCAACACAGGAAGGAAGAAGAAAGGCATAAAACAGCCCCATGATGCCTCTCTCTCGCGCGTTCTCTCTCTTTCTCCGTCTCCTTATTTTTCTCTGTCTCTCTTTTATGCTATGCCCAGTGGAAAAATTACGGTTTGATTTTTTGTTTTGTATGAGTAATGTGCGATAACGATTCGATATTTTGAATACCAAACATATCGGAGTCGATACTGAATGTTCGTCAACGATATTTTGGCACTCGATATATCCTTAATACGATACTAATTTGGCTAGTATTATTATTAAAGTTTTGCTGGAAAATAAAAAAACAAGCCCCAGCATGCTGGATCTCAAAGAGCCCAGGAACTTTAGTAGTCTAAGACTACAAATAAAAAAAAAAAGTAATTTTTTTTAAACCAATTATTTTGTAGTTGGCCGGGGTTTGTTCCATCCTTATTGAATTGAGTATCGGAATTCAGAAAAATTAGAAGATCAATTCTTAACAACCTCACTATTCAAAATATCGCTACTGGCTTACTAGGCGAAAAAAAAACACGAAAAAAAGCTGAAATGTAATCGTAATTTCTCCGAGATTCATCTCTGTCAGCCCATCTTAATTGGATCCTCGCGGTCTCGTTTCCGAGATTCATGTCTATTAGAGCGTCTGAATTAGATTTCGCTTTTCAAAGTCCAGGGGACTTCGATACGATTATTTGCTCATTGCTCTAACGACAGATGATCAACCAGGTGACATCCCTTGGTTAAGGCAGCGTGTGACATCAAACTGATAAAACGTATTTTTGTCAGATGTCATGTTTTCTAAATTTTTTCGGATTACAGGCCTAGGTAAAACACCAGTACGTCTGAAACTCATGCCTGAATTTTCAGTACCAGCCGTAGATTAATTTGTCAATGAATTTTTTAACATAGCACAAGGTCCTTGGCGATTCTGTTAGTGCCTATTAAAGCTTAGCCGTCAAAAAAACTCACTCAAGCTATGAATTATCAGTAATTAAACATATGTCTTAAAATGATTCATTGTCTATTTTTAAAAATCATACCTGAAATCACAGGTTAATTTTAAAAAAAATCGGACATGAATGCAGTGCACAAATCCTTTTTAATAAAAGAAAGCTTTGTAGAAATTACACACTAATGCAAACACCAATACTAATGTAAAGTCAAATAAAAAAATACATTTGAATTTTTTTATTTCTCTTTGCTTATTCTTTTTTGCCTTGTTTCTCTTACAATGCCACGAGCGTTCACTTCCTTTTCATGCCTGAATTCAGAACTGAGTTTTTTAGGTCTGAATGACCGAGCTGAATACTATACGGAGACGTCTACGTCAACTCTATGCGCCTTTTCATGCCTAAATTAAGGGCAAAGTTTTTCATGGCGCTGCACGATTAAAAATGTCCTAGGAGCGGAACGACTATATAAAATACGGAAGCAGCTTTCTTAGCGTTAAGAACCCTAATGTTTTGCTATTCTCGCTTTAACTGTCCCGTCTTTCTCCTCATTTTCAAGGCAACTTGAGTGTTCGGAATGGACCAACCCACTAAGCAGAGCTAAAATAAATTCGCTATGTTCCAATATGAAAATCAATACCTGCTTCCAAGTTTACCACTTGGCTACGTTAAGCACCAAATTTCTCACCGGGTGCCTGTGCCCAACCGCAGACGTACGCCTCTCGTTTGTTGCCTCCTTCCGTTTGCCTTTTTGTTCTCTTTACTTTTTAGATTTATGTTTTTAGATTTTAATGAAAAGCCACATTTATGCAGATTTTTGCTTGGTTTACAGAGCGAGCCTTTATGCAGGAGCCGGCGGAGCTTTGCTGGCGGCCATTTTAATGCCATAATTCATGCTATACGGCATGAGTATCAAATAGTGCGCACATTTCCGGCAGTCATTCGCAAAATTAAGCATCATTCTGCCAAGTGGACAAAATTTGTTACCCAATTTTGGCTTAAATACGCTACAAACGTTAAAATTTTAAAGCCGGACAGGCAGTCAGCGAGCCAGATACAGATGTCAGCACGTGCTGACTGCCAGATCCTTTCAATTATGCAAGGTCTTTATAATCGAATAATTAAAAATGAAAAATTAACGCATGGAAAATGTATTTCCAACTTATCCAGTTGCAGGTGGACACATGAAGCTTCTTTTTTATTATTTTTTTTTTTTTATATTTATTTTTTTTTTTTCTTTCCAGTGCCATAGTTGAGTGGATCAACTCCCGTGAGTTCAATGTGCATTGTTAATAAGTTTCATCGTTTATTTAGCTCATGCATTTGAAGGAACTAGGTTTTTTTTTTTTAAGATACATTTAATTTTGCTGTAGTAAATGGGGATGTTTGCCAATATCTTATATGTCACAACTTCGGAGGGCTCTTATATAGAACGAGATATTGTTATAAGTTGAAAAAAAACCCCTAGCTTGTATAAGAAGGTTTCTGGCACAAACGCAGAAAATATTTTTTTTCAACTATTCAGTTTTTTATATTATTGGCTTATTTAAGCTTGTACGCAGCATTCCGAAACATACAAACTAAGTAGCCGTTCATATTTTTTCACAAAATAAAGTTCGGAAGCGATTCAAACTGCTGCGTACACGTTTTTGTACCACGTTAAAAATAGTTTCGCGAGTGTAATATAAAACTTGCAATAAGATAAGTATGGACTTTAATACAAACTTGCTTCCCCCTCACCGCACAAAGCTATCTACGTCACTGTCTCATATTGTTTGTTGTTTGTGCAGTTCTTGTTGCTGTTTCTGTTTGCCTTGTGCACATTGTCAAACACTTTGAGTTCATATGAATATAAAAATAATTGCAAGATATTTCGCATGCTTTATGGCCCAGAGTGAAAATGATTTTGCTGCAAAAGCAACCAACTGGCTTTGTAATAATAAAAACTCTCGTCTGAGTAATTAAATACATGATGACAAATACACACAAGCACACACACACACACACACACTAAGGTAAAGCAGTAATGCATTTATTTAAAGCAGCGCTCAACTCTCTCAAAATATGTGAATTATTTATGGCATGTATTGGCCACATGGTCAGGGCGGTGCATGACTGGGGGATACCCTGTATCCATTGTACCGAAAAAAAATATAAATATAATAGGGTAAAATTTTCCTTCTAAACTGCATAATATTTTTTGCACCTGTATATGGCTTATCGCGTTTATTGATTGGCAGTTATTCTTAGTATAGGGTTTTGTAGTCCTCTCATCCAACGAATAGCTGTTTAAGAATTTAGCTCAACGTTTCGTTGGCTTATAAGTGCTCACATGCTGTGGTATCTACACTGGGTAGTGGCCAAATGCACGCATAAGAGCGTAGGCTTTCGTTATTGTAGATGTGTAAAAAATGTTTTAAGGCGGTAGCAAATATATTGCAAAAATGTCAAAATTTGTTTAAATCATTTTAAACTGTAAATCATTTTAAACTATATTTTTAAAAGCATTCCTCCGATCTTACTAGGTGTATAACTGTGCCAGGTATTGACCTTGTGAGCTTTATAATATCAGTGAACGCCATTAAATTCTCTTACAGGAAAAGATGGAAAAGTATTTAATTGAATTAACAAACATTAGCTGCATACGGATAATACGAGAACTGATTGATCAGTGCAATCTTGAAGCTCCCACGTTACAACTTTCAGTACAAAACTGATCCCATTTAGTGATCCAACTACCATCTGTTAATAGACTACTGTAGAACTGTAGAGCGTCTGTCAAATATTGAGTGCAGCGATGGCAAATGTTTTCAGTGCATGCAATGAAGAAAGACTATGACCGAATACGAGGGCAGTATGATAAGTCAGTTTTCCCACAAGAATTTTCCCTTTTGAATATTTACAAAATTAGCAAAAATACCATATCCGAAAACTAGGAAATGTTTGATAAATACGACGGGGACTGTGCACCATCAAACGGAACAAGTGAAGCCAAGCGTTACGGTCACCCAGAAGTCGATAAATATATATGAAATAGTACTAGGCGAGCGGAGAGTCATAACTCTACCTGAAGAGACAGTCATTTTATATATTTGGACCTGAAAGTTACCCGCGAGGAAGCGATTGCTGACACTCGACCATGTGACAAAGTTTTACTTACGAATGGAGCTACGAATTACTGTCCCGTCTACTATACTCACTAGATCTGTCACCTAGTTTTCAAACCTGAAAAATGACTGTGCGGTAAGGAGATCTGGGTTGTCTGAAGAGGTCATTATTACTAGGCGATCAGAGTATCATATTTCTAACTGAGAGAGCACATCACATTTTATATATTTGGACATGCAAGTTATCCGCGCCGAAGCGATTGCTGACATTCGATCATGGCAAAATTTCACGAATGTGGCTACGAATTGCTGTTCCGTTCACTATTCTCACCAGATCTGTCCCCTAGTCTTCAAACCTAAAAAATGACCGTGCGTTAAGAGATCTGGGTTGAATGACGAGGTCAATATTGAATGAAACGTCTGTTTTGAGTAAACCTATTAGTAGGGAGGAGTTGGAAATTATAGTTCAAAAATCATATCAATCACTTTTACAAATTTGTATATGCATTTGAAATTGAAATTGAAAAGGGTAGCTTTTTAAAAGAAAATGATAGATTGATGGTTTCATGTTTTTGTAATGAGCTTTAAAATCTAATTCATTTTTTGGAGCTCTTTGAGCTATTGAGCTATTATAGAACTCATATTTTTGTATGCAATTTGGTCCAATTGCCACTCTAAAATATTTTTTTTAAATTTAAACTTAACAGAGAAAAGATTTCCACTATCAAGAGTATTTTATCTTCCTAAAAATATTTTCCTTTTGCCAAAATATGAAAATACTGCCCACAGTGCGGTGGACTTAATGTATTGGGAAGAAAGTGGTGAAAAAAAAAAAACAAATCGCTTGTATATTTACAAAACCTTTATTCAAAAAATCATAGGCTTATTAATCTGCCCTCATATCTTTTGGCAAATTTTGGAGCGGCTAGATGAAGCTGAACCTTTTAAAGATATGTAGTTTAAAAAACCCCAAAAGACCGAATAGAAACTGTGCGCAGCTCTTGTGGTCTTCGAGAAATAGGTGCCCATACATGGTTCAATATCTATGCGAGATAAGGCAAAAAATTTTTGCTTCCTTCTGCCTGTTACAAAACATTGCACAAATCTATAATACCCCATAACTTTTTGGTATAGTGTATAAAAACAACTTGCAACAATTTAACAAACACTGCAACAGCAACTCAATGGTTTTTACTTTTTGGCGCTTTTCGCGCGCTTTCCGCATATTATTGGTCACTTTGGGTGCAGAAAGTCCATAAGCGTAATAAATATCATGGAGGCCGTGAAGCCAAAGAGCGCGTGTTTCTCCAGCTAATGCGTTAAAGAGTTGAGCTGCAAGAGCAGAAGATGCCACAACAATTTGGAAGGAAACTTTAATGCCCTTTGTTTGGGCTGCACTTTTCCAGAGCAAATTATTTACACCAACCAAGCAAATGGTGGGATTAAAAGCCATAAAGAGAGTAGTAGTAAGAAATGAGAAACGTAGCAGCGCACAGTGGACGAAATAGCTCATAAAGAGTGTTGTTGTGCCTTCTTTATTATTTTAAAGTTTCAAGTAAAATTAAATCGTGATTGTGTGTCAAATAAGAAATAAGAATTATTTTTTACGTTTTCATTAAAGTGCAGTATTAATTCTTAAAATTAAATTAAATAAAAAATAAAAATGTATTAAAAGCACTCTTAATATTACACAGCAGAATTGAGACCATTTTTACTTCATGTTTTTGGGGTCTATCAAACCGAAGCCATATTCCTATGGCTGTATTATCTTAAAAAATAATAAAAGTTACCTTTATTATTAAAAAAAAAACCGTATAAACGAGTTAAATTTTTACGGGATGCCTTTAATAGTGTGATCGCCAACCACGAAGTACTCTTACTGGGAAACTACTTAGCAGGAATCAACAAACGGCAATTGGTCTAGGTCTTATTGTATCTGAGATCTACATGTTTATAAGAACGGAAAAAATAAGGCAATTTATATTTAATCATTTTTTGTTGTTTGCTGGACCAAAACAAAAAAAACTACAGAGCTGTATCAAAAAGTAGTAGAATTGAATTAATTACAATTTTTTTATTGAACTTATCGGTACAAATTCTTATTTATTGTAGTAATTTTGAGTGTCCCCTCGCTCTGTACACAATCCCTTACCTTAATTGTATTCTTTAAACCCGAATCGAATTTTTTTGCCCTTTTGTCAGTGTATTTAGAAGTCTTTGCACAAAGTTTCCTAGAAAATATTACTGATAAGCCAAATTTTTTTTTTATTAAAATTCTGTTTCGGTTGTCGAAAAATTCTCATTAAGCCTCTATATACCATAATGTGACCGATAACAATTTTTTTTTAGTACATACAATAAAGCTTTTTACGCTTTTAATAATATTGTTAATTTTTGTTTAATTATTTTTTTTTCTGACTTTTTTATATATTTTTAGTGTATTTTTCGAAATTATGGATTTTTTATACGATTTGTTTTATAAAACTAACCTGAGCAAAGTTTACTAATTATATGGATTTAAGTGCTGTCTTCGAGGTAAGTAAAAAACTATTATTCATAATTTTTGGCTTTTTTTTTTAAGTAAACTTTTAAAATTTTTTTATAAGAAAAAAAATGTTCAGTGCATGCATAGAAAAACTTTAGTTCTATTTGATTTCTACAAAATGCTGAGAAGAAATTGAGCTAAAAAAAAAACCATATTATCGGTTTAAATGAACATACATAATTTTTAGATAAGTTGACAGAGATTCAATTTGAATATTGTGCGGTCTCTCGATTGCATATTTTTGAAACTAATGTTACGAATTGGTTGTTGTTTATAGGGCGACTCCCTCTACGATCAATAATACTCGACAACAAACGTGATCGTACACCAATTTTAACGCATTATATTTCTTCAGAGACAAGAAATAAATCGAAGTCGGGTACTCGAAAAGGGATACTGAAAACCAAGATGAGTCTGCCAGCCAACAAGGCGAAGGCAACAGTTTCTTAAGATAATATAGATCAGTGGTGGGCAAAACTCATACAAACAAACATTTCTTTGTGTGAGTAAACAGCGCAGTAAGCAAAAGCGCACGAGAGAGAAAGAGCCGCATCAAGCAAAAACGAGAGAGAAATTCACCGTGCGTGCATGAGCTAACTGCGCTGCGGCAGATTTTGGTGCAATAGTCTCGCGAGTTATGTTAATTAAGAGACTACCTTCCACTGATCTATACCATTGAAAAGCCCATTGTGCTCCTTTAAAAGTTAATTAATATTTGTTAAGAAGTATTAATTAAAATAATTATTTAATGGGAGATCCTCCGAAACCCTTGACATCTAAGAAAAGTCAATGATGTGTAGCCACGCGATGTGGCATCTGGTCTTTGGTTCATTAAGTTTATGGTGGCGTCCGAGATACGCTTAACGCGCCTTAAATTAGGACAGGCGCCAAATGTTACTCCAATTAGGGCCTAGAAAAACTCTTGATTGTTGAGTTTGGTGACGATATCTTTATTAATAAAGTTTCTAGCTATGCCCTAAACACTTTTTCGACCTATGATATCTATAACTATGTATTTTGAGAAAATTAAGTACTATTTTTAGGAGCTCTACAAAACTTCAAAAACACTTAACTTAGTACGATATCTTCATAAACAAAGGACTTATGTTAGTAAAAGCCTCTCCGATGTCTCCATCTACCTTACCTTTGGTTCGGGTATAACAATAAATTTTGGTTAACAAAATAGTAAGCCAGGGAAATTATTATTATTATTTTTATAATATTATATACGAGGTTTCCTAAAAATTTTAGGGACGGTTACGGTCGGTACATGCCGATACTAATTCTTTGTCTCAAAAAGTACAAATAATTGTTAATTTTAATCTAAATGATTTGGATTTCGATTTATCTTCATAAAACAAAGTGGAATTTTTGTGCATTGTAACATACAGAAGAGAGGATCTAAAGTGGCTATCTATATCTGTTCGGCTCAAACATAATTTTATTGTATCTTTTAAAATTCTTTCCTTATATTTAATGAGGATTGGGATTTATGCCGTGGTGACCATTGCAGTTGCGTGTCATTATAAAAATAAGCATAACTTTCTCAATTAAAGGAATTACATTTTTAATTGTTTCTTTGAACTGATTTTACTTGCATTAAAAGTGATTATGAATATTTTTACTTTTAAATGGGGTCTACGCAGCTCGAAAAATTCCATATGGAAACTATTTTATATTTCAGATGGAGCCACCAGTGTGTGCATAGTAAGTCAAATTGCTATTTTTTATCGAACTATCGTTTTTTTGTGGTATTAATCGATATTTTTCCGATACTTTGGATTAATGTGAGCACACTCACATTATAATCAGCTGCTTAATGCTTACAAAAATTAAGCGCGCAAAATAAGACAAAGAATGAAATAAATCAAACATGGATTTGAATCAAAAAGTATTGTTAACATTACTTAGTATAAACAATGCATGTATGACTACCTACATTTAATTTAACATTTTGGCGCACTTTTCATCACCAGTACATTAAAGTGCTTTTTGTTTGTTAAATCCCATAACACTGTATAATCTTGTACTGCTTTTATAAGCGCTATTTTCTCTTCTCGTTTAAATAATTCACACTGTTTTCTCCTACCTGCCATTTCGAACAATATATAGGGCATATATGTATGTACGTATATGCGGCAAAAACCAAACAGCTGTTGTTAGTGTTACCACACCTAGTGAAGTAGTGGCGCCATCTGACGTTAAGAATTTTTAGATAACACTGTTTTGTTTTTTTATCTGCGTCCCATTGTTAAAAAAATTTCAATCGGAATTTTTCGCGACTATTTTTTTATATGAAGTTTTTCATTTTGTTGCGTGGTGCGTATAGGCCTAAGTTAAAAAATATTATTTCAAACTCAACTGACGTTTTTGTCGTCAGATGCGATCTCCTGATTGTCCCTATAGCTCTTTTGGTCTCCAGCCGAGTAGCCTTAGAGACCAGAAACAGATAAGAGAATATGGTTCGCATTGATATGTCCATGCTCATTTTTTTTTTTTTTCGGTGCCACCTTACTTTAGTGTTTATACTTTATAGGGTCAGAGAAGCCCCTTAACACGACAACACATAGCCTTTCGAAGTCAAAACGAGTTAAGGCCCCCACGCAGACACGAAAACAGCCACCTAGCAAAAAGACAGACTTGTTTTGGTCACGAAAGGAACAGCGTGTCTCTAGTAACAAAATGTGAATTTTATCGGAATAATTATCGATAGTCAGCTGCTTTTTGTTTACAAATAGTTAATTTTTAAAAGGCGCGAAATAAAACATAACAACATGAATTATCGTCAACGTTTATTACTTATGCTATTTTGTGTAAACAATGCTATAAAAATGACACGCATTGCAATTGAATTGTTGTATGAGGAAAAGAAGCGGAGCGAGGAGGCAAAACCCAGGAAAAGGCGGAGTGTTTGGGTGAACCCATATTTAATGCTCAGAGCTGAGTGTGGAAGAACTGCATAGACTGAATTATCTTATTATTATAGCTATTTGCCCATCCTTTCCCAACGATCCGCAACGATTTTGTCGACCAGCCATAAATTTCGCGTACAAAATAACTAGCTGCACATAAGTTTTGTTTGTGGCGCCAAAACCGAACAGCTGCTACTGGCATTAAAAAAACAAAAAAAAACTAACAACACTGGTCTTAATATCACCTGCAAGAACAGTTTGTGACCAAACGTTTGTGAGCGTTTTTTTTTATGAAGTTTTGTTTATTTTTCGTGTCTGCGTAGGGGCCTTAACTAAACAAAGCAAAATAAATTTCATTTTGACAGCTGTGAGCCAAACTTTTCATAACGAGTCGACTCTTGTCGGAATCGAAATCCGGAACACCATTCATTTCGATTCCGACACTTTTTCTCGGAATCGAAATCGGGAACACGGCTGAGTTTTTTTTTTAATAAATTCCACCTCAAAATTTCGGATTTTCTATAATGAATTTTATTGGATATAGCACTTTATATACAATTACATAGGACGTTCAAGAAAATTTTATGACGCATAAAAGACGCATAAAAAATATTTGTATTAGATACATATAAGGGGACTCCGCAACTGTCTCTTTATTCGTATTATGTTTCTTAGTTTTCATTTTCAATCTGATCGGAGCTAAATTTTCTATTCTTTTCTGTTTCCTTTTTAATTTAAACTTTTTTTTTTTTTTTTTTTTTTTTTTTTTTTTTTTTTTATTTATTGCGAAAACTCAAAAATTCATATATTTTTATATTTTGCATTTATCTCATGTTGGGTTGTCGCCAATCCAGGGTTGAGCTGGAGTCATCATTGGTAATGCCATAAGGCCACATCAGGCCGTTATATTAAGGATGAGTTAAATTTTTTAGTGATCGTCTTTTAAGTCTTTTAATAGGGTTTTCATTTAGCAAGTTTTTTGCCAGCCTGTTCTTGTGTCTGGCTAGACGCTCATTATATCTGCTAACGTGTTTGTTAATTTGAAGGTCCACGGTATCCAGATTGAGGTCGTGGTGCAAGGTCGAATTCCTTACATACCAATCGCAACCAGTGATAAGGCGCAATGCCTTATTTTGGAACGTCTGAATACGTAAACGATTTGAGCGAGCCGCCATACCCCAGATCTGGATGGCGTACCTCCAAGTAGGTGCCACTATTGTGTTATAAAGCGCCCTTTTACACCGTAGAGGAAGAGGACTTTTTTTATTTAACAGCCAATACATTTTGTTCATTTTAAAGCGACAACTTTTGATCGTTTGGTTAATGTGTGATCGGAATGTTAGCCGCTTGTCAAGTATCACCCCAAGATATTTCGCTTCACTTTGTATGATGAGGGGCTGACTATCTAGCCATACTGCGGGTGGAGTCTTCCTCTTTAAAGTATATAAAACCGACTGACATTTGGCCGGATTTAAGGTAACATTCCATCTGCGAGCCCAGCTCTCAAGCATGTGGATGTACTCTTGTATTCCGTCAGCTGCTTCATACTCACAGGGTGATGTGTAAAATACTGCCAGGTCATCAGCGTATGAACCGATTAGCATTTTTTCGTTCACTACAGCCTGCATTAAATCCGTTGGTGTAGGGATGTCGGCAGTGTACAGGTTGTAGAGAAGCGGCGCAAGAACGCTTCCTTGAGGTACTCCAGCTCTCATCAGCCTGGCAGTTGAAAGTGTGCTTTTGATTTTGACTTGGAATTTTCTGTCCTCGAGGTATGACCGCAATATGCCAAAGTACGGAGCAGGAAGCAAGGTCTTAATTTTAGCCAGAAGACCGATCAGCCAAACTCTGTCAAACGCCTGTTTGACGTCAAAATATACCCCAAAACAGTATTCTTTGTCGTCGAACGCTTTAAGGATATGATTAGCCACTCTATTTACCTGCTCGACGGTACCGTGTCCTTCCCTAAATCCAAATTGATGGTCGGGTATAAAATTGTTGTGCTCATTGATCCTCTTAGCCATCAATGTCTCCCAAACTTTGGCAAGAGTAGGGAGGAGGCTGATTGGACGGTATGATTCAGGGTCCGACTCTTCTTTTCCAGGTTTCCTGATCATAGCAATGAGAGCGATTTTCCATTGGGCAGGAAAGTGCTGCGTTCTTATTATTGCATTGAAAATCAACGTAAGGAAAAGAAGAGCTTTCCTTGGCAAGGCTCGCAAAGTGACATGACATATTCTGTCATGACCTGGGGCCTTTGACTTAGGAAGCTTTGTTATAGTTTCCTCAATCTCATTTAATCGGATGGGTCGAACAGGCAACGCCATTTGGAGTGGTGTGTTAATGATGCTGAGAGTTTGTCTTACTTCTTCATCCGTGGCCAGGTTAAAAGGCGTAAATCGCTCTTCGAGGTGCTGAGCAAATGTATCCGCTTGTTCCTCTGAATTTGAGCAGAAAGTACCATCATGACGCCTTAGAGGAACAGTTCGATAGGGTTGTCTCTTTATGTTTTTGGTCGCTTTCCATAGGTTATATCCAGTATCAAGTTTATAATCCAGAGCCTGTATTCTTCTGTCAAACGAGTTTTGTCTGAGAGTCTGAAGCTCCACTTTGAGCTCCCTTTCAGCCTTTTTCCAGACAGCCTTGTCTGCGGGGTGAAGGGTGGTCTGGAATTTCCTACGGAGTCGTCGCTTCCTAGAGAGAAGTCGAACTAGCTCAGGAGTTAGCTGGTTACCTACCTCATCCTGTCTGACAACTACTGGTTTTGGACTGGCTACAGCTGCCGCAGAATGGATTTTTGCCGTAATTAGGTCAACCGCGTCTTCTACATCTCGACCAGAGCATATCTCCATCTCTAAGTGAACCGAGTTTTCCAATGTACTCCGGAAGACTTCTAGGTCGGTCTTCTGGCTGATAAGTCGTTGCACACCTTGGAGGAGCGTAGGTGTTGTGTGAAGGGTAATGATCAGCCCAAGGTGATCACTGGGTAGGTCCCAAGTGTCTGTAATGGTGAGAAGCTGATCCGGGACAGCTTGGTAAACCGCAAAATCCAGACAGGAGGGAAGGCTGTTTGAGTTCCCGGGATATCTTGTAGGTGATCCAGTAGCTAAGACCTTAGCTTTTCTAGAAGTCAGACTGTTAACTAGTGCCTTCCCTCTTTTGTCGCACCTTGTGTCTCCCCAGAGCCAGTGCTTAGCATTCCAGTCTCCACCTATTACGAACCTTTTTCCTGCAGAGTTAAAGATGTTGTTAAAATCTGCTTCCTCAATGTTTAACGATGGGCGACCATAAAAAGCGCCGAAGACGATTTTTCCGTGGACAGTATCAACTTCAATGGATGAGAACTGGAATGCATTACAGACTTGATTATGTTGCGGGAAATGGGAAAATCTGCGCCTCACGAGAACGGCACATCCTCCTCCTGGGTGGCTGCGTGTTGGCATAGAGGCCAAGTAAGTGTCATAATCCTGGATTTTAATTGTTTTTGGTATTGGCAATCTTGTCTCAGTAAGTAATATTATCCCAATATTGTTTTTTTTGACAATGGTTTCCAACTCTGATAGTTTGCTTTGGATACCATTGGCGTTCCATATTAATATATTTATTGAAGAAATCATTTTGAGGTTAACGCAATGAGTAGGCGCAGCATTTGCGTCTGTGTCTCAGCGAATTTCGTATGCATATCAACAAGTTTGTTAATTGATACACTTATGCTTGTAATGGCGTTAGCTATTGGATCAGAGTTCTGCGAATAATTATGTGAGTCTTGTTCCTTAGCGTATTTGTATTGTTGTTGAGGACCGTCTGGCGGATTATGTAACTGCTGGTGTTGGATGTCCCGAAAGCCTCTGGTTGCATCTGCATACGAAAGGGCTGCCGTTCTGGTATTGTTGGCCGAAGGCAAATATTGACTTACTTCAGGAAAATTCCTAGAGTCAAGATTAGTGAATCGCGGATGATCTCCCGATTTTTTGCTTGACGTCAATACCACCCTTTTTTTGGTGTTAGTTCGCTTGCATAGATCTTTGTACCATTCACAGCCTTTGTAGTTGGCTGGATGATTACCTCCACAGTGTGCACATGTGGCAGGGGCATCAAAACTCCTAGTGCAATCTGCCGTAGCGTGTTGTTGGCCACATTTGACACATACATATTTTCTTCGACAAAAGTTAGCGGTATGACCATAATCCTGGCAACGTTTGCATTGTGTTACTTCTGAACTTTTTCTAGCGCTTTCAACACTTATGATTTGCCGACATAATTTTTTGGTTTTTAAAATTTCCTTATTATTAGAAGCTGCTTTAATATTAAGAAAGTGCATATTCATAGGGCTCTTAGTTTTGTTGCTTATCGGATTATGGATATGTAACACTTCATGCCCAAGCTTGGTCAAATTCTCTTTTATTTGGCTGTTGAGTGTGGAATGGTGCAGACCTTTGATTACCACTCTAAATGGTTTGTCTTCCTTCAATTGGAAACTGTAAAACTCAATTTTTAAATCGTCCAGGGTCTTTACAATTATTCTGTAAGTGGGAATATCGTTAGCCAAAATTCGAATAGTTGTTCCCATTGTTGACTTTATGTCGATATTGTCAATATTTACGTAGTGTTCCAATATAGTCCAGATATCGTTGACATCACCTATATTGTATAAAACGATAGGAGGGGGCTTTTTGGTTTTTACATATTCACCGACTGCGTTTTCGTCAGTAGGATTAGTATTTTCGGGCTCAATGCCATTATTAACGTGACCTGCTATATTTTGGTCCAAAGTTGGTGAAGGGAATCCTGACTCTACTACCATGTCATCATTGATTTCAATACCAAGTAGTTCGAATCGGTTGCTGCGATTAACATCAGTTTTTTTTGGTTTGCCAACAGTCTTATTGATATGGCCATTCAGTTTATTAGAGTCAAGAATGACTCTTTTTTGGTAGGTAGCCGGAGATGTAGCAATTCTCCTCTTTGTCGTCTTTTTCTGGCTTTTAAGCAGCCTTTGTGTCGCAGAGATAAGGGGGTTTTCCGGTGCTGAATAGGACATGTTTGTCAATGATTGATTTACATTAAGCTGGCTGCATGGTGTTTTTGTTCCAGCAGTGGCATCACTATAATTGGTGTTGCCATTATTTATGCTGGCAAAGTCTTCGGAATAATTGGTGGTATTATTGCTGTTGCCTATGCAGTTGCTTGTATTACCATGGTCTCTTAAGCGGTAGATATTAGTGTTCGATGTGACGTCCTTATTTTCCATGATTGGAAAACACAAAATCACAATCAGTCATACGCGCGCAGTGAGCTGTATATGCGTTTTCAAAGTCTGGGTTGTTAGGTTTGCTAGAAAAGTCTGCAGTTCAAAGACAGGGTTGTTATGGTTTGCTAAAAAAGTCTCAAGAGTTTGCACTGTCACTGCACTGATTAAATTTACTTTATTAGTTTTTATTGATAAAATTATGTTTTATTACATAAGTACTTATGTTCACTGTTCAATTAGAAATTGCCACAAACGTGGACTTGTCCATATATTTTATTAATTTAATTATAACTTATTTATATAAGCACACGTCAAATTTTTCGACCGTACGTATCAGCGCTGCCAACTCGACTCCCAATTTAAACTGACGGCAAATTTTCTGCTCTTCATTTGGAAATCAAAGTAGGCCGGATAAAAAAGTATTCTGTAAAATAATTTCTTTATGGCTATCAATTAAACTTGATCCATAATATTCTCGACTTGTGACAAAGATGCCGGAACAAACCGGAAGCGATTCGGACATCTGTAAATATTTATATTGTTTTAAAGGCTTTATTGTTAGTTTTCTTTCTTTAGCGGACAAAGAGCAAGATAAAGCATCCTGGGAACCACCATGCTGGCCAAAGATCTGTCAATTTGCATTCTGTCCAACTTTTAGAACGTTCTCTCGTTGGATAGTGGTCACACTAATTTGTGGTTTCACCTGGTTAATCGCATTCGGTATTTTTGGCAAGACGGCTTTACCTGGTGGACAGCTATTTGGTCTAGTCTCGCTCGCAGTGGCTGCTCATTTTGCTGGCATCCTGGTTTCATTGACTACATTGCCCCGTCTTATTGGCATGTTGTTTACAGGCATACTCTTTCAGGTGCCTAAAAGAACTTCTTATGGACATCTAACTTAAATTCTGCTTTCAATTTCAGAATGTAGGTTGGCTTCATCTTGATAGCTCAACGATAGCTATGACCACTCACATACGCAAAGTTGCACTCGTCATTATACTTACACGAGCGGGCCTCGAAATAGAACCATCCGCCTTCAGAAAGCTGTATTTAACCATACTCAAACTGGGCATAGTACCCTGGGGTGCAGAGGGTGCATCGAGCGCAGTAATGGCTCATTATATGCTCTATCTGCCGTGGTCCTGGAGTTGTCTGTTCGGCGCCATTATTCCAGCTGTCTCACCGGCTGTGGTAGTGCCCTGTCTTTATAGGTTGCGCACCAAGGGTTATGGCGTGGCCAAGGGCATTCCTACTTTGGTTGTGGCCGTTTCTGGGATTGATGACTCTCTATCAGTGGCACTCTTTGGAATTCTTGGCAGCATAACTTACTCACAGGTTGGGATAGCCCATCTAATTGCACAGGTACCTGTTTGCATTCTGGGCGGCCTGGGTTCTGGCATTTTAATTGGCTGCATGTCACGCATATTTCCGGAAAAAGGTGATTTCTATGTGGCGCCATTGCGTACGGTTTTCCTCTTAACCAGCAATTTAATGGTCATGTATGGCAGCATGCTACTAAAGTTTGAAGGCGCTGGCCCTTTAGCTATAGTTAGCGCGTCTTTTGTGGCTAATATGTATTGGAACAAGGATGGCTGGGATATTCAAGATAATCCTGTCTCAACTTCCTTTGAAATCATTTGGATGTTCCTTGAACCGTTTCTATTTGGCTTAACGGGCGCCCGAATTATTGTAAGAGAGCTTTCCTGGTACATGGTGGCTAAAGGAGCCACAATTACATACTGCGGTGTAGTATTGCGAATCCTTATCACAATGGTAATAGCCTATGGAGATCAACTCAATTATAAAGAGAAAGGCTTTGTAGCAATAGCCTGGATGGCAAAGGCGTCAGTACAGTCTACATTGGGGCCTTTGCCGCTTAAATATTTAAGCGAAGAAGCAACGAAACAGGAATACGATTATGCATGGACTATTCAGACAATATGTGTGCTAAGCGTATTATTGACTGCTCCACTGGGCGCTGTTCTTATAGCTGTGACTGGTCCAAGGCTGCTCAGCAAAACCAGCGTACCACCCGTCAGAAAAGGTAAGCTGTTGGCTTCTCGTGAAGTTTCCACATATATTTAATTATTTGCTTGTAGGCTGGCGAAGAACGACTCGTCCCTCCATACGTGACATGTCCATTGGTGCGGATCAAATCGCTAAATAAAGTTAAGTTAATAAATCAATATTTTAACAACATTTATATTTTCAAGTAAAAATATATGTGTAATATTTCTGAACAATCGAAACTTTTTTCTACTTAACGAATTTTGAGATATAGAAAAAAGACCTTTATTTTGACTTAAACAAAATATGTCAAATATCTCGAACCATGTTCGATTGTCTTTATATCAAATTATAGGAATTTCTGTAACACATCGAAATCGCTTAAATTCAAAAATAGTTTTTCCACAATATCTCAAAATTTGTTCCATACAAAAGCTTTTTATGCATTAGTTCGAAATGCATCCTAATTAGTACATATTAATATAAATTTACAAATATTTTTGAATCGGTTCGCCTAGTATGGTTTCCAGTTCCTGCACTGCGCTACGCGTGTTTTGTTCCACAG
The DNA here is from genome assembly GCA_018150985.1 of Chymomyza costata. Taxonomy (NCBI): domain Eukaryota; kingdom Metazoa; phylum Arthropoda; class Insecta; order Diptera; family Drosophilidae; genus Chymomyza; species Chymomyza costata. The sequence goes on along the minus strand of JAECWU010000401.1, from coordinate 910,963 downwards.
CAAACACTTCGTCCTCAAGCAGTTCGGCAATAAAGGGCACGGTTTCAGGTAGCAATGGAGCAAAGCTTTCACCCAATTTGCGTGCAATGGCCACGCAGCTGTTAAAGGCCAAAATGCGCACCTTTGGTCCGGGTGCGCGTGTCTTTAAAAGCACTTGACTGTTGAGCTGTTTCCAAAAAACATCACTAGACCCAGCCACGGCTAGCTGAGCAATGCATGTTATTAACAACTGCTGCAGCTCTTCGTTTCGTAGCACCAAATAGTTGTCCAACTGATCTACTATCGGCGGCATCAACAGATTAAAACGATGCCTATTAACATAGTCGTTGCTATTATACAGGAAGACATGATGTAGTGTACGCAAAATGGCAGCCACCAATTGCTCGTGCATGTAGATCTCTTGTTCATCCAAGCGATTGAGTGTTTTTTTTGGTATGTAATGTTCACGCAGTAGTGTGGACGCATCCTTGACAACATTGTCGGCAAACAGTACAAACAGCGATTTGAGTGCTTCGGCAATCTTGTTGGTCAAATGGAAGTAGGTTAGCGTAGCTTCTTTGCTTTTGCTTTCTTGTAGCGCCCATTGATGCACTCTGGAGTACATGGGTCGGAAACTTTGCTCTGATAGCTTCAATATCCAGGTTACAAAAGCCTCAATAATGGAGGCTTCCACCTGTTCAACAACAAGTTGTGCCTGACGAGATTCACGCACGTTTTCGCGAAAAGCGAGCGCCTGCAAAAAAAGCTCTCCCAGCTCTGCTTGCATGACCTGCAGTTGTGCATTGTCGTTAAGTTTGATGCACTGCAGCATGAGCTGCATCAGGCTGCGTAGTTCAGTGTAGTTTTTGGATTCCATCATATTTGATGAGACAGTAGCAGCAGCTGGCACAATGGTACGTAGTTCTAACCCCTTTGCTATGCTGGACCAGATATCGCCCAAACGCAGTTTAAGTGACTGTGTGCGCTTGTCCTGTTGCAATAGTTCATTGTCCAGCTGCGTGGAGAGATGTAGCAAGCTGCTGATAAGGTCGACTAGGTAAGGGCCCAGAAACAGAGGCAGTGCGCCAAAAAGTTTATGTAGAGCTAGACCAAAGAAAAGGTTCAATTAAGTTGCAGTTATTTAATAGAAAAACTTACCTGTTACCAAAGCGGTGCACATAAAGTCTGGAGCGTGCCACAGCAGCTGCTGCACCTGCTCCTTCAGCAGCTCCGTCAGCTGCGGCATAAACTTGGGCAATTGTGCCAAAGCATGTGCCTTTAGATGTGCGCAAATCTCCACCAAAGTAAGCACCACGTTGCCCAATACAGCTTTAGGCACACTAGCGCGTCGCTTGGTAATGCGCGTCAGTGTGGCCAACAACTCGCGGCACTCGGCAAGGTACTGACGACCACATTTAATGACCAGCAGCTGTACTGCCTGCAATGCAGCTTGCTGCAGCTGCGCCTCATTTGGAGTACATGGATTCAACACGGTTTCAATAATGCTGCTCAGTGGCGCAAAGAGTACGCCAAAATGTTCCAGCTCACAGGCGGCAAAATAAGAATTTGGTGGTGTAAGCTTGTTGACCAGCAATTCCAACGACTTGGTGCGCACATGTATTAAATCATGCTGCAGCAGCTCTGTTATGACGCTGATAAAGTACTCCGGCGAGAGTAGCCCAATAGCGTTGTCTAGCACATCGTGCACATGATTTGCCATAACACGCCAATATTTTTCCAACGAGGACGTACCAGCGACCGTCTGTATGGCTTTATTCACAGTGGTTACGTAGGCCAGCGTCTTAAGTATAAAGTTCTCATAGTAGGGCTTTAGCTGTATCAACTGTGTAGGCGTGGGATTTTGTAGTTTAGCACGGAAATCTTCGCAGCTAGTGACTGTAGACAAATAATCCATAATAAGATATTTATAATGACGCAGCTGCTTGAAAGTACGTGTGCGCACATCAAAAAGTTGATGTTCAGTGGCCAAAATGGAGGAGTTTCTATTTGCTGGCGTTTGTTCCGATTGAGTTACGGGCAGTTGTGCCAAATAGTCCAGCAAATGTATGAAGGTTGCCAAAATAATTTCTGGCTGCTCAAACATGAGTGTTAGTTCTCGCAAAAACTCCAGCCGCGTGTTGATTTTATTAGGCGCTGCTTTTTGATTCTGGTCTAGCAGAACATGTGCCTCGAAAACAATGCACAAGAACTGCCAAAGATTTTGCTTGGGTTCAAGCACGCTAAAAAGCGTGGCATATAGCGGCAGGCGACGATGCAATGGCACATCTACGCATATATCCGAAAAGACTTTCAGAACAGGCAATATAAGGCGCTCCTGCTGGCCGGGTTGCTGCAGCAGCGTGGGTATTATAGAAACCACTACCTTATCAATAATGTGCAGGCTAAAGGCATCATCATGACGCGCCACTGTGGAGCCCACAAATGTAAAGATTTCCACAATCTTGTGTAACACCTGCTGTGGGTACAGTGAAGCGCAGCGCGTAAGAAAGAGCAGAGCATGTTGCTGGGTTTGAGGATTTTGTGTGCTGCGCAAACATTGCACTACCTGCTCAATGCGGAAGCATGATTCGGGCAAGACCTTGGCCAGTTCAATGCCAGCAGTCTCGGCGGTTTGGCAGCAATGCAGTAGACATGAAAGTATAAGCTGTTTCGGATACTCTGCAGCACTGTGCTCCTCCAAAGTTAGACAGGCCTGCAATAGTTCAAATAGCGGTGGTATAAGTAGCTCGGCGCCCAGCAAATGTTTTTTATTTTCAATCAGTTCCAGTAGCGTCATGCCTTCTTTCCAAATCGTACTGGTCAAATCTAGTTGATTGGCGTTGAGACTCCGACGACGTGCCGCCTGCTCCTTTGGACGCAAACATTTTGTGCTCATTTCGGAAAGCATGCCAACCAAAGGCATACAATCAAGTATACAACGCTTGAGCAGCTTGTGCGCGGCCAGAAATATGCTGTCATTGTCGGACTCTGTGGCTGCATGGACAATCATTTGCAGTAGCGCAAGTTTATGTTTGGATTGCAAACGCTCAAAGGTATCAGGCGTCAATGCATTCAGCAGCACGCATGGCAACGGCTGCAGTTTATTTTCCAGCTGAATATAGACTTCGTGTTTGGCCATACTGGCCTCGACAAGATCCCAGGCCAAAGGTTTGCGGCGCAGCACATTCAATAGCACATCGCCATGGAAGCGCTCTACGACAGCCTTGTAAATATCGCTGTATGGCGATTGCAATTGTTTAAGCTCTTGTGATTCTGCTGAAGTTATGTGCTTCAGCGCTTCCAAACCCAGCGGCAGCAAAGAAGTCAGCAAGGTTTCATCTGTTAGATGCTTAAACACTTGTAGAAGCGCAGCTGTGCAGCTGGCTGGCTGACTCTCATCGGCCAAGAGCGCCAGCATTTCACGTCGTAGTTTAGCCACTAGCAATTTCTCTTTGGCTGTGGCGCTCACGGGCTCCAGTATGGTATAGAATATGAGCGCATATTGCTCGTGATCCATGCTCAGCTCACTATGACGAGCCAGCAAGCTTTCTACATAGAGCGCTAAGTGTGGCTCCAGAGTAGGCAAAAGCTGAAGCGTCTCAAGCGCCTGCAGTCGCAAGGCTTGCAGATTGGAGGAGCAAGCATTGGCCAAACGTACTACATGTAGCAGCCTGCAGTTCAACTGTGGTTTGCCTTTCAACAAAGCCTGTAGCAATATAAAGCTACGCAGACGCAGGCTGGCATACTCTGCGACATCAGGATAAAGCAAAGACAGTGAGTCGTGAATATAAAAATTGCTGAGAAAATCAAATTTATCCTGCGGCTCTGGCAACATCAAATTCATGCATTCCTTAAGGCTGCGTGACCATTCCTTTCGTTCGGCGGCATCGCAGCGCTCGGCAAAGACCTGCCCAGAGAGTATATCTAGCAGCAGCAGGCACAGCTTAAGCTCATCATTGGGTTGCGTCCAGCATGTGCTCGTTAGCGTACTCATATTGGTGTTGCTGATCAAAGTTTGCAAAAAGTCAGCATACAGCTGTAGCGGGACGTGTTCGTGGTTATTTTCATTGTGCAGCTTGTCAGCCACTGTACGAAATTTAAATTTAGTGCTGAAGCTAGCAATGCGTTGCAGCATGTTTAGACTTTCGCTGGCCAGCAATTTGCGCTTGGAATAGGCGGTGAGTAACAGCAGCAAATGGGTGAACTGTGAAGCCTCACGCAAGAAACTTGCTCCACCGTGCTGTTCAATGCTCTGCAGTAGCGTGACAGCCGTTAAGGCTTGTTTTTGTTTGCTCTGTACGCTAGCAATTACATCCAGGAAGTGCTGACGATGCTCTTGTAGATTAAACTTGTGATATGCTTCACAGACGCGCAGTTGGCCCAAAAATTGTACCTTGCTGCTAAAGTTGCTGGCAATTATGGTCAGCAAAGCCGAATGTTCACGTGCGTCAATATTGTCCGTAGGGAACAAATAAGGCATCAGAGCGAGAAGCAGCAAGTTGTTATCGTAGTGTGAGCTGACAGTCGCGCTGGTCAGATGCTGAACGGCATTAGGCAGTAGTTTCAACCAATTATGGCGTTCCATTTGAACGCGCCGCAGCAAACTACAAAGACTTTTTGCAAAAGACTCCGCGCCCAGTAGGCCCGCCAGTTCTGCTGTGGGTAGTTCCAGCAGCGCTACTACTATATCAGTGTTGTCATCATTAATACGATCGGCAATACATTGTCGCAACAGTTGAAGCGAGCGTTCGCGCTTGTTTGGCACGTTTAAATTTTCGAGCAGAGCTTGCACGGCGCTCAAACGCAAGTCGGGATTGTAGTGGTAAAGTTTTTCATATATGCGTTTGGCTTTGTCGTCTACAATGCTGAGGTGTAGACCTGCAGCGGGAAAAAAGATTTAGAAACATATGTGCAGGAGTATTAACTTGCGTGATGCGTTTTACCTAATGCCAGTTTTAAGGCCTTGCGGCGATTGCTGTTTTTGAACTGACAACTTAGAGCTTCTTTCACGCTTTGATCAAAGGCCTCGGGATAGCGACGCTCTAACAGTTCCAGGCATTGGGTATACCAGGTCTTAAAGTTTGTCTCGCCGCCTTCCATTTCGTCATCTGAATCGATAACAATTGTGTCTTCACTGCCATTCGCTGTCTGCTTGGCTTTTGATTGATCTGCTTCGGTTTCCACATAGGTGTCCAAGAAACAGCTAGAATAAAATTGCACTTAATATGTTGTATATGTATATGAAATTCGCTTTAGGATCGCTTACTCAATGAACTGCCGTGCCCTAGATGTGGGCAGTGACACTTCGTTAATCAAGTTATGCACAAAATCCTGATAAGACTTTGACGATTGTTGCTCAGCACGCACGGCGGCTACCGCTCCACGTATCAAAGGCATACAAATGAACTGTGTGGCAATGTTTTCTTTGGCCAACGCGGCCAGCGATGTTATTAACCATTTTTGACAAATAAGGTTCAACATTGTGTTTGGTGTTAGTTGCAGTTCCTCAGAATGTTGCTTGTCAAGAATCAAGATGAGCAGCAGCAGTGCGGTGGTATGAAGACGCTCAAAGGTGCAGTTTGCCACAAGTTCCAGCAACGTATTGCTCACCTTGGGCTTGAGCGTGGTACGCGATACCAGCTGCGCCACAATAACATAGGCAGCAGCTACAAAATCAACTGTGTCTGACTTTAAGCCCTTGAGCAGTGACTCAATAATGCTAGTAATGTGCCAGTCCTGAACAGGCTGTGCGATCTGCAGTGCACCAATAAGCACTGTAGAATAAAAGTTAATTTGGGTTTGCAATTGGCTGGCGCGTGGACCCATCTGTTTGATGGCTTTTTGTGTAGATCTGCAAATAAATTTCAAAAAAGCAGGCACACTGGCTGCACGATTGATAATGGCAGATTTGGGCACAGGCAGTCCGTTCTTTTGCATGGGACGAAGCCAATCCCAGTTTGCATCATTCCTCAGTGGCAGGGTCTTTAACATTAGCACAAATGTGTTGGTCTCATGGTATGGCAATATTAGTGCCATTACTGCATCGCAATTGTAATTGTTTATATGAAAGCGACGCAACAGCCATTCCAAGCACATATGGGCTGGGCGCAGCAAGAAGTATGGTGATAAAAGTCGCAGGAATTTATTGATGCTCAGGTCCAGCAGTTTGTTGACATCCGACTTCTCAACAGAGCGTTCCAGATCAAGGCTAGCCTCAACGAATAAGGTATGCTGAAACTCACTAAAAGCAGCATTAAAACCAATTAACTCCTGTAAGCCGCTTAGGCCTATGTCATAAATGGCACGTCTGTCTTTAGTAGCCGCCTCCTTTGGGTTAAACAGTATAGAAGCACGGCTGCGTTCGTCGCTAAGTGCAGCCGTCGTTTGCGGCAGCGCCAAGTTTTTTAGCTGTTGAGCTAAAGAAGTTGCCATTTTTAGCGTTTAGTTTTGCACAAACTTATTTTAAAAATTGTTTTTTACGAAAGTTACAACTCGCTACAAAAACGTGCTCAACGATAGCTAACTATTGATGATATCGATAAATTGTGTAGTCAAAACGATGTTAGTGTTGTAAAAGTTTTTTTTTTTTGCTTAAAGCCGATGAATACTTTGCGCAATTTATAGCACTTTAAATTAAAATAAATAAAAGCGCATTATTTAAAGTCGATTGTTTATTTTTATAAATTTGTATTGATATTTAAAACTATTTAATCTCACAAAGGTACAAAGAATATTGAGAACAGTATAAAATTTAAAAAGAAAAAACCATGAACGCGAGTACATACAAGGTACATGGCCTAATATACAAATGAAATGAGATTAAAATTACTTAATACTTTTTAAATACATAAAATCATGAAACATGAAAAAAGTTTAAACAAACAAAGACTAAAAACACAGACGCTTTAGTGAGTTTTTGCGATTGAGTTTTGAGTTAGGTTTTTGTTTTTGTTTAGGTGGCGTCACATTCTCACTGGGCAGCATTATTTTTGATGGTGTGCCTAGATCAGATACCAAGCACTTTGTTCCAGGATGTGGTTTCGTATAGCAGCGTGTGCAAAACGTGAATTTGCATAACATACCCGTACATTCGGCAAATGTGTATGGCTGCTGCTCTGCAATATTGATGTTCTCGTCCGGCGAGCTTTGCACCTCATCCAGTGAGTAAAAACGCTTAAACGGCGCATTAGTCTCAGCAAAAGCATTTGATTTACGCGTAAGCGGTAAGGTTTGGGAAAGTATAGCTTTGGGTTCCTCCTCTTTGGCGTCCTCGTTGCGATATACCTTGCTGCACTTGCCACAGCGTGGACACTTGATGCGCTGCGCTTGCTCCACAAGCAAATAAGCCACTGTCAATATCCATAAGTTGTACATTTGCACTGGGATTTTCAAACAAGGAAGTCTTGTCGCTACGACTTGTCATGGCGTTCGAAGGCTGTAATGGCACTGTTTGATTGTTTGTGTTATTGCCAAGCTTTACCACAAAAGCGTTCTCTTTGGTGAGATTCATTTTGTTGCGATGATTCTGCAGTCGATGAACGGCTCTTTTGCTTTTGAAAACTGCCTGCGCCCAGCACATTGTTACTTGTGTCATTGCGTCAAGTGCGGGTGCATTGACATGACCAAGTATGCACTCCAAAGCAGGTATTGTGTTGCTTAACATACCAATGATGTCCAGTTTTTCCACACCATTATAGTAGCGGCTACGCCGTTGCACACGTTCGGGCTGCAAAAACAATTGTTTTTTTGATTTTTTGGGACTGCTGTGGGACGCCTGGAAATGGTGTTTGCGTCGTTTTGTGGCACAGTGAATCTGATTGGCTGGCGGTGAAGGGCATGTATCGTATATTTCCGGGAAAGTGCAATTTGCCTGACCCAGTGTTATATTGAAGCTGCTGCAGGCAGTTTGCAAACTTTCTGATTTGCGCCATAAGTCTTGGTTTTGTGGTGTTTGGAATTGCGTAGAATTTAAGTCTTTGTGAAAATGGAATGTTGTATTCGGCGCATTGCGACAATTTTCTGCCTCGCTGTCATGGTCCGAAAAAAATGGCGCCTCCACGGTCGAATTGTGCAGCGAATGAGCGCCGTGAAAGGACGCATAGCCAGACTCATCACTAGCATTTTCGTATGCTCCACGTCCCTTTTTATTTTTTGGTAGTATTCGATTGTACGCAGTCATTTTGTTAAAATAACTCTATAAAACTAGATTTCAACATTTGTTATTAGTCTATTTTAGACATTGCTTTCGTTTGACAATAAAAACTATGCAGCTAATAATTTAGTTGTATGACCGTATTCACGATGCTCCAAAATGCCAATTAGCGCATTGCAAGCGTCGATATGTTATCGTAACGATTTAATTTTACGTGAGTAATGTCAAAAGCTCTTTGCTGCAAAAATATGCCGTCAGACAGCAGCTCAGCTGTATGCACATTGTGGCAAGAGCTACTTGCTAGGTTACACAAAACGTTAATTTAAAAATAATGAAATAATTTTCAGGATTAAACGAAATAATATTTATATAGTAATTTCAATGAAAATGATCTGCAAGTTTTGCTATAAACTCTATAGTTTTTAACTTGATAGCGAAATAAATTTATAAAATGTTTTCTTAAATTAAATTAAAGTTTATGTTTTCTTTGGATAGTCCTGAGAATTTGGGAAAATTTGAGTTTTTGCGTCTCACTTATTTCATAATTAATAAAAAAAAAAATATGGGAGTTTCAACACATCGCGTATTGTTAATTTTTCAATTATTTATTTTTTTTGTACAACAATTTTTTATGCAGTCTTGAGAATTTGGGTAAAGTCCGGTATTTGTATTTGGAAATTTTATATACATTTTTTTATTCAAAACTAGGTGTGCCAATTATTATTATTATTATTATTATTATTATTGTTGCATCGGAGAACTCTATTGAAATAGAATTTTTATATTTCACTAGTTTTATTTGAAAACTTTTTTAAAATACTGGAAACCCAAGTTTAATAAACAAAAAAGACACATGCAAGACCTTAAAAACCTTTTTATACTCTATAACGTATGGGTACAAAGGGTATATTAAGTTTGTGCAAGCCGAAAATGTAGGTAACATACAGAAGGAAACGTCTGAGACCCCCCAAAGTTACCTAAAGTATGATCAGGGTGACTAGAGAAGTCGTTATAACCATGTCCATCTGTCTGTCCGTATGAATGCCTAGATGTTAGAGATGGTAAGAGCTAGAGCAACCAAATTTTCAGATTAGATGCGCTATTATATCAGGGGAGACAAGTTTATTTTATTTTTGCGATATCGGGGTTACATTATACAGGGTGTTTTAGAGGACCTCAAAAAAAAACGAAAAGTTTTAGATGGATAATTCGTTTGTTTATGAAGATATTTTAACCAACTTCGGAAATTTAAAGTTTTTTAGAGTATCTAAGCACTGTACCAAATTTGATCAAAATCGGTTGACTATATCATATAGCTGCCATAGGGCCGATCGACCAAAAAAAACGTGCTTTGCGCAAAATTAGTTGTGTGTCGTTTGTTTATGAGAATATCGTAACCAAATTTTGCAATCAGATGTCTTTTGGAGTGCTTAAGCAATATACCGGACTTAAATGCAATGTGGTACAGGTAAAGGGTATCCCAAAATCGTCTGCGCCCGACTTTAACGTACGCCATATTTAAATTTTTATAATATAATTGAAAAATATTTATATTTATAAAATGAAAAATAAGTTATAGAGGACAGTGGGGTAGAATTTTTTCGTAGATTTTTTGGAGTCACAAATTTTTTTTCGAAATTGAAAGTTTTGTCGTTCATGGCATTGAATAAGCTACATTGTGTCATAATTTCAGGTCGATACGGACATTTTTTGTCGGTACATTGATCTCCGAACAAAAAATGCCAAATTCGCGATTTTCGATTATTTTTTTTTGGGTGAACACTTTCGGTCCAAAAATGATAAAAAACGCCATAAAATTTCAACGCAAACATTTTATTTCTTTACTTTTGTTAAAAAAAAAGGTTGAATAATACATTGAAATTAATGAATGTGGAATAAAAATAATTGTTGCCTAGTGAAATGGCGTGAACAATTTTTTTTTTTTTTTTTAAGGGCCTATCCCAAATGGGACTTTTTTTTGTATGAAGTTTTGTCATTCCACGCGAAATTTTTCGAACTGCGTAGACCCCTTAAAAACGAAAATCGTTTGAAAGAGAACTCCTTTTGTCGATTTTCACTGCCTTCAGCATTTCCAACAAATCATCGGAACTTGTTCCGCTTTTTTTTGTAAGTTTTCGGCATTTTGATACAAAAACAGTTGAAATCCGTGCTGAAATTATATTCAAAATAATTTTTCAGCGCTTTTCGATAATTCCGGCTTTTTACCTCAATTCGAGCTTCCGGAATAAACCCAAACTGACTTTTGCAAAACGGAGTAGCGTTATTCTGGTGGCTTGCAAAAAGCGAAACGAATCCTTTAGCGTTTTTGAAGTATAGAGTCTTTTACTCGAGAAATTTTAGCGTCAAAAAAACCTATAATAAAACAGAAAAACACGTGTACTCCAGTCGGAGGTCTTATCAAAAACTAGCGTCAGTCATGACGTTTATTTATAAATTGGTGTCATAGTCAAATGTAAACTCAGAGATCGGTTAGAATGCGTTTCCAGATTCACCCCACTTCCGAATTCAACCCACTTTCCTCTACTTCATAACAAAATAAAAATTTTATAAAATAAGAACTGCATTTAAATATCTCTTGGAACCAAGGTGCGTGCTCTAATGATTACGTGATGTACAATAATTTCAATAACTTTCAGTTGATGTCAAACAATGTCCTTAAAAGATCTGTAATAAGCATCCAACAAAAAAATCCTTTTAAGCCTAAGTAAAGAGTTTAAAAAAGGCTCAAAATGGTACTTTTATATAAAAGAGATGGAAAATTTTTTTAAGACTACCTAAAGCAAATCTTTTGCTTCCAAAACTTTATAAAAGAATCCCATGCAAAAGTATCTAATAATGAAAACTTTTAGCTTTGTCAATTACGCTACGGATACGACATTTATTTAATAGTTTCCGCCTCTGCAACTCCCCCTCGCATAGTACAAGCCATTTAAAAGAGAACACTCGAGATAATCTGGTCTTGGCATCAATGTCATCAAATTAACAATAAAAGCCCTCAATAATTTATCATTTGTTCTGTTTCAGGTTTCCTTCCAAACCTGACTCGTCCTTTTTTTTTTTCGTCTAGTCTCTTTCCCGCACATATGCAGCTGCCTAATTGCTATCCCACTTTGACACAACAGATTTGGTGGCACAAAAGTTTTGTGCAAATCATGCCGGGGCATAGATTTCAAATTCATGTGAAAATTTGTGCTGCCCACCGCAAACAACCCTCCCGGTAAAGTACTTTTCTTTGGCAGAGAGTGATAGTTTCATCAACTGTCCTTGCTTCAGCAGCATCATCAGCAGCAGCATCCTTGGTGGGACTTTGTGCAGTCTGTGGCAACGTTCAGACGTATAGAAAATCAATGAATGATATTTTTTATGAGGCTCAATTATTTGTTGCGGGGATTTGCTTTTCTTCCATTTTTGTCGTCATCTGTGTTCGTGCTTTATTGTCCTTTTAAATGCTTTGGCCAAATATTTTGGGTATTTGCGGTGTCTTTTGTCTGCTGCCGTGGCATCAGGACCTTTGTACAGCCTGTGGTAATAATTTATGAATATTTGCTCATTTATTGTTTTGAATTATTTATGGTTTTATTATGGTGCACGTTGACTAGGGAAGGCAGCAAAGATTTGACTTTGATTTTAATTAAATTGACAGACGCACGGCAGCTTAATTTAAAGTCCACGGCCAAGGATCTAATCTTTATTGAGGCTTAAGCGCATTTTAATGATTAATATTGAAAAATTGTTGGCTTATTATCCTTTTATTGCTTTCATTGATAATGATTATAATTTGTTTTGACAGCATGAAGACAATGCAAAACGTTGTACTCGGTATTTAATCAAATTTTTAAAATGAAGACTTGAATTTGTAATATGAAGTTAATTTGAAAAATATGTTAATCTACTCAAAAAAAAGGATAGTTATATCAATGAGTTTTTTTTTTTTATTAAAAAAAACTATTTATTGACATTTTTAATACATATTTCCCCAAAAAGAAATGGAAACTCTTATATTTCACTCCACATTTGTCAATTTTTTTAATAGATTTAAAATAATGTGGTAGGTAAAAGGTTCATTAAAAATCGATATTATATAAATATTAGATAATAATCATATAAATAATTTCCTGCAACACAACAGGAGAATTTAACGGAAAAATAAGGGAAATATCGAAAAAATTTCGGATCACGTAAAACCAAATCCGAATAAACATCGGCATAAAGATTCTGTTGCGTAGAAGCATCTATTTCCTTACACTCTTCTAAGAGAGTCCTTTTAATGTCAGCGATGCTTCCAAATTAACGACTCTACCTGTAAAACTTTTGGGAAAGTATTTATAATACCATTTCTAATTTCCGGGCATTCCAATAATGGTACTTTTCTGCGCAAAAAGAAGCTCGTTGTCTGAATCGTGGCTTTTTCCTTTTGTCCAATTATCCCTATAATGCTCATAAGTAAAATTAATAAGGACACTTTTTGAAAGGTCCACGTAGATGTCTGCATTTGTTACGGTAGGAATAAAGTACTAAAGACACTTTCCCACCTGTGACGCATCCACGGCGGGGTTTTCGTTTCCGCAACTTTCCCCCAAAAAGTTGGAAAAATGAGTTGACAGTCTTTTGCGAGCTCTGATATATTGTATATGCACTTTGAAGTGAAGAACAATCCCTAGGACCAATTCCTGGATCCACATCTGTTTCCCAAAAAAGCTGCTCAAGTCAAAAGCTATTCTCCACCATGATTGCCTGACACCCCATTAATATTTCTGCAAGTGGTCGGCGCCATCCAAATGAAACTTGTTTTCATCCAAAAAAACAAAGTTAACGTATTCTTCCCCATAAACTGTATATCTTTCGGCAAAAGCCTAAGGGGCAGCTATATGGCGCATCTGTAACTTACAGCTATGATTTCTACGTAACAATTTCTTAGAATGACCCATAGAACCAAAATCACAGAATGATTGCCCTAATGCACTTTACTTATTTCCTTGAGGTATATTGAACATATTAAGTCACATGCTTTCGCTTTAGTTAGTGTCCTATATTAGGTTCCTAGTTGGAGCAAAGGGCCTCTTCGGGGATTGCAGCATTGTCGTGGCGAAGGGGTTCAGTAAATGCAAGGATCCTGAGAGCGATGCCGGCGGTAGCGAAGCTACTGGTAGGGCCTCCCAAGCCGGTAAGGTCGACGGTGAGCATCGAAGCTAACAACAATCCACAACACTAGCAGCGTCTGTTTGTTTATTTTTGTTACTAGTAACATTTAACTCTCTCATAATGAGCGGCTGCACCAGCGTCTGTTCTCCATGTTAGGAGCGGCTTCCATCCGAAAGGCTAAGCAGAGCCTGTCAGACCTGTCCTTAAGCTTACAACTTACCGACCAGAATCTGCTAAACCATATCATTGCCAAAAGAAACATAGATTCAAATACGACAATAACAAATTTGTCTCCAGGTGGTTAGTTCCTTAGGGTAAATCCACCCGCTTCGGCGGCATGCACATCGGATCTGGAGGTGCAAAATTTGTGTTTCAATGACAATGGTACTGTAACAGAAACCGCATTAGCTTTAGTGGATAAAAAAACACGAATTTATTTTTTATTTTGCATGCCTTTAACCTTAAGTCTAAAATTTTTAAAATAGAGTCTAAAATTTTAGATAGTGCGAAAATTGTATCAGCTGTTGAGTGTGACGCTGGGCGTCAACAGTTTCACCAGGTTTCAACATGGTGGGTAATTCCTCTAGCGATAGTCTTTCTTCCGAAGAGACTTGGCCTTGGGTTAGGTTAGGTTGAACTGTTTGACCCCTGGGGGAGTCACGCATAGACTAAATAGTCCTTAGTGATACCGGAAGGTGCGGCTGGTGTACAATGCACGTTAGTCGTCAAGTATACGCGTGTGCTTGGCAAACGCCAGAAGCTTTTGAGGTACCCTGTCGGCTGCGTCTTTTAGTGAGGCAAGCCAGGGTTTTCCTAGATATTTGAGTCTCGATTACAGAGGGCGGGGCAGCGGCAAATGAGATGCTCCAGAGTCTCTTTGACATCTGTCTTGCTACATTTCCTGCATTCATCGTTGTTGGTAATGCCTAGCTTTCTAGCGTGAATTGCTGTCAGGCAATGCCCACCATAAGTCTGCAATCTCTTCTTGGGAGTTCCAGAATATACTGGGCTAATTTGCTGTTTATTTTCTTGCACATTGTGCGAGCCGTCCTGCAGTTCCTTGTGGTGTACCACCTTCTATCAGATCTGATCTGTGGTTAATCGTCCTTAGAGGAATCTTCAGATCCTCAAGTGACGGTTGACTCGATCCGGCTTCTTCCTTTGCGAGCCTATCAGCTATTTCATTTTCATCAATGCCCCGTTAGGAACCCAGATGCACACGTCCTTCTGGGTGTTTAGTGCATCTAATGCGTCCCTGCTTGCCAGTTCATTTTTGGAGTTGAAGCTGAAGGTCCATGTCATCCGGATTTGACTTGACCTTAAGTATTCTACTAATATATATGGTTTTCGATAAACAGGAAATACAGACAGACAGACGAGGGATCTTACTCGTTTCCAACTAGATATTTATAGAACTATTGTTTTCACTAACTTTATAAACCCATTACTTTAACTATTTTTTAAAAAAACAGGTACATAAAACCTCTTTAAAAATGTCTTCTCAAGTATTTTTATGTCATATGAGCCTAAACTTAATTTCAGATACTTTTTTGTATCTCTTAAAACTTGCTCAAGCAACTTTACTAAGTTTATTTTCTAGTCTTGAAATACTTTATTATAGAACTATGCTCAAAGTCCTATGGTGTGTGCGTAAGCCCAAAGTTTCTTCAAAGTATTGAACCAAACCATTACGAAAAATTTTTGAGTTTCGCCATTGGTAAATATATCTTTTAAAAATTTCCTATGCTTGTCAATTTGTTCAAACAACTTACCTACAACTCCTAAAATAGAAATGCGTACCTTCTGGAAATACCCCATCAAAGATTTCTTTAAATATTGCGTATAAAAAAAAAGAAAAATATTTTACACTTCCGACCAATCGCTAAAATTAAGATTAGCAAAGGTATTAAGTGCGGTATCGTATATAAGTATGCTAGCTATTATTCGCAACCAAGTGTGTCCCGCCCAAGTCCGAAAAAAATGATAAATGAGTGCGATTATTTTTGCTATTACCTACAAATTAATATGGCTTTAGTAATCAGCTAGCTGCCACACCCATGGATCGGATCTGTGTCGTACACACTGACGCAGAGCTACAACGATTTATCGCCGCAAAATGAATTACGTAGCATGACACGCAGCCAAAATCAAACACAATCAAGCGAATTGGCTTCAGTTTCGGTTTCGGTTTCAGGTTCAAGTTCTTTTGCATACTACCCAACAAACCCCTATGCTTGGTTATCCTTGGTTAAAAATAATCAGACCGATTCGTGTTTTCACAACGACTATGACATACTGCAATATAAACAGTTAGACTACCTTGTATATGCCGTTATGGCACCCAGGGTAAACATCGTTTGTCAAAGCTTTGACTGCCCCCAAGTCCGCATCTTGACCGCTTACATGTTACGCGGCCCAGCAAAGGAAATAAGCGGGTACAAAATATTTGTTGACATTCCACGGAAAATTACCATAATTAGTTGATTCGAAATAGACCAAGCAGGCAACCTACTACTTTCGAACCCGGCGTCCAGTGTGTGATATTGGTTAAGTGAACTGTTACCGGGGGCGGTTCGCAGTCGGGGTACGGGGTGTTTGGTATCGGTGTCACGGCACTGCCCACAGCTATAAGGATAATAATTAGAGCATATGTACGGATTGTGCGCAAATATTTGCACTTGGGTTGTTTTTTTTTATATTTTGGTTTTTGGTGCTTTATACTTTCTTTGCGTTTGCCATGGGTGCGGAAATTCAAATTAATCAGTTTGGTATAAATATTTGTGCACACACATATGCATATGTTTATGTACAACAAGTAGATATATGTGTCTGTACATATGTGCATAAAGCAAGTGCGCCGGAAAACGTAGCCAAACATTTTACTCGGATTCGTTTTGAAACCGAATGTTTGGTGCTCCCAATTTCACCAAAACGAATTTTGTATGTGGTTTGAAAACGAATGCTTTGTTGCAAGAGGAATGAAAACGAATCGCCAAAATAGGTTTTAAAAAGCACGAATTTTATTCAACATTCACCCTGTTGAGCCACCCCGCTCCGTCGAGCGTGGTAGGCTGAGCTTCCGGATCCTCCATCCTTTTGAAAAGGGCATCCAAAAGCTTCAGCTCCACCACTTTCCACTGAACGGGTGTCATCTTAACGTTAGGGTCACTGCGGTCGATAAAATGTCGTCGCGGCACATCGCTCACCGTCTCCCTTTTCAACAATGGTTTCTTTGCAGGCTCCTCCGTTTTATGGCGTGGCCGCTTGTTCACGGGCACATCCACCTTGTCTTGGTAGGCAGAGCGTTGCCTTTTAGTTAGCAGCAGCTCCTCGACCTTGTTGGCATATTGGCTGCTGGTGGCCTTCATTGCCGGCTTACTCTCGTAGTACTTACGGCCCTCCTCGATCTTTTTTCGGCCCAGTCCAGCTACTTTCTCTCCTCTGAGGGTGAGATTCTTGCTATTACCGAGCCGATCTTTAGAGCGGCCTTGTACTGAGCTTTAGCCTTCAAGCCCTGCTTTGTCTTTCTGGGGCCATCCCTGCAGAGGGAAGTGGACCCTTTGGCTTTGGAGCGCAGGATCTCATCCTCTCATCTCGTTGAGGCTTGTGGTTCGTAATCTGAGTCTTCAAGGAGAATCGCAAAGTTGTTGTTGTTGTTGTTGTGGCAGTAGCTGTACAACTGTCCTGGCCTGCTCCAACCAGTACAGAGATGTGACCGCTGGCGACACGCAGAGGGGTATTAATTCCTCCGTGCCCGACGGTGGTAGCAGTCACGCTTTCCACCGACGTTTGGGCTGACATCCCAGCACGAGTTGCATCCTTGAAGACTTCAGAGCGAGGGGGTTTTGGTTGATTTTGTTCGTGGGAACCAACCCATAGCATTTTATGCCTGCTGCCGGCACCTCTGGCCATGGCTCCAGCACAGCAGCACCAGACTTGGCAATCCGGATATTGCTGCGCTGTTGCCTCAGCTAGACCTTCCGCTAGCCCGGGCATCGAGGGAGGACGGTGCCAGATTCTGGTTCTTGAGGCAGAGCACAGTCCATTGCCCGGCCGGCACCATCTTGGAGGGTTCAGCCAGAGGATTTTCGCCAGCTATAATATAATCCCTATATCAAGAAATTAAAATAAACTTGTTACCTATAGAATAATAAGAGATCTAATGTGATAGCTATAAAAATAACAATGGCCAAGAAAAACCACCACTGAAATCTGCGTATCTCAAGCTTGTTTTCGATAGGAATATACGGATTTGAGTTTCTCTTGCCTGTCTTCTTTACAAAAGTTATCATTAAGAAACGAATCAAAATTTCTTGGTCGATGCCTAGATACCAGGGACTAGAAGATTCGTGAGATATAATGGTAAGATTATCAAGATCCCAAGAAAACCAAAAGAAATGGTTATATACAGTGGCGGATCAACGGGGGAGTTTTCGGATCCGGACTGCCCCCAAAGTTTTCAAAATGGGTTGACAGTTTTTGCGACCTCTGATATATTGTATCAGCACTTCGAAGTGAAAAACCCCGCCTAAGACTAAATCCAAGAACCGCACCTGGTAAAATATTACTAAAATTTGGTATGGACTCTTTGGAATGCAAGAATAATAAGTGAAAACTTGCTTTTAATGCTTGCAATTTCTAAAGATTCAATGATCACCTGTCCGCACCAAGATATCTAAGTTCAAACAAAAACGGTTTGACTTAAATTTTTATTTCATTCAAAAGTTTTGGAAACATACGAGATTGAATTTCGAATTTTCATAAGCATGTTCGATTGTCGATCTTTTTGTGGCGTTATGTTGGTACTCATGACCCTAACTTATGTTTACAATCTCGGCCATTTTGAATGTTCAGTCAGTTTTTGACAGCTATTGTGCGTGGATGTGTTTAAGCTTGTCTTCGATTTTTGTCTTGGCTCATGCGGATGCTTCCATTGGGATGATTGAGCTTTGGTTTCTACGTCATAACCATAGACCCATGATTCGTCCCGGACAGAATCCAACAGCGCCTGAAAATTCGCGAAAATTTTTGAACAAACCTCGTATAGTAATTATTGTGAAGTAGTACCTCTATCATCAAAAATCCAAAAAAAAGACCGGTTTAAAAAATTAAGCGCATCAGTTGTTTTCGCCAAATATTTTTGCAAAGTTCCCTTACAAACTTTGACTTACAGTACTTGCAAAAATTAATTCCATTTAAAATTTGCAACATAAACGAAATGATTGATTTCAAATTGTAAAATTGCAAAACATCAATCAAGCCAAGCGAATTCCGGAACGCGACACGTGCAATACAAATGACAAACGATGAAACTCAGATGTGCAAAAAATTCTAAATTGTAATTTCAATTATCTCAAAGTGCAGCAAAAAAAAAAAAAAACAGATGAAGCTGCTGTATAAAATATTTTTTTTAAAATGGTTAACTTTTTTAAATAGCTTTCTTTTTAATTACAAAAAAAAAGCAACAAAAGGTTTGCGAACATTTCTACACATACAAATACAATTTGTCAACTAAAAGCAAGTAAAATTAAAAATAAAAATTAGTAAAAAAAAAAAATAAGAGCACATTAGACAAGGGTCAACTCTTTTTTCTTTTTGTGAATTAATCATGGCCGCAATTTAAGTGAAAAAATGTAAAAAAAAAAAAGAAAAACAAAGTTCTCTTAAACGGCGGCATGACGGCAATTTGAATAAAATGACGAAAGGGTGCAGCAAAGGGTTTTCGACGGAAGGTGTCACTGTTGTTTACAGACGAAGGGCTTTCTCATTGTCACTCAAGGCGCTCATTTCGCATTCAGGACATGCTCGGGCTCTTGCAAATTTCATTTGGCGGCATCATTTCTTGCCGTGTCTATGTCATTTTTTCCACAGTCCCTTGATTGGAGAAATGGAAAAAACAAGATAAATGATTTAAAACTCGACTTTTCATTTCGTATATTAGCAGAACGTGCGTCACATATTTCCACAGACGAAACTATTTAGCTCTTGTGGCCAGACGGCAAATGCTTCCTTTATTAACGAGCCACACGATTTGTGTTCCCTTTGGCTGTGGACTTGATCAAAACATTACAATTTTATTGGTATTACCCGCTTAACTCCCGCCGAGTCAGTGAGCCTCTATGTGGACATATGTTGCGCTTTTTTTCCAATTGATACATGGTTTTTGTTGCTATTGTATTTAACAAGGGGCTGTTGATTGTTGCGGCCACAAGACCAACGAACCAGAAGGTGGTTGTTAATGTTACTTATGCGGACTGCACTGGTCTATATTATTTGAGAAGTAGTTTGCTTAAGTCCCAAATTTTTAGGTGTCAGAAGTCAAATATATAGAGGGGGAAAAAAACCATAATGCAAACAAAATCTTTGTAAGTTAATAATTGCACAGGACTTTAAAAAAATTTTAACTTCTTTGCTTGATAAATTCTATTTAAAAAGATGGCGTACGTTAAAGCCGGCTTTGAGATGCTCTTTAACATCACATTAAAAGGCGACTTTAATTAAGTCTAGTAATAGCAGCTAAAATTTCTAAAAAGAAAACTTTAAATAAAAAGCTGAACAAAACATTTCATTCATCTGAGACTTGAAGACTCTGGGTCTTGAGCTGACTTTCTTGCTTAAGCCCTAAGCTCCACCAACTTAGCTATCCTCATGCATGCTTTTTCTGCTCACTTTTTATTTAACTTTTTCACTATTTAAATAGTGAAATTTAACTCTTGCACAGGCCTCTATACATTTGCATGCGTTTGTATGGGAATAAGAGTTGTACGCCGTCAAATATTTCGCTTAAGTTGGTTAATGTTTTTGATTCCATACCTTAATATTTAGTTTTGACGTAGAATCAGCTATCTTTGTGATGAAAAATATAACTACAAAAATTTAGAAATTTAGAAAAAATCGAGATTTTCTTTCCATTATTTTTGTGGTTTACTATGAGCTAAAACAAAGTTGTTAGTACAAAAGAAACGGAATACTAATAAGTTTTGTGGTGGAACATGATACACAACACATTTAGGAAGTTTGAGAAAGGCATATGAAACATGTATGATCAATTTTTGAATGTTTGCTTATCGCCTTCTTGTAAGCAGATCCAACCGTCCTTACGGGCGGCGAGTGTATCATTTGCAAAGAAAATGAGCGAACCAATCGAAAACAATGAACAATCCTAACATTCTGGCAGAGCTTAAGACTCGTTTTGCCATCCAATCGTTCTTTGGTAGAGCAATAAACTTTCCCGGCAGTGCATCAGTTTGTCATCCAAATGGTCCGCCTGGCCAGGCCCTACGTGCGTGAAGGTAGGTGACAATCTTACATTCTTTATTTTCGTCTTGTTTTGGGCCAATAAAATTTTAGGAGGGTACCTTGAAGCACATCTAACTTAGAAGTGTGTTAAATTAACGCTCAAAATCAAATGGGCCTAGCCAGGCCCCTGTGCCTGTGTGAGGGTTTTTTTTTTTCCTCTTAGTACTCCTTCACGGAGCTTAGGGCTTCTACAAGAACTTTCCACCAGACTCTGTTTGGCGCAGTTTGCTTTGCTGTGTCCCAGCTGATGTTGTGTAGGGACAATTCGTTAAGTATTGTACGATGCCAGGTAGCTTTTGGTCTTCCCACTCGTCTGCTTCCTTGAGGGATCCATTCAAGAGACATCCTGACAATGCTGCTTAGATGTTTCCTGAGACCATGGCTGATCCAACGCCACTTGCGTGTTCTTTTCTCAGTGCATTTGTACAGTGCCATAGTTCCGCGTTTGATATCCAGTTGGGCCAGAATATCCAATGTAATCCTTATGCGCTTGTTGACGAATGACTGCAGTTTCGACATCATTCTCTGCGGGGTCAGCCACGTCACGCTGAGGGGATCTTCAGTGGCATTATGTTGCAGCTCACATATGTGGCTTAGCGACGTTAAGAGCTCTCCACCAAAGCCACGCATGGAAAAAATTTCAAGCCTCCAGCAATTTCCGTCGTGACGGTAATCCAGGTTGAATATTTGCCAAGTTGCGCATTTTGCCCCACTCTCCCCTACCGATAACAGTCGAAAAATAAGCTGACTTAAAACCCAATTCAACGGATAAGTGACCAATCCACGTTTTTGGGACTTTTTGGATAAAAGATCTTGAAAACGCATTCATTTTTTCTTTAAAGTTTAATAACTAACCACTTTTAGCTTTTACATGAAAAACAAGTGGGCCAGTTACACTAAAAATTAAAATTAAATTTTACTATATATTCCGTACCTAACCAAAGTAGTGCTCCCACATATACAACAAACTATTTACTTACTTAAATACCTTATCGTAGTATTTACCAAGTTTCCCTAAATGCATATTTTTCATAGTTTAAGCGTATAAAAAAATGAATTCCCGCATTGTTTTTTTGTGACGTGTGCCGTTTAAGTGTTTTCATTAAGAAATTTATGGAATATTTACCATAATAATAAAACAGCGGCATTTCATCTTAATTAAGTGTTTAGCCGTCTGTGATAGTCCCCAGCTCCAGGGTCTAGCTCTTACAAGGAAATTGACACAACGACACGTGTTGGAACACAAATTCTTCATAAAACAAAAACATCTGCAACAACGTTGGCAACTTGGAAGATAAATACAACTTACATAATGTGAGAATAGCCCGATTGTAAATAGTAAGTCAATACGGGGTGGGGGTTTTCTAAGTCACCACCAGCAGCAGTTGGGAAAAAATACAAATACTTTGCCACTGATGACTTAATTGATTAAATGAATAAAAAACTGCCACCACCATTCTAGTGTTTCATCCATGGGTGCGAGAGCCTGGAAGGCGTTAAGGTGCGACTGCTGCGTTTATCAATCAGACAAACAAACAATCAACGATGTTCCCAGGACAAGGACAAAGGTTCTGCTGGGAGCAATGAGGCAATCGGTTTCAAATAATATCTGGTTACTCTTATGCTGGTCAATAGTTGAACGCGTTAAAGTGTGTGACTTTTTGGGTTATTGCATAAGGCGGCAAAGAAATTAAGATCCATGGAATGAAGTAATAAAAAAACACACCAAAACCGGATATTTTGATACATTATATAAAAGGGATTTTAAGGAATCAAAGCTATGAAAGTAGTTCCAATGCAAACCATGGCGAAAAATTACTTGGTTTGCTTGGGCTGTCTCCACACAATTAAAAATTCTTTTTCCGGATTCAGAAGTCATACCACGTATATCAAATCTTTTTTTGAATTCTTTAAAGCCACATAAATCAAGATATTTTGCAATATAAGTCAGACGCTGATGCGTTGGTCTTTTTTGGACTCTCACCGGACCCCCGACTCGAAAAAAATTGGTAAGCGTTCGATTTGAAATTTATGACAACTCTGGCTTGCTAGGGGTTTTGTAAATCTTGGATTCGGATTCAGCGACCCCAAAGACATGGTCTGAGCTCCGAGTCTGAAAATCAAATTTTTCGAGTGGATACAGCCTCCTCTTAGTCCGGAAAAAAATGTTGTTGTGCGGCTGTGTTATCGCGCAAGGGTGAATACAATGCCGCCACGAAATTAAAACCACGGATGTCCATTTCTTAGAAATATTAAGTGTAACCAAACCAACAGATGGCCCACCCTGTAGTTTTTAATATTTTACGCTGAAATAAGTGTTTCAGAAACCTTTTTTGGTTTTCTAAAAGTAACCTTAAGAAATATAAGCATCCATGGAAAGAATATTTTTTTGTAAGTTTTTTAACTCTATATCAAGTTCGACATGCTTTTTCGAAACGATTACCTGGGTTAGATTGAAAATCATTAGAAAATATCCTGATTATTGATAATTAATTGCCAATTAATGATTTTTAACAATGCCACAAAACCATCTAAAAAAAGTGTTATGAACAGAGCTACCCATATGGGTTTTTGGACGCTGAATCCCAATACGAAAACAAATAACCCATACACCCAGGCTTTTTGAAATAACATCAAAAACCCTCCAAGTACTTTTTGTTTGTGGGCCTGTGTTATTGGTATCGAAAGAAAAAACGTTTGAGTATCGTCAGCACAGAGGTGGGCACATTTAGTGACAGGCCTACCCAATCATCAAAAGCTTCGGAAATACTCTCAAAAACCCTCGGTTCATACCACTTTTTTTGTGGGCCTGTGTTGTCGATATCGAAAAAAAGTTTCTTCCGCAATAGGATCTTAAGCTTGTTTACTTTGATTATCGTGCGATGATGATTTTAAGGCTGCCATAGAAGTATTCATTCTTACGTCCAAATTTATAGATTAAGGCGTAGTTTGTGCATGACTTCGGCTCTTGCTTGACAGGGCTACCCTTAAAAACATAAAATCAGTTTATGTTTAGGTGGCTACAAGCTTAAATCGCTCAATTTTCGAATGCCTCTTTGAACATTTTTTCCTTTTAAAACTCAATAATTTGCGAGCCCGATCTTAGCTTGTAGCAAATTAAACATAAAGATTTTGTGGGCTTGTGGCACATACACCAAAGCCACGGCATACTAATGTGGAGCATGGTATAATGAAGTTTTGTACAAGATTGTAGCAACGTTCTCAAGCGGGCCATATTTTTCAAACTCGGCGAATGTGTATGCGTCAGCTTATGGGTGCTTCTCTTTCTCTCACATTTCTTTGCTCTCACAAAATTTTCCCCGAGAGAAAAATCTTCACCTTACTTATTATACGGAACGACAAAACTTCATAGTGAGAAAGCAAACTCTCAATTAGGAGCGAAGTATCCCATAGGCAACTTCATGTCTAGTTGCTCTTGCAATAATTAGCATGGCGATGCAGTGAAGTTGCAGAGGGTAGTCAGTAGAAATAATCATTCTGTCGTCCATTTGTGTAGATTAAGGCGTAGTTTGTTAGGAAAGCTGTACTATGACTCTAAGGACTTTATTGTACTCCCTACTAGCACTAGAACTTCTCAGCTTGTTCAATTCTTGTTTGGGATGGTTTAAGTCGGGTGATACCGTGTGAGAAGCTGCTATGAAATTCCTTCTGGCAAAAGGATCACACTCATTTCTTCTATATCTCACAGCACAAACAGCTGTTAGACTACGAGATACCCATCTTGCTTAGTTGCTTCTGAGGCTACTTTATGCCGTTGATAGTCGGTTGGCATCGTGCCTCTGGATTCTGTGGCACTCCTTCTGGCAAGAGGATCACACTCAGTTAGTATGTATTGAGAGGATTTCTGCTCAATCTCACAGCAACTACAGCTGTTGGCTTACGTGATACCCATCTTGCTCGGCTGTCTTCTGATTCTACTTTGTCCCTCCGTAACCTGGGCGAACTCTTGCCCAATAAGGGAGAGGTTTCTTCAACCTATTTAAATTAAAGCAATCAAGGAGTTGCTTGACTTGTCCTAAGCCTACCACACATATCCAGTCTGTGTTTCTTTAGGATTTGTTTCCATCTCTTAACAGTTGTTGTTATTGTAAAGGTGTTTGGGTGCACCACCTGTGTGGATTGTCAATCTTGGAAGAGGAAACAGGATAATAGGAGAAGAGGTAAACGATGATAGTACTTTGAAGGGCCACCCTTTCAATCCAGGGGAAGCTAGCCGGCGCGACTGGATTTGTTCATAGGGATTCAGGTGTCAGTCCAGTGGGACTCATAGGGCACCTTTAAAGCTGGGCAGTGTTGTGAGAACTGCAGTTAGGGCGCGGACAGACTTCGGTTAGCTCAGGATGGACTCTAGCCAGGTAGCTGTTAAGACGCTCCCAGAGCGGAGTTGAGATAAGGCAGTTCTCCGCTGCCTTTAGAGCAAAGCTTTGGATAGGCTTCTTTTAATAGTTGTTGTATATGATGTCTGCCAATGCGATAGAAGAGCTCTAAAGAATTTCTACTATTCAGGGGATACGCATAGCTGACTTTTAACCACGCTTTTAGATGCTATGTACATATAAGCCACTGTTTCTAGGTTAGATGTCTTTCAGCCAGTTGCTTGAAAACATTCTACGCACCTAAATTTTTGCCCACAACGTCTAATTCGATAAGAAAACACAATATACCCTCAAGAACAACAAGACACAAGTTTCCAAACAGATTGACTTAAGATTGAGATAAATGTAACTTCTGCAATTTATGGTGAACATTCAGGTTGACTTATATTGTAATTAAGCTAAACCAAGTTCTCAAGTTGTTCTCCTTGGAGTGTTTGGGAAAATGGCAAATAAATGCATTTGTTTGTAAGCTGTAATTTGGCTATCTTATGGCAGTCTATAGTTGTATACAGGTTCTTACAATTTATGCCAAGGCAGACAGAAATGTGCATTTGTTGGATACAGATGCAATGTATATGCAAATAAGTTGGACATGACGTCGGATTGCCTAAGTAGTTTTAGTAAATTGAAAGCAAAACATTAAGAATTATGCCTAAATGGATTGCATATGGCCAATGGAGACCAGGCCAATGGGCCATCTGGCCTCTTGTTTCATGTAAATTGCAAATTCAACTCGTTTTGTGTCTTCTCGTTTGTTGTCAATACACAGATTTTAAATTGTAACTACAAACATCAATTGCACTTTAAATTGAATATCAAGAAGTGTTGCCAAACAAATGTAAGCAATAAATTTTGAAGTCTATTCAAAGTGGGCTACTCTGTGGCATTTTGGGGTAAGCCTAAAAAAAAAGATTGTATGCAAATTTACACACCTGCAAAACTTTTAATTGGAAAACAAGAGATGATTGTACAAGAGTTCAGTGGAAGCAGTGTGACCCTCTGTAGTGAAATTTATGACGCACAATTAAAGGAAAGGATTTGGGCTAAAACAAAGTAAGCCCAAAAACATTTCAGATTGGGCTACAGCAAACATTCCAGAATATATGCGCATTTAGTTGGGTATGTTTGTGGGGGTGTAAAACTTATGAGTACCTAGTTTGGCATTAAGTACTAGTTTTAACTTTTTAAAGATCCCACTGATTTAAGATGTTCTAAAGTTTTTTTAATAGGACATGTCTAGACACCTCTATGTGGGTGTTATACCAAAAAAAAATATAACAAAAATATATATGCTAGTCAACAAAATAGTCCATTAAATTCAGATGGAGTCCTCCAGAAACCTTCCCACTGAGTGTGACGCTCTAGCAAGAAGAAGGATATCCTTCTTCGGCGGGAATATAACCTACATCCTCCAACTTGACAGATTGGAAGCATCCCAATTGAATGTTTGTTTCGAGAATTGGACTGGCTGAGGAGCTTTTGGGCCTAGCAGGGATAAAACTGGCAGATCAACCAACATTGTTATTATTGCAAAAAAATTTGTTAATACATTAATTATTATCAGAAGAAATCGTACAATGGAGGGGCTTTAAAAGGTAGACCGATAATAACATAATTTGGTCCACAAACTTTATTGAGGAACCACTTGAGACATACAAAGAAAGGTGGAGCTTCTTACGAATTTAAACCAAGTCCATCAACCGACCAAAGTTATAGGTTTTAAAGAGCACTGGAAATGTATCACTATAGAGCTAACTAAAACTGCTTGAAATAAAGTTCTGGAATGACTTTGCGATTGTTTTGAACATAATTCTTTACAGAGCAACCTATAACTTACCTGACAGAAAAGACTCCTCTTTTGGTCCCTGAGTTCTTGAATGGCTTTGCAGAATTGTTTAAAGAGCAAACGAGACTGCCTTCCGGACTGAGAAGACTCTTCTTATGGTCACAGAGTTCTTAAGAATTCCGGAATAGCTTTACAGTAGCCTTGTTTACAGAGCGACCGATTGCTTCACTGACAGAGTAGACTCTTCTTATGTTCATAAGAGTTGTTGAGAGTTCTTGAATGGCTTAGTGGTAGTCTTAAACAGAATTCATGACAGAGCAACCGATGGCTTACCTGACTGAGAAGACTTCTCTTTTCGTCACAGAGTTCCGGAAGGACTTTGCAGTACTCTAAAGCAGAATTGTTTATAGAGCAAACGAGACTGCCTTCCTTACAGAGAAGACTCTTCTTACGGCCCAAAGTTCTTCAGAGTTCTTGAATGGTCTTGCAGTAGTCTTAAGTAAAATTGTCTACAGAGCGACCGATTGCTTAACTGACTGCGAAGACTCTTCTTATGGTCACAAAGTTCTTGAGAATTCTGGAATAGCTTTGCATTTGTCTTAAGCAGATTTCTTTACAGAGCGACCGATGGATTCACTGACTAAGAAGACTCGTCTTTTGGCCACAGAGTTCTTTAGAGTTTTTGAATGGCTTCGAAGTAGTCTTAAGCAGAATTGTTTATAGAGCAAACGATGGCTGTCCTGACTGAGAAGACTCTTCTTATGGTCACAGAGTTCTTAAATGGTTTTTCAGTAGTCTTAAGCAGATTTCTTTTAAGAGAGACCGGTTGTTTAACTGACTGAGAAGACTCCTCTAATGGCCTAATCATTGTCTTAAAGACTGTTGGCAAAATAGGAATGAAGACACTATCTTTAGGACCATCCTAGCAACTGTTTATTTTTGTATATTATACTTTCAGTCAGTTTTTTGCAGGAGTGGGGAAGATTCATTTGATAAGTACTCATGTTTGGGCTTAGGGCTTGGATATAAATAGCTAACCAAACCATTCTGTACCTCCATGTAATTCCAAAGATCTTTGATAATAAAGTATGTATTCTCTCGCGTTGAGTATCAGGCTTACGTTAAGCAAATGACTTCCCGGTGTTTTGGATTGGAATCGATTATAGGAATCGGCAGTAGATTCCCTTAGATCCCCTTTTAGATCTTTGATACCGATTTGGGAAGTGTAAATCTGATCGTAGATCGCAGATCTTCGTTTAAAGGGTTTCTGCATGAATTTTGTTCGAAGTGGTTTATGTTTTAAAGTTTGAAGGTAATTTATTGAATTTTTTAATAACAAATTCATAAAACTGGGGAAAAGTCGATTGTTTCAAAAACACCTTTTTGTAGACATCCTTTGAGTACGATTTAAAGAGAAAGCTTGATCTGAAATGGATTACCGAAACCAGGCCCATTGTAAGGGGTAGAAATGAAATGCCACAGTTGGGTTCAATCTGAGCAGAGCTACCACAGTCTGTGTTTCAATAATTTTTTGACTGAAGAAGCAATTGCTCTCGTGATCTTAGAGTAGGCATTTGATTTATAGGAACTGATTTTATAGAATTCTATTTTTGTATAGAGATAGAGCAATAGAGAAATACTTAGACAATAAATTTCTAGCCAAAAGAGATTTTTTGTATTATTCTGCAAACTAATCTATTTTCGTTATAATTTTTTAAAGTAAGTAATGTGCAAAATTTTTTTCAAAAAGTCAGCTTTGAACCGGGAAAGCACGTCATTATGGGCACACACAAACGCTATTGCCTCAAAACGATTCCGAAAACTTATTATTTTCAGCTTACGACTAGTGCATTGGGATAATGCTATGATGTTATTCTAATTATTTGTATGCACACATATTCACACCCAGCACATATAGTATTCCGTAAATTGTAAAGCCCAGAATTTGTTGCTCGAACCACCTTAATTCCATTAATGGCATTTCCATTGCGGATAATTACGAGGGTTGTCTACAATTTGTGCCAAAGCCTTGGCTTATTCACGCCTTTAAATTTGCATTTACCCCAATCAACCTACTCAAGTTGCCACCCACTCACACACACACACATACAATACATCTCCGCACACCACATTTGAACTCTTACTACTCACACCCCTCCATTTTGTGAAGCTACCAACTAAATCATGTTGCCGTCAGTTGACAGCAAACAGCATTCATTGTGTACGAGGGTGGGATGAAAAATAAACGAACTAGAGTCTTCTCTTTTTCTTATATATTAGTAATTAGTAGGTTCTTTTGCTTTTTTGGACTTCAAATAATGATTCAGGTGCATACTCGAAAATAAACCAGTGCTATTTTTAGGTTATCCCAGAGTACCTATATGTCATAAAATTTTTTTTTGTATTCCTATTTTATTTACAATCTGTCCAAAAACAATCAGTAAATTATATAAAATTATTTGAACAACGACTAGATGTGTTATAAAAAGTTTTGAATTTTTGTGAATGTTATCTGAAAAAAGCTATTATTATAATAAAATGGCGATTTAATTTATTTTATGTTTGTCCATACGTTTGCTTGGTCAAAAAAATTGTTTAGGACGTTTATTTGTTACCCCGAGAATCAAAATCGTCTAAAAACACTTTATACCGAAAAATGTTAAATGCGTTAGCTGAAAAAATTGCATTACTTTATTAGAAAGTACAAACCCATGCTCCGGAAAACGAAAAAAACAAAACGAACAATTTAATTCGGATTCGTTTTTGTGTGCTCCCAAATTCGAATTTTTACAAATTGTGCTATAAAGTGTCTTGTCAGCCAAAATATTTTCCGTATTTTTTTCAAACTTAAACTTAAACTTGGTAAAAAACGATTTTTTGTATGCTATGATTTTTTTTAAATAAACCTCGAAAAATTTTATATTTTGGAAGCCTTAAGAAATACAAATAGATTTCGTTCCAAAAATGGTCGCATCTTCTTTGCATTGACGTTGACTTATTGGGCTACCCTCGTATGCGTGCCTGTGTGCGTGTGTATCTGTGTGAACCAAGCCAAGTCGAAGAGTTGTGCATTTAGGAAGATTCGTCAGATTCGCATAATTAATTGCGATTCCCGGTGCTTACTTTCTACAAGCTGCAGACTGGGGGCCAGCAGGCATGCTATGGAATTTTGATTGTGTGTTGTGTGCATGTGTTTTGTCTCCCCCACATCCACCCCTCGTTCTACACCACTTAGTTAGGTGCTATAGTGACGGGGGCTCTAGGTACTAACATTGATATGACTCTGCTTGTAGCGATTTGTAGACGTAATCAAGGAGAAATGGGCATAGTGGTTAGAGGGGAGCACCAACCAGCTAAAGGGGTTAAAACCCTGTACCATGTTACACACCTGTCGTGCAAGACATTTTGGCTGGCACAAAATTAATTGCTTTTGTCATTATACGGAATCTTGACGATGCCTCGTTTCTAATTTAATGTACTGTGGCACTCTCAAAGGTGTTCCTTCCACAGGACTAGGAACAATTCGAGTTACTTGTTGTTTTTGTTGTTGTTGCTGTTGTCATCGTCTATCTTGCCTCATTGTTGCTGTTGTTGATTTGTGATTTATGAAGATTAATTTATTGTTAAATAGTTGAGCATAATTTATTTAACATTGATTTGAATTGGTTTAGTTTTAAGTAGACTTAAACTACTAAGTTTCTAAATGCTTGGGTAATCGGGTTTGTTGTTAAGGGATCTAATGTAATCTCGAATGGCTTTTTGTTATAAAGAAGTTTAGTTAATACGTTGGTTAGCTGCACAATATATCTTTAAATAGATAAAAATAAATTCATGTGCGGTTATTAAATCAAATTAAGAGAAAATAAGATGATTATGGAGAATGAGCAGCTACATTTGGGCACCGAAGTTAGAAATATACCAACGTTTCTTTGATATGAACCTGATGGCTCTAGCTTATGTGTATATTATTCAAAGCAATGGAAATATTAATAGTAAGTTATCCAAGGCAACGCTGTCAAGAATCGTACATGGCATAGAAAGGAATTGATAGTTAATATATTGCTGGAAATAAAGAGAGAAAGAGTTAGGTATAAAACAAGATAAGAGTAATTAGTTATAGCGCTTATGTTTGTGCTGTTGGTTCTTGGGAAGCTACTGCTCCCGATAATGGTCTTCGGGATATAAAATGGAAGGCCAAACTTTGTGGAATCGTTTTCCTGTTACACACATTGCCTAAAATTAAAATATCCTTAACTAGAGAGGAGAATGGTGAAGAAATCTCAATCAAATCCCGCTCGTGGTATCCCGTTCCGTCGTAAGGTTTTATTATTTTATTGTTTTTTTAATAGTTAATAGTATAAGGGTTCTTCTAATTTAATCGCAAGCTTGGTTGATGGCCGACAAGAGCATGTGGGTTAGGGTAGTATCTAAGGCAATAAATAGGGACGCCAAAAGTCACGATGAATAGTGCGATTACGCAAATACCAAGGAGAATTAGTAAACTTACTTAAAATTCTTTACTGAATGAATTGGATTTTGTGAATACGACAACTGGGAGCAGAGCCACAACCCCGGATGCCATATCTCCAAATTTTTCTTGGGAACTATAAAAAACTCCCGAATGGCAAATTTGGTTACGATATCTTCCTATGGGATATAATGTTAACCCAATATGGAAAAAATAAAATAAACTTATCTCCTATGAAATAATAAGGAGTCTTAAGCACTCTGAAAGAATTTTTGGTCAAATTTTGTACAGTTCGAACATAAAAACTCTGAGACACAAATCTAGGTCACGGTATCTTCACATACGGACAGACGGACATGGGTATATCGTTTTCATTTCTAGTCAAACCCAATGCAATCTACGATACTTTAAAAAAACGAATTATTACTAATTTTGGGACCCCTCTTACGTCTCCTTCTGTATGTTACATACATTATCGGCTTGCACAAACTTAATATACCCTTTACAGGATGATAATATTGAAAATCCCTCTGTAGGTTAGATAAGGTTGGGCAAAATACCGATTTTACCATAGTAAAGGTAAAACTTATTTGACATCGGATCAGCTCGTCCAGGTCTATACTTAAAAATTAGGAAGCTTAAACGCTATAAAAATTGATGCTAACTTTCTAGAACTAATGATTTCTGCTGAAAAAAGTAAATTTTTGTCATTTTCAAAATTGGTGGGGTAAGCCCGACCGCCTATTTTTTGCATGATTTAGCACAGATATGACCTAAATTTAATGGTTATTCGATTATAAGTCAAAAGAGCATGTTTCTTTACAAACTGAATGTATTTAAAAATCAGGTTGAGCCCATCATTTAGAGGTCGGACTTGCCCCACTGTGTCTTTTTTCATGACGACGCGAATAAAAAAATTATACGAAATTTCCAATCAATAACCAACAACTGGCATGCTTCCTTTTTGGCATTTTTTAATGCTCTACACGACAACTCTGATATACAATAGTAAGAGCTTGCTCAGTATTGCATTTTGGAAAGGAAGTCAGTCTACTCTGCTTTTAAAATTTAAATAATCAAAAAATTCGAATTAGTATAGTTTTTGTGACCTCATATGTGCAACCGTATTTTGAAAAATGTCCTTTTTCATGAAAATGGATTCTGATTCATTTCAATACTTTTCAAGTAACACATTTAAAATAAACATTAAAGTTAAAGTGTTGCCACATTTTTAGAGGTTGTTACCCGCATATAGGCGAGTATATGGCTATTTTCACTTTATAGCCTTTTCAGACAAACCCAATGTACAAAAGGCAGGGCTACATAAACACTAGACAATATGATGCAGACAAAAACACATAAAGTAAATCTCTCCCTTTCCGCCCAGAACGCTAATCTAAGGACCTCTGCAAAACCAAACAGTGTTTTGGACCCACTTAATGGTTTGTTTTTGGTTGACAACTTTTCGTCTGGTTGCCAGAACTCTCAAGCACTTTACATTTGTTAGGTTTGCGGCTGCCAATACAAAATTGGAAGCACAATTTGAGGGTTAAGAGCTGGTTATGGCAGGGCTCGGTCTGGACACTAACAACTAATTTAAAGCAATTATGTTAAAAACTTTTCTTCATCTGCCACAGGCGCATTAAAAGTTTTCCATTTTCCACTGTTGTCATTGTGACTTGGCCGAGCCACAAATGTCCGCACGTAAATTTTAAGTGTAAATAGTTTTAATTAAATTTTGCAAATTATGACAGCAAATGCACTTAACTATAATAGTTTAATTTCTAAACGTATTTAAGTTTTTATTTAATTTGGTCAGAAGGTTTAAGCAACTATATACTGTGTGTAGTATATGGTAAATCCCCTGGCGTCTTGCCATAAATCTCATCAGCATTTTACTTGCAATCGTGCGCTGCACTTGCTCAAAAATAATAACTAATCATAATAACACTTAAAAATCTTTCCCTGGCATTCCCGAGCGATTCATGGGAACTTTCACTTGGCCATTTGGCTTTTTGCTTGGCACGTGACCAAGCATGCATTATGATTAGGTCGGTCTTCTAAGCATAACCCAACCATACGCAATCAGACGGTCCACCCTAAAAACAACTTGTCGCTTCGTTTGGTACCAGCCACCACCACCAGCAGCAGCAGGAACATCACCACCAGGGTGAAGGCGTTTTGTTTGCACCAAATATCAGATTGCATAGTGAGTGGAAATTTTTTTTTGGTACATTTTTGTGATATGGCAGTTTTTTTGTATTAGCAAAAGGGTGTGCAACGCAAATCAGTTACAATCCTTATAACATGTGTAGTTTTTGGTTAGTTCTTTGTTTAATAACTATATTCGCATAGATATGTTTCTTGGAAGATGGCCATAAGCAGTTTTTACTCAACAGCTTTCCTTTTACCTAAGTTATTTCAGACAGTACCTTTTTTGAGCCATAAATTTGATTTCTTGAAAAAAAAAAAAGGATAAGGATTTTCGGTCCTTTTTAAAACTTCACAAATTTCATTGGGCTTGGTTGACACTATAAATACCAAGTCTTTTTCTTTAAATTTGCAATCTTCAATTCTTTCAAAGTCAATAGCTGGCAAGGGGTTTCGTCTTAGGTCGAGATTTGCTCCGTTGCGACGTTTCGAAGAGGAATTGTATTGTATTCCCCCAGGATCCGCAGATTTGAAAAATCAATTTTTCTTACGGGTTTTCTAAAAGTTGATTCAGAATGTCACACCTAATTTTGAAATAATGCATTATTTCAATTTTTCTAATTATGGATTATCCTAAATTTCGTCATAAAAATGATATTATATAGTGTTTAGCCCATCTTTTCTCGCAACGGCCCCGCATTGGATACATCATACCCATTTTCGATTGTAGTTACTGGCCGAATGGTGGATCATCCAGGTGCCGTGACATAATCTGCAACGCAACTAGTAATAGGAACCCACGTTTAAACGGTGGAAAATTAAAGAAAATGAAAATATCCCAACAAAACTGGAAAAGTTTCGGTTGTTATAAATTCTTCAGTACTTTGTATAAGTACTATGCACTTGAATAGAATGTCTACATTCCTTATAAAAAAAAAAACTTATACTCCTCCAACATTTTTCAGAATCCTTATAGCTCATGAGCTCAAATCTTCACAGAATACTTCATCTAGTCGTAAACAACAGAAAATGAAATGGAAATAAGTTTACCAGAGTAAGCTACACAAAGTATCCCTTCCGCAGGAAAATTAAACGTACTAATGAGTAGTTGTCTTTATATGTTCTCCAACAAGCTCTATATATAATACTTGGGCTTATAATTTTGGAATACGACTTGAAGTACCTGCACAAAAGTTCTCAAGAAGGGTTGTCTTTATATGTTCTCCAACAAGCTCTATATACTTGGGCTTATAATTTTGGAATACGACTTGAAGTACCTGCACAAAAGTTCTCAAGAAGGGTATTAGAGAGTGCTGCAAAAAAAAAAAAAAAGTTTATTTTTACTTTGATACTTACTAGATACATTCTTTCGGCAATCTTTTCTAAAAAAGTATCTGAAATTGTTTTCAAAAATACTGCAAATTTGTTTGAAGATTGATTCCCTTCCGACAATGTACCTGACCTTAGCGTAGCCACCTAAAGTGGACCCGTCAGACGTTGTCCTGACCGAATGGTAGCTTGCCTGCTTAGCGGTATTACCAAGCCGGTGTTATATCGATGCATCGATGTTTTTTATTTCTTTCCGATCATCGACCGAATCCCATTACGGACAAAATATGGGCAATCCACGTCGCAGACACTTTTCGCTTTTTTGGAAAAAAAAACAAATCTCAAAAGATCCGAATTAGTAGGGTTGACTCAATTTTGGCACTTCGACAATATTTTAATGTCGAAAACTTAGATTCAAGCATGTGCCCGTTGAATTACTGGAAGGTAATACTTCTTAAAGTTTAGCAAGGCTGGCAATTTAATGAGCGGCAAGTGGAGTTCGCTTAAATCAAAAAACGTTGACATGATTTTATTTAACAACCATAATGAAGGGATCTCGAATTAGTTTAAAGATAATGTGAAAGAGGAACCCCTAATGGACTTTGGGCAGCTGAATCTGAAGTCCAACATCGATGTTTTCGATATTTTTTAACTTCGATACATCGATGTTTCGATACATCAAAGTACATGATCGGCCATTTCTTTTGTTGGCCAACATCGATGTTTCTTCAGCACTACCTTGTACCTTATGGTACAAAGGGTACATTAGGGTTGTGCAAGCCAACAATGCATGTTACATACAGAAGGAGACGTCGGAGACACCCCAAAGTTACCTAAAGTATGATGAGGGTGACCCAAGAAGTCGATGTACTGATGTCCATCTGTCCGTCTGTCTGTCTGTCCGTGCTTCCGTTCGTATGAACATTTAGATCTCAGAAATAGTAAGAGCTAGAGCAACAAAACTTTTAGATTAGATCCCTTATTATTCATTAGGAAACAAGATTATTTTTTTTTTTTTTGATGTCGGGGTTACACTACATAGCTCCCATAGGGATGTTTCAGGTGACCTCGAAAAAAAAACCCAAAAGTTTTAAATAGATAATTCGTTTGTTTATCAAGGTATCGTAACCTTTGGTTGTTCATAGTTTTTTAGAGTTCCCCAGCACTGTACCACTGACTATATCATATAGCTCCCATAGGACCGATCGTCCATAATTCGTTTGATTTCGTTTGTTTATGAAAATATCGTAACGAAATTTCGCAAATAAATATCTTTTAGAGTTCTGAAGCAATATACCGGATTTGATTGTACTGTGGTGGTACAGGGTATGCCAAAGTCGTCCGCGCCCGATTTTAACGCACGGCATCTTTTGATATTCAAAATTTCGATAAACCATGTGCTTAATGAAATGGCCATTGATTTTGACAATTCTTAAGCAGATGTTAATAATATTGATTTTTGCGGGGAATTTAATGTTGCATTATTATTCGGTATTGGATCTTCAGATTCATAAAGTGGCTAAGACTTTTAAATAATAATCCCTAATTAAAAGAAAAACCAAAATTAATCTTTTTCTTGTAAATATACAATTATATGTATATTCATATTTATTTCTGTTACTCCTGTGAGAAGCATAGGGCTACAAAAAAATTCTTAAATATAGTTCTACCTAATGACAAGCTTTTGATTTCGCTTCCCGCTTTTTTGTACGTCTTTCTCAAATTGTCTTCTCCAAGTTTGCGCCGGACGACTTCTTCTGCGGCTGCCTTGCGGATTCCAATCAATGGCCTAGCTATGTTTTTTGGCGCCTTTTTAGGGTGTGGCCTAACCAATTCCACTTTCTTTCCATTATGCTTAAATGGATTGGTATGTGGTTTGTTAGCGCCCATAATCTAGCATTTGATGTTATACTTTGCCAGTAAATCTTAAATATGTGTCTAAGGCAGCGGTTAGTTAAGGTTTGTAACCTTTGAAGAAGCAACATGTCCATGTTTCGCAACCATATAGGAGTATCGAAATAGCCTTAGACCTGAATATTCGTAATTTTGTTCGACGCGATATTAACCCTCCGTTTGGCACATGGGTCCAGCCAGACCCTTTTCATTTTGTATTGTATTTTTAACACACTTCTAATTGAGCAATCATCTTGCAATTTTCTGACTTTTCCTAAAAAAAACTTAATGAATAAGACGAATACTATTGTCAATTCATCAAAATTATTAATTTATATACATAATCATCTTCAAAATAAACCGTAAAATGCATAAAAAAACAAAAAAATTTACCTGTGTTTTAACCATTTTCTACCTAGGTTTTTTTTTTTTTTTTACCTGTAGATCAAATTGAACATATGCGAAAGGCATTAAGTAAAAGAAGTAATGCAAAATTTATACCTGTGCGTGATATAAATGACCGTGAATGCACGTCCAAAATCGACAATTCCCATACATTTGTATGGAAATATATAGGGGTCTGTCTGGACCCATGTGCCAAACCAAAGGTTATCGGAGCATGTGCCAAACGGAGGGTTAAAGAAGACTTCCAGATGCTCCTAAGTTGGCCGAAAGCTTGTTGTGATTTTTTGATTCGGTTTACAATTGTGTGTTTAAAATTGATTGATATCTCTGAATTCCTTTTCCAGATATCCTCAAATAATTTCCTATAAAATATAAAAGAATATTAATTACATTTATACATTATTTGGCGTCAATTTTTTTCAATGGTTTACTAGTTATCTTTTTCGGGGCGGTTCAAACAAACACATCTCAGATCATTAAGTAAACCCAGCCGTTCTTGAGCTATAAAAACTAAAATGTTTTTAGTGTTACAGTATTTGTTTTTTGACAAGAAATCTAAAGATTTGCACAAAAACTATTATTACTTACCATTGCAGTATCAAAGACAGATAGCTACCTTTAGCTTTACGACATTTTCTGTCCAAACTTACCACCTAGACGTACTTATATATTTTTAAATTTTTTACTTGCCCTTTATTTATTTCTTTAAAAATCATTAAACATAATATAATATTTGTAAAAACTCACACAAATTATTGTCTCAGACTTTTTCCCCAACTTTCCGTCAAGTGCCATAATTCATAGCGCTTAATTAAATTTAGCCAGGCAACTTTATGTACCAAGTCGAAGCGTATATACCCTTTTCAACATTATAAAAAAGATGGTTTTTAAATGTTGAAGGAATTTTTATTATTTGGGAATTAATCCATGTCTTGAACCTCCATTTAGGCTTAACGATTTGGTTCATATTTACAAAATATAAGGTGGGGACTGAAAAATTTATTTTTTCTTCTTTTGTAGAACAAAAAAAAAGTTTAAAAAAAAATGTATTTTCAATTAATTTTTAAAGACTTCGGTCCCGGGGTTATCCCCCCATACACCACAAAAAAAAAGATTTTTTGCTGCAGTTTTTGGGAACGCTTCTCATTTGTCCGCACCTCTAAAAAAAAAAAAAAAAACCTAAAAGTGTTCAAAAATTCTGCAAAAAAAAAAAGCTATATTTATTTTCGTTTCTAACTTGCTCATTTAGTAAACCTACTCTCAGAAAGTGTACCAAAAAAGTGAATTAAATTCATGGGCCTGATTTATATGTCTCTTGATTTGCGTTCTGCGTCTGATGAGTTATTGCCGTAAATCACGTAGATATAATAAACTCGGAGGACGCGCACAGACAACAAAGAGCCCAACAAACTACTCCATATGACAATGGCAATAGAGGGATTCGGTTGCTGTGAACCTGTTTATTAGTCCTCTAATGCACAATAATACTTAGTGCCAAGGGTAGGAAATTATTTGGACTCCTAGGGGAATACTTACCGTGTTGCCTGCCAAATGTGACCTCTGCGACGTGGCCAGAGAAGCTGCAAGTTTCGT
Source organism: Chymomyza costata (assembly GCA_018150985.1). Lineage (NCBI taxonomy): Eukaryota > Metazoa > Arthropoda > Insecta > Diptera > Drosophilidae > Chymomyza > Chymomyza costata. The sequence goes on along the minus strand of JAECWU010000401.1, from coordinate 872,348 downwards.
TGGATATTGAATTACGGTACGGAAAGCAAGTCTCCATTTTCAGTACGCTCTATTGGGCTTCACTCATGACCTAGGGGATGCGGCTTTAGGTCCAAGTAGAACTTAATTTGAGTCTCGTTGCAGAAATTGTTGCTGACATTTTTACATAAAGTCGAGCATAAATCACACACTGGCCCATTGCCAAACAATCAGTTCAGTTTTATTTGCTGAATGTGTTCTTTGGATGATTTTGGTAACATTTTGATTTCAAACAAAAGTGTTGAAATATGAAACAACAAATGGGATTAGTTGCTTGGTTTGGATGATGAGGTTTATGCGCACAGACTTATTAGCACAAATGGCTACAATTGAGAAAAATCAACCAAATGTGTTTTTATCGTTTAGGCAGTGGAATAGTATTACTAATAAGATTTGGTGCGCAGCTAAGTTCTCGCTGTTTTTTGATGAAAATGTAACTTTATTATAAAATAATGGTTATCAATGACTCATTCAAAGTATTACCCATCGCTAGCTACAACTTTTTTTCATCTTTCTGGCAGAGTTCGAATACCTTGACGGTAAGTGTTCGTCTTTTGAGGCTATCCACGAATCCACACGTTTTGCGATATCTTCATATGAGTGGAACTGCTGATCAGCCAGACCAAGTGCCATCGAGCGGAACCAGTAATAATCGGACGGCGCAATATCTGGGGAATACAGCGGGTGGGGTAGGACTTCCAATTTGAGCGTTCCCAAGTAGGTTTTAACAGGATTGGCAATGTGAGGCCGAGCGTTGTCATGCAGTAAAATCACTTTTTCGTGCCTCTGCTCGTATTGTGGCCGTTTTTCTCGCAGTGCTCGGCTCAGTCGCATCAATTAGGTTCGATACCGTTCCCCAGTGATGGTTTCGCCTTGTTTCGACAGTTCATAATAAACAACACCGACCTGGTCCCACCAAATGCACAGCATAACCTTCGCAGCTTGAATATTCGGCCGAGCCAGTGACGTGGAAGCATGACCGGGTTGTCCCCAAGATTTTTTCCTCTTTGGGTTGCTGTAATGAATCCATTTTTCATCACCCGTCACGATGCGATGAAGAAAACTCTTCCTTCTTTGTCGCTGGAGCAGTTGTTCACAGGCGAAAAAACGACGCTCAACGTCCCTTGGTTTCAAATCATAAGGAACCCAAGTTCCTTGCTTTTGAATCATTCCCAACGCATGCAATCGCTTGGAAATGGCTTGGCGGGTAACTCCTAATGCTGAAGCAAGCTCTTCTTGCGTTTGGCACGAATCCTCATCGAGCAATGCCTCCAATTCAGCGTCTTCGAAGGTTTTGGGTCTTCCTTTACGTGGACGGTCGTCAACATCGAAATCACCGTCTTTGAAGCGACGGAACCAATCACGGCACGTTGTTTCGCTTGGAGCAGCATCTCCGTACACTTTTTGGAGCTCTCGATGCGATCCAGCTGCCGTTTTTGTCGAACAGAACAAGAAAATCAACACTTCCCGCAAATGATGATTTTTTGGCACAAAACTAGACATTTTCACACAACCACAAGTAAATAATGCAAAATGAAATTCACTAATGTGCCATAGCAGTTTGCTTACCATATGCCTAAGCTTCGTTTATAAAGTTTTGGGTATGTCAAAATCGACCAGAACTTTCTGCTAAAGCCATCTATTGACAAACAGCGAGAACTTAGTTGCGCACCTAATACAATTTGGGGTTAAGGATTAAATGGCCTATTTGTTAAACTTTGGATGTGTAAGAGCGTAACAGTTTGAATATTTTAAAGATATGAACGAATTTTATTCGCATTTTGTACGCATAAACACAAACGCAGTTTGCCGCGCAGAGACAGTACTAAGGCTACCATCTAAAATGATACATTTAGGAAGTCATCCTACGTTGAGGGTTGCTTCTCTTTCTCTCATATTTTTTTTTGCTGTCACAAAGTTTTCGCCTCGTGTCGGCCACATTACACTACCTTACTTATTATACCATGGATCATTGTGTGTCTTTTCAACTTACAAATGATCTAAAAACTCGCTAAAGCCAATTTTAAAGACATTTTTAAATTCAGTTGTGAATTGCAGCAAAATATGACTAAAAACTTCAGAAGTTATGGGTATCAGTCATGATGCAACAATTGCAAGGCTAAGCAATACGCAGGCCTGTTATTCGTGTCTTTTAAAAAGAGAGTGCAGGTTCAACTTTGTATGGTAGCTATATGAAATAAAGAACCAATTTTGATCAAACTACACACAAATGTGTAGACAAAAATTGTAACTCCACCTTACCGTTTCGATACAAAACAGTGTAACCCACTGCTTAATTTCTTTTCATAACTAGTTCTCATTGCTTCGTCATCTCAAACTTTCTAGACACCACCTAGATAAATCAGCAGTGGCTTAAACAAAACAAACCTTTAACGATGCCACTTAGTCAAAAGCAAATATTGAGGTCTCTAAAATATATTTAGGATATCCCGCATGTTCCGCAGCACAAACAATAGATGAGGCCTGCGACAAATGCCGACTTATGACACCAAAATATTTAACTGCTTAATTTTCCAGAGTTGCGCTTTGTGCTGCCAGACGTAAGATCTAAGGCCTATCAGGGAGTTTGAACTGCTTTTGAACAAGATAACAAGGGGTTACATACGAATTAGTCCAGTGGGATTGCTGCGCAGCCCTTCGGAGGGGTGAGCGTTTGTTTGTGCTCCCTGCACTTTGTTCTTGTGTAATCACGCAGCACGACTTTGTATTCGTATCCCTGATGTTGTTGTTGTTGCTGCTGCTGGGCAACAATTGAGATATTCAATTGGCAACATGCGGCCGGCAGGGATCGGTGGGCTCACGCCAACAAAAAGTGACAACCACCAAGAGCAAACACCGCACAGTGGTCGCAAGGGTCGATCTACCAGCTAGAATTAATTCAAATTGAAAAAAGATTTTAACTTTCTTATAGGAAAGTGCGAGCTCGCGCGTTTGCGTAAAACTGGTTCCTTCGCTTGGAAATCACTTTAGTGATGGTACTTTTGCTGCAACTTTATTAAATTTTCCAAAATATCTTTTACATTTTCTACCAAGAATAAAACTAGTAGGAAATCCGAACTTTCAATTGAAATCATCCATACGCCCATTAGGCTGTTCCTCAGCGACACATACCTCAAATTTTTTTAAAGCTATAAAGACAATTTGTACCACTGTGCAGCGGCACAATGTTTGGAAGCACGCTGAGCGTACGATTAGCTACAGCCGGAACAGGCTGATGTTGTACAGCCGTCGATTATTATTGCGGTTGCACTTTGCCATGTGGCAAGGGTTTGGGTGTTGGAGAGGGTGGCTGCGAATCTTTGCAGTTGTTGCTATTGTTGTATCTGTTGGATTTGTATCTTATGCACTTGAAATTGTCAGCAGGTGCTCCGTTTGAAACAAAAACATTAACAGAAATCAATTTAGCTGCAATGAATTTGTGTCGCTTTGTCTGTCTGTTTGCTCGGCCCTGTCAACTGATTGCAGTGCAATGTATCTGTATCTGGAAATGTATCTGTTTGTTTTTGGCCATTAATATATTTTGTAGACTGTTTGTGTAATAAAAATGCAATTGTCATTAAGTGTTTGAAATGTGTGACAACTGTGACTGCAGTTAAAAGACAAATGCAATGCATGAAATTGAAGGCGGATCATCGGATATGCTGCATAAGGTGTTGTTCATGGAAGATTTGCGAATTAGGTCAAAGTTTTTCGGACTCTCATTTTGGCTTAGAACTTGAAAAGGCAACGAATATGGCTGCCTTATCCTTCATATAAATGGGCTCTGATGTTCTAAAAACAACCAAAAAATGTTTAAAATGTAACAGCTCAACAAAATCTTCTGTACATGAAATGCTTCAAATAGAGCGCAAAATTTTGGAACCACTGGTTCGTGGAAATACTATATGAAAGATTTTGCGCTGTTTTGTTAAAGAAAAGCATACCCAATTATTAAGTTATCGATAAATCGATTAATATTCGAAATTTTGCTAAAAGATATTATTACTTAGAAAAAATGTTGGTATCCCTAATCTTAATTATTTTCTTAGTAAAAACTCTTGCAAAGCCAAAATGTTTCAATTAAAGGAGCTTCGAGTATTGGATTTGGGTTAAACCGACTAAGATTTTTTTTAGTTTTAGATAATTTGTGACATTAGGCATCTGCTATTCCTTTAAAATTTTTCGTCACGTTCATGGTTTTGTTGCTTTTCAAACATAACCACCAAAATTTTTTAATTTTTAGAAAATTTTTGAAAAAGTTCTTGTCTTTAAATGACTTATTTCTATAAGATAAATAAAAGAGTTCCGCCGGTTTCTATAAAAACAAAATATGGAATTTTTGTGTAAGAATGTTACATGACGTTACCCGTTTTACTCATCTTTCTGGCAGCATACGAATACCAAGTCGGAAAAATTCTTCAACTTTTGAGGTTATCCACAAATCGACTCACCTTTTTATATCTTCATATGATGCAAAGATCTGCATAGACGGACTCTATGCCATCGAACTGAACATGTGATAATCGGAAGAAGCAATGTGTGGTGAGTCCAGTGATTGTGGTAGGACTTTCCAATGAAGTTTTTTCAAATAGGCTTTGAAAATTGTCATATAGGAGAATACCTTTGTCTATGATGAAATAATGAGTGCGTTCGGTAGAGAGCTCTAGTTATGGTTTGTTCGGATTGAGCAGCTCATAATGTATGAGTAAAATATAAAATAATAAATAATAATATAAAATTCACGACATAAGTTTTTTTCCATGTTCATTTAGTTCGATACAGATGTTGAAGAGCATGACCAGGTGATGATCCAAAAATTAGAAGGGCATTCGAATCCGGAGCCAGAATTGGCCCGTCACGTCAGTATAGTGAGATATTTGAGGCTATGTACCAGAAAAACGGGATTTTTTTTCAAATATCTCAAGATCCTGACGTGATGGGCCCGGATTCGGATTCTACGCAGCAAAATACCTTTCCAACAACTGACATGATCCCGGTATTTGTAGGCCTGCGTTATATTTTTTCAATGAACTAATCCGTATCTCTAACCCGGTGGATGATCAATGTGATGATACGCATAATTTAAGTCTATGATATGAAAAAATTTAACTCGTTCACGGAAAGTTGGAGTTTTATCGATTATAAAAGAAATTAGTGATTGTTTAACAATATCGAAAAGAAAATACAAATTATGGGTATTTTTATACCCTGTACCGTATGGTACAAAGGGTATATTGTGTTTGTGCAAGCCGAAAATGTATGTAACGTACAGAAGGAGACGTCGGAGACCCCCCAAAGTTACCTAAGGTATGATCAGTGTGACTCGAGAAGTCGATATACCCATGTCCGTCTGTCCGTCTGTCTGTCTGTCCGTCTGTCCGTCTGTCCGTCTGTCCGTATGAACGCCTAGATCTCAGAGATGGTAAGAGCTAGAGCAACCAAACTTTCAGATAAGATCCCTTGTTAATCCATAGGAGACAAGTTTATTTTATTTTTTTGATATCGGGATTACATAATATAGCTCCCATAGGGGTGTTTCAGAGGACCTCGAAAAAAAGCAAAAGTTTTAGATGGATAATTCGTTTGTTTATGAAGATATCATAACCAAATCTAGCAGTCGGAAGTTTTTTAGAGATCCCCAGCACTGTAGCAAATTTTATCAAAATCGGTTGACTATATCATATAGCTCCCATAGGATCGATCGGTCGAAAAAATGTTTTTTGTACAAAATTCGTTGTGTTTCGTTTGGTTTTGAAGATATCGGAACCAAATTCGGCAAAAGGAAGTTTTTTAGAGTTCCCAAGCTCTGTTACAAATTTGATCATAATCGGTTGACTATATCATATAGCTCCCATAGGACCAATCGGTCAAAAAATCGTTTTTTCTACAAAATTCGTTGCGTTTCGTTTATTTGTAAAGATATTGTTAGCAAATTGGGCATTAAGAAGTTTTTTAGAGTACCCAAGCACTGCACCAAGTTTGATCAAAATCGGTCGACTATATCATATAGCTCCTATAGGAACGATCGGTCAAAAAAACGCTTTTTATACCCTGTACCGTATGGTACAAAGGGTATATTGTGTTTGTGCAAGCCGAAAATGTATGTAACGTACAGAAGGAGACGTCGGAGACCCCCCAAAGTTACCTAAAGTATGATCAGAGTGACTAGAGAAGTCGATATACCCATGTCCGTCTGTCCGTCTGTCCGTATGAACGCCTAGATCTCAGAGATGGTAAGAGCTAGAGCAACCAAACTTTCAGATTAGATCCCTTATTAATCCATAGGAGACAAGTTTATTTTATTTTTTTGATATCGGGATTACATTATATAGCTCCCATAGGGGTGTTTCAGAGGACCTCGAAAAAAATCAAAAGTTTTAGATGGATAATTCGTTTGTTTATGAAGATATTGTAACCAAATTTGGCACTCGGAAGTTTTTTAGAGTTCCCAAGCACTGTGTCAAATTTTATCAAAATCGGTTGACTATATCATATAGCTCCCATAGGACCAATCGGTCAAAAAAACGTGTTTTGTGCAAAATTCGTTGTGATTCGTTTGTTTGTGAAGATACCGTAACCAAATTTGGCATTAAGAAGTTTTTAAGAGTTCCCAAGCACTGTAGCAAATTTGATCAAAATCGGTTGACTATATCATATAGCTCCCATAGGACCAATCTGTCAAAAAAACGTGTTTTGTGCAAAATTCGTTGTGATTCGTTTGTTTGTAAAGATACCGTAACCAAATTTGGCATTAAGAAGTTTTTTAGAGTTCCCAAGCACTGTGTCAAATTTTATCAAAATCGGTTGACTATATCATATAGCTCGCATAGGAACGATCGGTCAAAAAAACGCTTTTTTTACAAAATTCGTTGTGTTTCGTTTGGTTTTGAAGATATCGGAACCAAATTTGGCAGTCGGAAGGTTTTTATAGTTTCCAATCAGTGTACTAAATTTGATCAAAATCGGTTGACTATATCATATAGTCCCCATAGGACCGATCGGTCAAAAAAATTGTTTGGTGCAAAATTCGACTGATTTCTGTTTGTTTATGAAAATATCGTAGCCAAATTTGCCGAATAAAGTATCTTTTGGAGGTCTTAAGCAATATGTCGGACTTAATTGCAATGTGGTGGTACAGGGTATCCCAAAGTCGTCTGCGCCCGACTTTAACGTACGCCATTTTTTTATAAATTTTAGCCAAATATACCACTTTCAAAAAATATGATTTTATATTTTTTAATTTTAGCAAATATTTTCAAAAAATATGAAATCACTAGCTCAAAGTCAAGGTAAGGGATGTTCACAGCAATTCGATTTTTAAGAATGTGGAAACCGACCAAGACAGATTTGTTCGAATGTAAGCAGCCAAAAAGACCGTGAAATAAATTTTGTAGTTTCTCAACTTTAGATTGCGTAAAACATGTATCTAAATTTGGTTAACAAGCTAACAAAGACTATGAAAGGATTCAGTAAAACACCAAAATGTATATCTGCATGGTTATTATAAAATTTATTGCTTTTAAGTCAAATGCTTCATTTTAAAAGCTGTCCAATTTGGCGGACCTCGCTCACTCTAAGTACATTATGCTTATAAATAGCAAAGCTATAAAATAAATGTAATCACATATTATATACATATCCTAAGACTAAGAGTATCAAAGCGGACGACCGTAAACAAAACCGCTCGTAGATTTCCCTAAACACATTTGATGACACTTGCCCAAATGCCAATGCAATATGACAAAGATATGACAAGCAAACGAATTGAATTGAAAATAAAAATATTAAAAAATATATACAAAACAAATACAAAACATGAATATACATCGAAGATTAAGGAAAAAGCAAACGTAAATGCTTATATTTACGTATTCCCCAAAGTGTCCGGCGACGGCTACAACGTATCGAATATCACGTACGAGACAAGGGTTAGATAACAGCCGGAACCAGCCTCAAACCCAATAAGTGACTGGTCCTAGAACAAGCCCAGCCCCAAGCACAAGTCCTGTCGCATACGTTCTAAAGAAATTTGACAATAAAATAATAATATCTCTCTCACTTCATGCGAATGTGAAAAGCAAACGGTGAGCATAAAAAAAAGCACGCTCTAGTATTCCCATGTTTGCAATTTTTTCTGTTTGTGGAACCAAGCTGGTGGTAACAAGGAGACGCAAGGATGTATGTGACTTGTCTACTTTGTAAATGGAGTTGACTTGTGCCAGCAAAGCAATTTCATCAATAAAAAATATGTGTTTTCCACTATGTCTTTCATAAAATAAAAAAAATTGTTCATATAGTGTTTTTCGAAGAGATATTTTGCATGCGATTGTAAAGAAATGAATTGAAATAAATGGAAGGCGTTTGTGTAGATAGAGGAAGTGGGGCTAGTGCGAGGGGTCTATAACGTTCAATGATTTATAAAATGATAAGGTTTTTTTAGTCTGTCGTAATAAGCTGAACGTGGTATGACGAAATCATTTCAAAAACTTGGAAGCTCCTTTTTTGTTTTGAGGCAGTGTACAAAATGTAAATAGCTTCATTCGCAAACAATGAGATCAACGGAACTAGTCAAAGATAAATATCAAAAGCCCAAAATGATTCCTGCCTAGGTTGATGCGTTTTTTGATATTTTTTTTTTTGTAATTTAAAAAAGATGCAATAGATACCAAAATAAAATGAATGTGGATCGATTTTTTATCGAGATATCTTTCTTGCGATGATATTCAATCCTAAATTAGAAATTTTCAAGGACACTTGTCAATTCAATAAATAAAATTTATAGTATAGTAGAAGAATTTTCCGGCGCTATAAAAATGATACAAAATTGAGGAAGTGTCTGAAAAATTGTAAGCTAAACGATTTTAATACAAATTTGCTTGTTTAAAAGGTGAGCAGCGCAGAGCCAATCGAAAATTTTACAAGAGCTAGTAATTTTGTGCCCCATTTTTTTTTCTATGAAACGGATTTTAAAATCTGTCGAAAAAAAAAAATTATTAGGATTAAGAAAAAGTGTTTACTTCATCGCAAATATCTCCGATAGTACTTAACCTATTTCGAAATTTTATATTTTAAACGCTAGGAAAATTATGGTATTTGCTTATATTTCAACCGATTGGTCTCCATTTATTATAATTTTTTATAATAATGAAGTTGTTAAGGCAGCTGCCAGTACAATTTCCAAAAAAATGGAATTATTTGGAAAGATACTATTTAGTTATTTGGGATAAGTGGATAGAAGGATTTAAGAAGCGGCTGACAAATGCAAAACTTAACGATTTCAAGATAACGAGTCAAAATAGATTTTTTAGGAGCTACCAGCTCTTCTTAACTATCTACAATTTTACAAGGGCTCGGATTTTCAAATCTGGCGAAGCAAAAAAGAGTTTTGGATTAAAAAAAAAGTTTTTTCCCTCACATATATCTCTGGATGTACAAAGCCGATTTCGAAATTTTATTTTTTAAATTGTAGGAAATTTTTTTACTCATTTTCCAAGCTTTTCAAATTTTCACATTTCCCTTTTTAAACTTGTTGGGAAAGCTGCTAGTTCAATTCATGAAAAAACAGAATTATTTTGAAAAGTTTTAGACGGATGATGTTGCGAATCGTAATTCTATATATATATGTCCGTCAATGATGGATGCCCTTCTCTTAGCTAAAGCGTCAAAGCCTGCAAGTATGTTCTGGAGGGATTTCAAAACCTATTTACGTTCAAACTCAAGATGCCCATATATTCGGGTTTTATGTGATTCTGCAAAATGGGGATATTTCTTTGGAACTTATATAAGAATCGAGGAACTGTTTGGTGCGCCTTAGCTCCATAATGTGAGAAAGATGGCGTGACAGAAGAAAAAAATATACATGATTTGAAAAGACATGTTAGGATTTCAAATATCAAGTTTGCTTATACAGCGTGGTTTTTTTAGAGGTTCACAACTTTGAGTGGGCAACAATGCTTTATCTGATAGCTCATTTAACAGCTGATAGTTGTTTTTTGTTGAGTTTGGTTTGACATTTCTGTACGGATAGACTTACATCAGAGCAACGCTTGCAAATTGTTGAAGTTTTTTATTAAAATAATGGTTCCGTTTGTCTAACATATTCTTCAAAATTCCAAATTTTGTTCTCCGATGAAGCCCATTTTTGGTTGAATGGGTACGTAAATAAGCAAAATTGTCGCATTTAGATTGAGGGTAATCCACAAGCTTTTGTCGAAACACCAATACATCCACAGAAAATTAATGTCACTTGTCTACGTCGATAAAAAAATGCTGCGGAAAGTTTGTGAAAATCCGTGGCGGCCACATGTCCGAAATCATATATACACATTGTCATAAAAATTTTCAATCCCATAAAGTCCGTTTCATTGATATTAAAAATATATTTCTTTGTATTATTATGATTCAAACTTGTGTAACTTTAAAAAAAAAACACCCTTTACTAGCTAAGAGCTAATTCTAGGCGTTTAAACAGGCGGACGGAAAGTTCTACACAAAATACTTTTCTCCTTTTTTTTATCCAATGTCTCTTTCTCTTTGTTTGGAATAGGGTATAAATACCATGGCAAAAAGCTAGGGTACGGCTCTTTGGGTCAAATATATTAGAGTTTGCATTTAACACTTACTTCTTCGTATAAAATATAGTTTCTTGGAAAGTGCGGAATTGAATGTAAAATGATTCAATTAAAGCACATATACCCTACCGAAAAAGCAACCTATCATCATCATCATTTCCTTTATCTCCCACTGGAGCATAGGGCCTCAATAAAGCATTTCCATTTGGTCCGGTTGTTAGCTAGCATCTTTATTTCGTTCCACGATTTACCACATTCGTCGATTTCTTTTCGTAGACTTCTTCTCCACGTAGTCTTAGGTCCACCCCTCTTGCGGCTGCCTTGGGGATTCCAAACAAGGGCTTGTCGTAGCTTCTTTACGTAAGGTGTGGCCTAGTCACCGCCATTTTCGTAGTTTAATCGTTTTGGCCATTGGCTGTAAGTTACATTTTATATGAAGATCATCATTGCTGAAAAAGCAACCTTTGCGTCTGACCAAATAAGCAGCCAGTGGAACGTTGTGAGGTCAGAAATATTTGAGTGTCTTAAAAATTGTAAACATATTCCATGAAGCACTGTACTGAGTGTTTTTACTATTCAGTCAGCAATCACACTGTGATTACAATTTATAGGGCACCCAAATTTATTTCTGGTTCTATCCCTGTCAAAGACTTAAAGTATTGATTGAAGCAAGAAAAATTTTAATTATTAAGTAAGCGCCCTCAGTATTATATAATTAAAATGTGGCTGCCTCAATGTATGCAACTCATTACAGACAATTACCACAGTAGTAATAAAAATTAATAGAAAGCTAAGAAACCAGAAAGCACCCACACATAAACACACATATACAGCACGATTGTACGACTGTTAATTATCGCATTGATCGATAACATCCTGCGATTTAATCAACAAACGATTGCCGCCTGCAAAGCAAAGCCAACAGTGTCGTTGACCGCGTAGGTGATCATAAAACTGTACTACATAACTTGATATATGTATATATGACATATGTACATATCATCTACATATTGATCAATCAATCTTAAACGAAAAAACAATAAATGCCACAAATTGAGTTGCCTTTAAGAGAAATCAGCAACTTCCGTCCGCGAGTTTGCGAAGGGATTATGACTGATCATTGTATATTATTGAACTATCGTCCGGGCATTGTTTTATATGGCATATAAAACAAAACAAATACATACAGTCTTAAGTCCATTATGCGGGCTCTTTGTACAAATTAAGCGCAATTAGCGAAGGTATGAGGGGCATGCAACAGGATCATGTACACGATGATTTTAAGTCGTTTCATTTAATTTTAAAGACATGATTTTAAAGCGACTTGTGAACATCTGTTTTCATCAGCTTCAACATGCCATCAAATTGTTTTAGGCATTCTTAATGCGAATTTATGGCCACCATCATGGCAACAGTTTCCTAAAGATGACTTGGCATTTTTTCTTAAGCAACTTCACACCCTTTCTTATGGATATGATAGGGGTAGCGCATCACTCGACCCAAAACAGATAACACAATACAAATGCTTAATTGTGTTTTATGATAGAAAGTATCAAATGAAAACTTGAAATAATTTCATAAAAGGGCTGAATTATGTTGTTTTTAACGTTTTCAAAAATTAATCATTATCAACGGTAAGCCTCTGTACTTTTATATTATTTGTGGTCAAAATCTTATCCCAATCATAAGCCTGCATTTTTTTTAAACCTGCGGTCCTGGCTTGTAAAAGTTCTTAAGGCGGCCTATTACTAAGGTTCAGGCTTACTAATGTACCCCAATGTTATTGTAATTGTTCGTGTCACATGATGAAAGTTGTAAAGTTGTAGTGTTGGCAAAGTTCAATTTAACTTAAAAATCAAATTATGTTAAAAGATTTTTGAATAATTTCATAACTTTGGAAACATTGAACTGGGTCATTTTTAGCGGAAGCAGGGTTTTTCCTACATTAAGTCGGAAAATATTTTCGAACTTTGGGAGTTAAACTCCGCGAAAAATCTGTTTTATTACTATCATCTGAGTGGTTTCTTGAAAAATTCATACAGAGTTCCATCAAAGCAAAAAGATGCAACATTTTTTAAACGTTTTTGGCAAATCGTAATCTTCTACGCAGAGTTCCATTTTTAAAGTCAAAAAAATGCCAGTTACATTCTTTGTGATAAAAACGTAAATTTTTTTTGGTTCAAAATATATTAGGTGCGTAAACGTTCTCTAATAGTAGCTTTGAGAAGTTCTGGTCGATTTTTACATACGTAGAACTTCATTAAAAAAGCCTAGGCATAATGTTTTGCAAATGATAACATCATAACTGAATTAATTTTTTATTTACTTGTGGTTTGTCAAAATATATATTTTGCAAAAAATTATCATTTGCAAGTGTTGATTTTCTTGTTCTGTTGGATCAAAATAAGGTTAAAATAGTTTTCATTGATTTATTCCACCAAAGTTATGTCATTGTTAATTGAAAGGTGACCCAAATCCTGCGATGACGCCGAATTGAAGGCATTGCTCGAAATTGGCATAAGCAAAAGAGCTTGCTTCACTGCATGAGTACAACGAGCTAAGCGATTGCTCGTTGGGAATTATTCAAAAGAGGAACTTGGGTTCCATCTGATTAAGGCGTTGGGCGTGTTTTTTTACTGTGAATTTCTATTCCACGACAAAAGTTTTCTTCATCGCACGTAGGTAAAAATGGGCTCATATAGCAACCCAAATGCAAAATCTTGGGGACAACCCTCACTTCCATGTCACTGTATCGGCGAATAGTCATCGCTCAAGGTTATGCTGTGCATTGGTCGGACCAGGTCGTGCCGTTTATTATGAGCTGTTTAAACAAGGCGAAACCATCACTGGGGATACGGTATCGCAAGTGGCTTATGCCGCACCGGGAGAAAACCAAATAAGCAGAGCACAAATTTTATGATAACGTTCGCCTAATAATCATGTTAAAACCACTGAATAATGTATCCCACCCGCTGTATTCCCCAGATATGCGCCGTCCGAGTGAAATTGGTTCCGCTGATGGACTTGATCTGGCTGATCAGCAATTCCATATGAAGATTAAATACGTGCATTCGTGGATAGCCCAAAAGGAACACTTCAACTGGCTAGCTATTGAACTCTATTAGAAGATCAAATTGTAATCGATGGGCAATACTTTAATACAAAATAATGTAATCGATGTTTAAGAAAAAACTATTGTAAAACTATTGTGAAATTAGTCATAGATACCATAAGTCATTATAATACCATAACAAACATAGACAATTTACCGGACTACGGTTAAGACTATTAAGGTGGCCATCTGTAGCTTAGTTTATTTTGTTGGATTTTATTTTTCCAATAAAATGGGAATTCCAAACTGCAAGTCTGGAACTACTTGCGGATTCATGTATGAATAATATCGCTCAAATGGCCGTCTCAGCTGGCTCTACAGGCCCTTATGCAAACATCGTAATTTTCGATGACATTTCACGTTTTACTGGGAGTCTAAAGCGGCAATTTCGGCCCGAACTTTGTTCTGGGTTGTTTCGCAAATTATAGCTGGCTTATTGGAATACACTTCAACCATTGCTTCCGTTACAAAACGCCTTTAAGTTGTTCGGTACCCCATCGCACTAATATCATTTTCAACATCTTGGAATACACTTTGCCCTTCAAAAAGCCCCAAAGAAAATATAGTAGTCCACCGGCGATCGGTGTTACGCGTAATAACCTTCTCGCTGAACTTGCCGCGCAAAAATGTGATTATGCATGGCATGTAGCCCCATCTAGTTGGAACCATAGATCGTTCGCATCCATACCATCAATTGCAGGCTATAAAAAGTTGGTTATAAAGGCTTTGTAGCGATCGGAGTTGACGGTAACGGCCTGGCCGCACTCATTTTTAAAAAAGTACGCTCCAATGATGCCGCCTGCCCATAAACCGCAACAAACAGTGGTTTTTTGTGGCAGTGGATTCTTGTCATACTCCCTTGGATTTTCAGCTCCCCATATGCTACAGTTTTGCTTGCTGACGTAACCAGAGAGGTGGAAATGCTGATAATAAGTTTTTACGAAAGCTCATCTGGTTGTTCCCGTCCGTTGAACGAATAAGCGACGCTGATAATGGTCCGTGGAATTGAATTGTTGCGTCATTTGATTCCTGTAAGCGTGTTAATGCAGATCCGCATGCAAAATTCGACGCTAAATGGTCCTAGCAAGGTGTAATTCTGGTGAACGATGGCGCGCCGATTTTCCCAGCCACTAATCGACACTGGCCTTCGCTGCAGCAATAGTATCGCGTGTACGAACCGGAAGAGCATGCAAAAATGGTGCAGTGCCGGCCACTGAACTAGTAGACTCGAACCTATCAATAATTTTCTTGATTTCGGGCTCGGCCAATTGAACGGACCTAAAACTGTGCATAATGCACGGAATGTTTTTTTTACAGAACGACAATTTTCTTAGTATGCCTGTACTAGTTCTACGCGTGGTTCGGTTTTTAACGATTTTTGTCTAAAATTGAGAAGTTTTTAACTTGACATATATGTCGAAGAGCATGCACTTTGGATGAGTATGTTCCGAATTATGAGTGCTTGAGAACCAAACCAACTGATGGCCCACCCTGTAAAATAAAGAATTTTAAACCTCAATTTGGTGGGGGTCCGTCCCCGAAAACCCCCCTGTGGATCCAACACTCTTTCATTGTGTATGTGCAATCTAAGGATTGAGTTAACAAGTTAGAATAACTAGATAGGGTAGTTGCTGGGGCTGCCTTTTGGACAGAGCTGGTACAAGCGAAAAGTCGCCCATGCACAGTGATTTATTTCGCACTTTGTATAACCTGTACCTATAGGTGCAATGTATGTAACGGACAGAAGGAGGCGTGGCAGACCCCAAGTCCTTTATACCAAAATGCTTATCATAACCTCGGGTAGCGATTGAGCCGTGTCCGTCTGTCCGTCCGTCTGTCCGCCTGTCCGTCTGTATGAACACCTAGATCACGGAGACAATAAGAGCTAGAGATACGAAACTTTACTAGCTGATGCGCATATGTCCTCAGAAGATCAAGTTTGTTGAATGTCCATATCCTTCCCCGTTTCACCGTAGCAGAGTTTCGCGGTTTTTAGCTACACCGTTTGATATTTCAATCTGAAACTTAACAGAGCGATGCGTTGTGGTTACATGCATCTTGGTGTCAAAAATAAATCGGACAAATACAACAAAAGTTATAATCTAAAATGTACAAATTTCACCACCCCTTGCCTATGAACTGCGTCAACAAATTTGACTCTTCGTAATAATAGTAACAAACGGACTAGAATCACCAATTTTGCTAAGCTGATTCATGTGGCTCTAATGAACAAATCCACATCAAAATTTTATCAATGTGTTTTCTCCCACACCCCTCAACATATCCCCTTGAAACTTACCCCATATACTTTAAATAACTTCTTTGACGTAAATTTAGATTTTCATCAAAATCGGTTAAGATTTGCAGAACTTATAGGTATAAATATCTTTTTGCACCAACAAAAAAATGTTCCAATTGGAAATTTCTTAGAAGGAATATGCAGGAATAAAACATTTTTCGAGAAAAAAGGTACAGGGTATTACACTGTCGGGCACCGCCTCGACTGTATTACATTTTTTTGGGCATAAATTCGAAAAATGAAGTTAGAGACTGGAAATTGTGTACAGATCACTGTAGTGATATTTTTAAAAAATAAGATAAATTTCAGATCGATCGAACCACGCCCACCTCTAACGCCCATATAACGTTAAATTATTTCTGACTCTATTCAGTTATTTATTAAACAAATTAAATTAGTTTTTTCAATGCCGATATAAACAAATTTTTGTCAATTATGGTTACAAAAACTCCGAAGAAACCCGTTTCTGCCTTCCTAGTTTCAAAATATTGCTTGCTATTGATCGGATTGAGCGTTTTGTGAAGCAAACAGCCATTGAGGTATCATCAACCCAGGGCTCTGAGATAACAACAAAAATAACTAATTTTTAGGGAGAACCCGAAAATGGATTTATTTGTGTCATAAAACTTTTTTTCGAGACCGGTTGTTCGGCATTGTTTTTTTTAAAGGTTTTGGGGGTCGTTGAAAAAAATCCAGCTCCTTAGGCATATGAGATAGCCCCCAAAATATCTTATTTTATGGAATTTTTAAGGTTATTTTCATTATTTCAGCACCCTTGAGTGTTGGGTGTTTTTGGACCTTGGATTTGAATGCAGATTCTCAAAATGCATATGAGTAGTCCAGTCATTGTCACATGTAAGAGTTCACACCTCTTTTATTGTGGGCCTGTATTATTATATAAATTTAAAGAAAGCCCAAGATAATTAAAAAAAAGGATTCCGAAACATTATATGTTTTTTACAGATGATATGATTTCATTATCAGTATATTTGATGAACAAGCCGATCTTCTTATACAGTAGTTTGAAATCGGTTTTCTATTAATTTTAGCTTCGAAAATTGCCTTTCACTACGAAAAATTGTAACTTATTCGCTCATCTGAAGTTTTCATACAAAAAATGTTTATAATAAACCTTTTTTGTTTATTCAATATTTTCGAAAAACTGTTGTGTGATGGGCCTGTCGGGCCATGTTTTATCCTGGCTATTCGATAAAAAAGTTGAGCACTAATGATATTTTGAAATTATTTAAAGATACGTTACCATATTAACCCGCATAGTACCACATTAAACTTAAAAATATTTTGTACAACAAAAAGACACAATTTTTTTTTTTTTTTAATTGCTTAATAAATTTAATTTATTGGAAAACATAAAATACTTAAATTATAGCTTTGATTTGTTGAACATTAAAAATGAAAATATAATTATTTAGTTATATATATTTTTTTACATATATATTTTACACATATGTATTTCTATGTATATAAATAAGTTAAAAATTTATTAATTAGACTAAATTCATTGGAATGATATAATATCAAAATATTTGCATAATACAGCGTTAAAAATTTCACGACTAACTAGAAGCGAAAATTTGGAACATTTTTGTATTTAGTTTGGTTTTTTTTTTTAAATTTATTTTTTTATATTAAATTACATTTTACAATTAGACGCACATTTCATTGGTTTGATTTACGCTTGTTTTGTTTTCACATCTATAGTTAATTAATTTTTTATTTTAAGAATTTTTTCAAGACTTGCCTTTTACAACAATAGAAATGGAGGCACACAGATACGCACACAAATATATTTTAAAGAATTTTCAAAAAATTTTTGACGAGCTTCAAATGTTTTTCGTGTATGGATTTCTTTGCTTTTACTATTTTACGTTTTTTTTTTTTTTTTTTAAATATTTTTATATTTTCTTTGGTAAAATGTTGTGTTTTTTATCTTTTTGGCAACAATGGAAATGGCAAACTTTAGTTGGGTTGCTTTTAGTTTTGCAGTTTTCTTAATTTATTTTTAAAGTTAGCTTCATTTTGTTTCTTTTTTTTTATTTTTCTATAAATTTTTGGAATTTCAACGATAGGCTGAGAATTGAAATGCATGCCTTGGATTTATTGCACAATTGTTGGGTTTGAGAATTTCTAATCTTTGCTGCTGCTCTTGCTGTTCCCGCTGCTGCTGTTATACAAGCAGCGAGACCTTCTGGCAATTGAGGCTGGTCAACTGTGGTGCTGCCGTCATTCCCGCCGTGGCACCCACCGACTGCTGTTGTTGTTGTTGCTGCTGCTGCTGTGTTTGTGCCACTGATGTGGCAACTGAGGTCAAACCCATGCCAGCAGCTGGACCCAGTTCCGCCGCTGCCGCAGCCGCTGCCATAAAGTCCACTTTGCCCAGATGCACACGCAAATCCGTATGTTGTGTCTCCTTGTGCCGACGCAGATCCACTTTGCGCTGGAAGGCCTTGTGACAGAGTTTGCAGGAGAAAGGCTTGTAGCCCGTATGTTTGCGGGAGTGTGTTATAAGATTGGAGCTCTGGCTAAATGCCTTACCGCACACCTGGCATTTATGTGGCTTTTCACCTGCAATGAGAGGGGAACAGAATTTTTGTGCATTAGTGGTGAGACTTGTACTAGTATGCAGAACGATTGTAAAACTAAAATCGATAAAATATTCGTAAAAGCTAAGGCGAGCTTGTTAATACACTGCATTCTAAGGGCAGAAGGGCATATCGACTAAGTGCATACACATTTTTTGTGTATCGACTTGAAAGAAGAAGTTAAGATCTCCATAGCCTTTATAAAAATTTAAAATAATTAGGAAAATAAAAGATATCAATTTAGACCTATCTGTCCGTCCTTCTTCTGCTTTATTGCCAAATAATCAAGACAACAAAGAAAATTGTTTGTTTCTTTAAGATCCACATACACATCAAAAAGTCAGCTATGTAAAGTTTTCTGCGGATCCCGATCACGTCTGGGCTCGTGAAAAGTGACACAGACCATGCTCCACTAATAAGTTGTCTTCCTGGCCTATCGATCTGCTCAAGATTAGATTATGTGACCACCGAACTTCTCCGTAATTGGAATTTAAGATATCTCAAAAGACCAAATAGTGAGACTTGGACTGAAGGCAACCTCTGTGGCAACCTCCGGTGTAGGTGCTGGAGTTGTTGGATCCAACACCAGATTCTTTGTTGCAATGGGTACCTGGCCCAGTGTCTTTCAAGCAGAGATTCACGCCTTAGAGGTCTGCGTCCACCTTAAAAACTCTAGGGGTGCTAACATTTGCATGTTTACAGATAGCCAGGCCGCTATCGTGAAGACTTTCCTCCAAGCTGGTTACGGAATGCGTAAACAAAATCCGACTGCTGTCCTCCCGTAACAGAGTCAAACTCTGTTGGGTTCTTGGACATTCAGGAGTGGAAGGTAATTCGATAGCTGATGAGCTGGCGAGACTGGACCTTTCTGTGGCATTAGCTGGTCAACAATTAAAACTATGGTTAACAAATGGGCATTAGGTGAACGTAGGATATATTGGTTCTCTTTAACGAAGCTACAGGAAAGGATGTCAACAGATCTATAGGTCTTGTAGGAGCGGGTCTAAGGTTCCTGGTAGCTTACTTATCTGGGCATCATACTGTAAGTTATTACTAACATAAAATGGTTTTATCGGACTCTTTAGAGTGCAGGCTTTGTTTTAAAGACGACGAGACGACCAAACACATCTTGTGTGATTGTCCAGCGATACATAGTGTGGGACAGAGTCACGCATTTGGAAGCTGTACGGATCACCCCGTTCCAGCAACGTCAAATCCCAACGAAAGACTACTACTCTTCATAAGGAAGGCGGATGGTCTTTTGTCCTCATAATGGCTACGTTACAATAGATCTTCAGGTCGCAGGTTATGACTCGGGTGGTAAGACCTTTTAAAGTCAAACGATTCGTTAATATATTTGTGAAATAGATAATAACAAAAATGTAAAATTATCGGACTTCTTAGGAATACTCTACAGTCTCTTAATTCTCTATTCACACCCAAATCTTCTTAGGCAGTAAATTATAATACGACAACAAGCCCTTTCATATTAGCCATCTGTGGTTTCAAATTTTATTAAAATCCGTGCAGAACTTCTGAAGTTATGACAAAATAACAAAATTTGAGTCCCTAGGACGCTCCAGTTAGTTACCTTTTTGTAAAAAATCCTAGAAGTAATGACGTATGTGTATAAAGTACTGGAGAGTATTATTATATTATATGGAGAGAATTAAATTTTAATGTTTAGACAAAATAATTGACTTATCAAAAAAAAAAAAAATATACGTTTTATGCATTATTAGAGCGAAAAAAATTTGATGAACAGTGCGAAAATTATGCAGGGTATATAATAGTCGGGATATCCAAATTGTAACGAACCCACTTGTTTTTTTTTCCTTTTTCGGAGACGTATGCAACCAGTGTACGCCATTTTAAGCACACACACTAACACACACTCACAAAGGCACAGCATCATGGCTGCCACCCTCCACAAAACATACACATATACACATACAAATGCCAAAGCTCACACAGCGCCCAACATCAACCCCCCAAACTGCGCCGCCGCCGTCACTAGACAGACGCAACCCCCAAGCACTGTCATGCATTCATTGTAAGTCATCCGCAATGGCGTCGACGTCGGCGTCAACGTTAGCGTCAGCGTCAGCGTCGGCGTCGGCGTCGACTTTGACTACAAAAACCGCAGCACTTTACTGCCTTTGCTCAGGTTTTCTTTTTTTAATTTCCACTTTTTTGGGTTTTTGTGGTTTTCCACTTAAAGTGTCAGGCAAAAAAAAAAAGCAGCTTACAAAAATTTTCCTACCAACTTTAATGCCATTTTGGGGGGTTTTATTTACATATTAATTTTCTGGCAAATTCTTTAAAAATTGTTTTCTTTATGGTCTCATAATTTTTTTGTAAGTGCTTAAACTTTGGTTAGCAAATTTTTATTGTTGTTAATAAAATTATTAGATACGGATTAAATTCCTTAGAAATCTATAGTTAGTTAAATCTGTACTTTACTTTTTTTTTGTATTATATATTTTAGTAATTAAGCTGGATTAATCAGTTGAGCCATTTCCTATATGGTCTGCATGATTTAAGTCATAAAAAATTGTGAAGTGACTAAAAATTTTAATCATTGGTGTATATATAGCTGCAGTGAACTCAAACTAAAGATTAGATGTTATCAAAATGTATACAAGTCTCACGTTTTGAGTTGGTTTTACCAAGAATTCTAATTCGAGTAGAAATTTAGTAGCATATGAACAATTGGTGTGTTCACTTTGGGCACTGGGGGCAAAAATGTATAAAGCCAAACCGTGAGGTACCCTTACAAAGTGGCACAAAGTGAACAACCCAACTATGTTAACACTCCTGAATTTAAGGCTGTAGATAAAGAGAGCTCGAAATTTGGCATTTTACAAAAGAATTTTGTACCTTTGTTCAAGGCTGTAACAAGATTGTAGCTTAAAAACCTTGAACTTGAGAAACAAAAAAAGGGAAAGGATACAGTAATAAATAAAAACCACTTTATATGGTCTAAACTTTTTTTTTTATAAAATTACATTGAGTTATATAGGGTTTTCCAACAAGAGGTGTTATTTTGAATCACCTGGTATTTCGGTAGCCGTCACTTTTGAAGCTTTTATTCTTTGACATTTGACAAGTAGAAACTACGCCATTACTAAAAATGGAACGATACACGCTTCAACAACGCATTGAAATTATTAAAATTCACTACAAAAATGCTGAAAATCTTCCATCGAAAAATCATATTGACTGATGAGACCCGTTTCCACCTCGGTGGCTACGTCAACAAGCAAAATTGTCGCATCTGGGGCTCGGAAAACCCAAGAGTTATTGTTGAGAAGCCTTTCCATCCTCAACGTGTGACTGTTTGGTGCGGTTTATGGTCCGGCGCGGTTATTGGACCTTACTTTTTCGAAAATGAGGTTGGATCAACAGTTAGGTAAATGGATTACGCTATCGTGAGATGATTAATGATTTTTTATGGTCGGAGTTGGATGGTATTGATCAGGACAACGTTTACTTTGAACAAGACGGCACTACGTGCCACACAAGCAACGAAACCATTGCTCTTTTACGGGAAAAGTTTCCGGACCGTATTATCTCTCGAAGAGGTGATCACAATTGGCCACCGAGATCTTGTGATTAAACACCTTGCGACTTCTTCCTTTGGGGCCACGTGAAAGATAAGGTCTACGCCAACAGCCCAGCGTCGATTCAAGACCTCAAAGATAGAATACGTGAGGCTATCGAGGACACAGGGCAGCCACTTTGCGATTTGGTTATGGAAAATTTCATGAAAAGGATATGGTCCTGTAGGCGTGGTCGTGGTGGCCATTTGGCTGATGTTGTTTTTCATTATTAACGGCATACCTTCCCCTTTATTATGAAATAAACATCCTATCATTTATCTCAAAAAATTACATTTTTCTTTGAATACCAAAATAACACCTCTATTGGAAAACCCTATATAATTATTATTTCAATTAATCGAGTAGTTTTAGAATTAAAGTGTTTACCTATTATACATTTTTTTTAGTTTATTATACATACTAAACTAGAAACTACAGTTCATTGTATTACCTTGAAATGGTTTAAAAAAATTGTTGATATCCTTATCTCATGTTTTTATGGAAATATAGATAAGCTCTCTTTTATTTATAAAATTTTGGCAATGACTTATTAAAATAAGTCACTTTTTATTGCTTAAGGGAGAACAATTTCGGAGCAAATAATATTGGTAAACCTTAAATTATGTCTTTCTTAACAACGTATTTTATAAAAAGTAGGTCCTACAAAGAAATATCACTTTCTTAGAGATCAAAGCTACTTAAAGATCTCTTTACATAGCTTTAGATTAGATTTTAGATTTGGCCTGAATTAACTTTTCTAACTTTTCAATAAAACAGGTGTGAACTTTAAAATTGGATTCCCTGCTGCTAAATCCGAATCCCAGCTCCAAAAAACCCCAACACGCAAGAGTTCTGAGATAACCCGCTTTGAAATTACGTTTTTCGTATGGTTTTGGGGTCGCTAGTTGCCTAGTTTTTTAGGTTATATCGCAGCTCTGATGTGTAGGGGTTTCTTTAAACTTGGTTTCGGATTTAGTAAGTTTTGACATAAACTTGATCTGCTTAGCAAACAGAACAGAAGAAACTTCTAATTTTTTGACTCAATCTCCTACAGTTTCTGAAATCTTCATTTCCATACAGACATCCATCATATATTTATAAAGTCGTAAATGTTTTCGTATAACACAAATGAGCTAAATACTCGTATATCATTTTACTCCATGAGTTACGGATCTATAAAAATTAAGGTAAAAACTATTTGTATTCTATGCTAGTTTGTGAAGCAGTGACGTAGATAGTTTCAATGGCGGGTTCAAACTCATTTTTCTCATTAAACTCAAGTACACCGAAACCATGGGGTGATTGATTCCCAGGATCCCATATCGTTAAAAAGTTCACACATCGGGCTAGAAACGCGGATTGGTTCATGTATAATTTTTTACTGCTCTATTTTTCCGTAAATTTCTCTTTATAATCCAAGCTCAACTGAGCGTCGTGGTATCCCTTTGAATAAATAAATATATGTATAATGTAAAGGGTCATCAATCTTGAGGTTTGTTTTTTTTAAATGCAAAGAAACACAAAAATTTCTAACGAAAATCTTTATTATCAATAGAAAGAACCATTCTTGCCATTGATTTCTTAAAGATAATCCCTTTCAAATGTTTGCCGCAACTGCGCCGTAGCTCGTTCATGCGTAGGTTCCAATTTTCGATGACGCGTTCGAGCATGATCGGCGGTATCTCGCGAATCCCAATGCTTCAATCGTAGCTGGCTTATCCACAAACACTTAAGACTTCATGTAGCCACAAAGGAAAAAGTCTAACGGTGTAATACCACACGATCTTGGTGGCCAATTCATCGGTCTGGGGCGAAAAATTAATTGTTCACCGAATTGGTTCCATTCTATACAAAACGCGAATTTTCTCTCATAATTGTACGATTTGTAAACGTTGTTCGGGTGTAAGTCTTTTCAAGATGAAATGGCAATGAAAACTGAATAAAAATACACATTGCAACTTGACAGTACTCACGCGTGATTTATCAAAAAAACCCTATTGAAAAAAAAACCTCAAGATTGATGGACGCTTTATATCAAATTATTATATGATTTTTGGTAAAGTTTTTCGAGCTTAGATGTTGTTCAGAAACTTAATGCTTATTACAGCTTCAAGGACTTTGCAGAGCATAATATAAACCATTTTTTACTATATACAATTTCATTATAAAAATTTGTATAAAAAAAAATTTTGTGCCATATACACTCTAGTTTTATGTGCACGAAAAACAGGTCTTTGTTCTTTTATCCAGCTCACCTTTATGCTAGAGATAAAGATATAGACTCAGTTACATGAGCCAAATGCTACTTGCCATATGGTATACACACACACACACATATATAGCATAGTATATATTTACAAGCCCACAAAAAACAACGGCAACATGCCAACTTGAGTTAACTTTCATACCGTCTGTCTACCTACAAACATATATAAGATAAACAAACCAACACCAGCAAGATACAATATGTATAGTTGGATATACAGAGAGCAAGAGCGAGCTGAGGTGGCATGTAAATACATGGACGACTAGCAGTAAAAGGCAGCGGCGTCCATAGTACATAATGGAATTGCAGCGACGTGATTGTGAAACATTCGACCGTTGGGATGTGCTCTGATTCAAGTTTCAAGCCCCCGCGAAAGTGCCGGCAACTTAAGCACATCCCAACAATAGTAGCAACAACACAACACAACCATAGTAAATTTTGAGTAGTCATGCAGAAGCCAAGCAAAGTTGACTCTCTAGATCTCAGCTGGGAGCTGCTGGGAGCTGCTGAACTGAACCGCGCCTCACAGAGCATGTCTGCAAATTGTATCTGTGTGAGTCTGTATGTTCGAGTATGAGTGCGTGTGTGCGTTTCTGAACCCTTCAGCGCTTGCTCAACACTGCTACAGCTATACAACACTGACGTCCGTCTGGCTGAGAATGCTCGGGGCACGTTCGTGCACTATCGGCACAAATAACGTCACGTAGTCGCAGAGATTATAGAGCAGCTTTTATTATTTATCACAGCAAACGAGCAACGAACACTAACGAGACCAAATCCCGTCGGCCGTCGGCTGTGGAATACCCCCGCCCTGGATAAGAGTAAGGGTAAGGATGTTGAGGGGCTTTGCTGCTGTTGTTGCTGCTGCTGCTGCTCTAACTAACGCCATACTGTCAGAATCCGGATACATAGCAACTTTTGCCTTATATGCTAACTGGGAGCTGGGGGTGTTATGTAGCTGTATGTGGAGATTTCAAGGATTTTTATTGCATCACATTGTGGAAATTCTTTTAAATCTTTGCTTTCTTCTGCGCTGCTTTCTCTTATTCTTTTAATATATTATTTGCTGCCAAAGTGTGTGGCAGGGTGTAGGTATTTCCTTTGCCAAAGCAAATGCTGTTCACTCAACACGATTTTTGCTTTTGCCATTTGCTTTTTGCTTAAATAAACTTAAGTTTATATGTATATTTTATACATACATATACATACAGACAAACTGTATATATGCTATATATGTATATATACATACATATATTTTTATATGCTTTTTGCTTTGCTTTACGCTGGCACGCACACAACACAACACGCATACGCAACGTGGTACCATCCAGAGAACGGGCAAATTGATTTCACCTACTATGAAATCCCGACGGTTGTATTAGGCATTTGATGATAAGATTTCTTTTGCTTTCTTTTTGTCATTCACAAAGTGAAATATATAAAAAAAAAATTGTAAAATGTTTTCATATTTTGTTTTGCTTTTAAAGCAACACAAAAAGATTAAATTGGCTGGGATTTTTTCAGAAATGAAATCAAATTGGGTTTATGTTAATGTTTATGTGTTTAAGGGAAAATATCTTAAGATAATTTTAGTTGCATAAGTCAATTAATCGAAATGGAAAGCAGTAACATATATATAGATTTTTTTCTGGCTGGTCTAGGCCTGTTTATTGTAGATAAAATCAAATTAGCTGGGATACACTGATTGTATACAACAGCATTATAAGTTTAAAGCAAAATAACTTAAGGTAATATGAATTATAAAAAATCGATTGATCAACATCGGTTTTAAATGGGTTTTTTTTTTCAATCTTTGCAAATTTATTAAAGATGAAATTAAGACGGATAAAATGGCGTTTACAATAATATTCACGAATATGTTGCGACCTGCAACATGTTTATTTATCGAAACCATACAATACGATACAAACGGCATTTTTTAGGGACTGCATTTTACAAATTTGTTTGATTGTACAACAAATCAAAATGTTTTATTTTTTCGATTGACAAACAAACTATACAAGCGATTGCATATTTTTAGAAGGCTCATAAAAAATAAGTTATTTAAATCAGCTTAATCAAATATGAGCTTTTTTTTGTTTATGAGGGCTAATTTGTTAAAGATGAAATAAAGTAGAGTTAAAATGTGATGATACGATAAATATCGTAAGCTTATGTTGATTTTACAAATCGATTAAAAGAAATTGAGAACAGACAATTATCTACAAATTATCTAAGTTATTTAAATCGATTAATCGACATCGAGTGCTTTTTTCACTTATCTGGGCTAATTTTTTAAAGATGAAATAAAGTAGAGTAAAAATGTGATGATTCGATAAATATCGTAAGATGATGTAAATATTATAAATCGTTTAAACAAAATTGAGAGCAGACAATTATTTGCATTTATTTTTTTGGTAGACTGGTATATATGTTATCAAGTATTACAGCACAATAAGATCAAAACTGCTTAAAAGCTTAGGAATAATGCAAAATTCTTTTAACGATTATATTTTGAATTTAAAGAAAAATATCCTTAGACAAAATGATTATTAAAAAAATCGATTGATAGGCATCAGAATTAAATGCTATTAAACAAATTTTACAATTTCTAGACTATAAGAGTTTCATTTATAAAGCTACCAGACAGAAGATTTTGTTATAGAATTCTGAACATCTCAAAAATATATTTTTACTACATTATATTCATTTTTTTAATCGTTTTTGAAATGATAAATCGGATAACCAAGAATATCTATTTTTTTGATTGTGTCTTATTATTCAGGATTTCGATTTATTATGGATGGCCAAAAGCTAGATAGTCTCTTTTTTTTTCAAACTGTCGTCTTATTTTGTTCATAGCATTCTAAACAATTTATTTAAAGATATTTATATTATGATATTGATAAACAATCGATCTAAATAGTTACTAACTCGGTATTCAAAAAGGATTAGTCATTAATTGATTTTGTCATTTGAGATTGCATCAATCGCTAAAAATCGATTAATCGTAATCGGAATTATATGCTGTCATTAAAGTTGCAAATCATAGCAAATTTTTTTAAGATACAAGTAATTTTTTCTGTTGCCACAAAAGTTTTAAAAGTAGGATTTATTTATTTATTTAGATTTTCAAACCTTTTTAAAATATTTGTAGTACATATATATTCAGATCGTAAGTATTTGGTTTAAATGAAATCTTGCTGAACCCTGGACTAGAATCATTATCCATTTTAAAACAGCTCCCAAAAAATCAAAAAAGTCTTCTAGAAAATAAAAGTTCATAGTTTTTAAAGTTAATTCGGCTTTTCACAAATGAAAGGGTATTATTCATATTTTTTGACCGATCGTACCTATGGGAGCTATATAATATAGTCAACCGATTTTGATCAAATTTGGTACAGTGCTTGGGAACTCTAAAGCGCACTTACCGTAATTGCACAAATTTGGTAAAAATTTGATCATTCTTCAATAAAATTTACCCGATATCAAATTTACAGTGCTTGGGAACACTAAAAACTTGACTTTGCTAATAATTTTTAAAAAAAACGAATTATCCATCTAAAATTTTTGCTTTTTTTCGAGGTACTCTGAAACACCCCTATGGTAGCTATAAGTATAACCCCGATATCGACAAAGTAAAATAAACTCGTCTCCCCTGACATAATTACGCATCTAATCTGAAAATTTGGTCACTCTAGCGTTTATACGGACAGACGGACATGGGTATATCGACTTCTCGAGTCACACTGATCATACTTTAGGTAACTTTGGGGGGTCTCCGACGTCTCCTTCTGTATGTTACATGCATTTTCGGCTTGCACAAACTTTATATACCCTTTGTACCATACGGTACAGGGTATAAAAAGCAATACATCTTAGTTACCAAGTTTTGAAACTATTTTGACTACCGTATTTATTCCTTGATATGCAGTACATATCACAATTTAGTAGAAAACAAAAATTGAATACATATTGTATGCCACTTCTGGTCGGAGCATAGAACGGAAACAAAAGACCTCCAAAGATTTCTATCTAAAGCTAGACGCCTAGATTTCAGGCCAGCTGGCCTTGAAGTGGCTTTCGGAGAAAACCGTCCTTATCCATGTGCGCCGAGGTCTGACTACTGTAATCCCCCAAATTCTGTAATTCAGTTAATCCATCCAAGTGGACAAACGTTCCAAGAAAAATAATAAATCTTACTGTCAAAATTAAAGCTTTAAAACTTAAGTACTCAAAATTCGTTTTCTTTAAAAAAAAAACATAAAAATTATTGATTTCCTAGCGCTGCTAAGCTACACAAAGGTCGCAATCCCAAAGCACCTTTTTGCACTTTAAGTCATGAATAAATCTGTGAATGAGTAAAAACCAGCTAAGTGTATCTACAAAATGTATTTTCTCGCCTTTATAGCGCATAAATACAGAAAAATCCAAGGCAGGCAAATAACAAACAACAAAAAAATAACAAAAAAAGCGAGTAAAAAAAAAAACTAAATGTGCCGAAAAAAAAAGAAAAAATACCAAAAAGGATATTAAACGCTGCCAGAAGAATATACGTTAAAAAAAAAGGAAAGCAAAGGCAAATCACATCAATGCGGAAAAATCTGCTGGCTTTGGTTATTGCCAGAGACAGACACGCTGCGTCTTGGCCAGAAATGTTTACCCAGCAAGGGGGAAGGAAAATTAAGAATGGTCATAAAGAAAACGAAACGAGAAATACGCACAAAATTTGGCTAAAAACTGACAAGGCTAACAGCCAGAGTAAAGTAAAGATAAACAGCAGTAGAGAAAATCTTGAAATACTCTGGGAGAAGCAGAGCACATGTGCGTAGAACTGGCAGCAAAAAGCAGCAGCGTTAAAAGGAATGGGAACAGCGTAGGATGTAGAGGGATGCAGTGGAGTTGGTAGGGATGCTGAGAAAGTGATACTGGAGTGGCGCAAAGCAATGTGGGACACACGCTCTCCAAATCGAAGACGGCAAACGATAAAAATGTCTGGAATATTTGTGTGTCTTTGCTGCAGTGCGTTAGTATTTGTGTTTGGAGTGTATGTGTATCTGTAGCTGTGTGTGTGTTCCGAGTCGTCTTCCACTGATTTAGCCAGACACTAAATATGTCTGTTGTGTGTGTGTGTTTGTGTGCGTGGGTTCAGCATTGGCTGCTTATTAGAGGGTTATTATCCTTGCAATTTGCAAACTGATTTAAAGATTCAAAAAATAAAGAATAAGTAGCAAAAGTGGTTTAAAAGAGGGGGAAATGGTTCTGGACGCGATTAAGGGAGCTGGCATTCATTTGCAAGAATTGCAGAAATGTTTTTGCAGTAAATAAATCAAGCATGTTTGCAGTAACTTGGAGAATATACAAAAGTTGCTCTTATAAAAAAAAAAGATTTGCATATAGAGCTACTCGCTATACAAATAGAATAGAAATACTTTTTTTCAGGACTCCTTCATATTTCGATTCCTTCTGGCAAATAAGACTTGCACTGAAAGCCGGAACAATTCGTTAAACATGAAATGTAGTAAAAATAACGATCTTGTGTATATGTGTTGAATATTGGAAAATATCGATAATTATCGATATTTCTTATTTCAATAATTGTAATCTAATCTAATGACCTAAGCCATACACGATGCGACTGATTGTTCAACTTGGCTGTTTATCGAGCGGTTTGTATAATCGATTGCCTCGTATGTGCGTGCGTTGTATGAAGTTTTTGTAAAACAAACCAAAATGATTTAATTTTTCGATAAGCTACCAAATCGTACAACCAGTCGCTACGTTTATGGCTTGGGTAAGATTTTTAAAATTTTTTTCCGACATTTTGTTTATGAAATTTTTATAATCCTTTCAATGTGGGAATGAAAGTTTAAACATTTTACTTTACATTCGCAGTGACGTCATAAGAGAGTTTGAGCTATTCAGAACCACATAATAAATGCGCTTTCACCCTTTCAAAGAAAGTGCTCACAATTATTGCTGTGGACATTTGACAAAACAACTTATCTCGAGATAGGAAAATTTTCCAGGATTTTTGTTAAAAATACAACTTTTGAAACCCGATATTTCTGTTTTCTCGGGGTCCTTCTAGGCGTTCTGGGTCAAAACTTATCGAGTACGTCAAATCAACATATCTCTGTTTTTTTTCAATTGCGTATGACAAAAAAAAATTAGATTTGATATATAAAAACCTTATAAAAATTTATGAATTTAATTTCATGTGTTTTATAAATTATAATCCACCCTATCGTTTTTTTTTCGCATATAAAATTTGTTTAAAATGCTTAAAACGTGATTTTAGGAATATGTAAGAAATTTTATTTTGATAAAGTTGCAATTAGAGCTAGTAAAAATTAAGTGCGAGCTGAAAGCCTTGCAGCTAGTGCTCCTAAATTTGTAGTAGGTTAAGAATATATTTGTTTAACCTTCTTCTTAAAAAAAAAAAAAAATAATAATTTAGTAATACAAAATCCCTTTTACTATTCACTAACCTGATTTTTCACTTAACAATTTTTCACATAATTAATTTTTCATCAGAAATTTAATTTATAAGAAACCTACAAAACTTATGAAAATCCTTAAACTTTTTTCGACATGATGATTTTATTAAAACAGCATTATGTGATTTTGTAGAATAATAATAAAATATTGCTTCAGTTTCATATATAAGTATAGTTTCATAGAAATTTTAAATAAAATATTCTTACGAAATAAGATTATTTTATATTTCCCGATTTTCCGCTGCTGAGGAATATTTGTGTATTTACGAGGGCGGGCCATGTTTTGTGAAAATGTTAACATTTGCTTCTTTGTTAGCCTCACACAAATTTGGTGCTCTTGGCATGTATTTTCATGCAAAACAAAGAAATATTGTGTTAGTCTAAAGAATATGAGTTACTAAGTTTCTCTTGCTTTCGAAGTTTTCATCTGAACTTAATATTTTGCAGCATTGTATTTATAGCAACAGACAGATATTTGTAAATATGTGTCTCTTTGATATTTTCCATTAAACTGTTTTTAAGCCAAAGACAGAAATTTAGTATTTAAATAATAGTTAGCAGTGGCGTATCCACGGGGGGTTTACGGGCACGGACCCCCTCAAAAGTTGAGAAAATGGGTTGACAGTTTTTTGCGAGCTCTGATGTGCTTCGAACCGAAAAACGTCCCCAAGACCAAATCCTGAACTCGCACCCGATAGTTACTCATAATAAATCGTTAAAATTAATAATGATAAATAATAATGAGTAGTAATAAATAATTACAAATTATATAATAAATAATAATAAAAACTAGATTTCTCTGTCTTTAAAAGTTTTCATCCGAACACAATATTTTGCAAAATACTGTTTTTGGCAGAAATTTTAAGCATGTGGCAATTCTTCTATGGTGAATGGGACCAGATATCAACATGAATTAACAAATTTTACAACTTTTGATAATATTGAATCTCTAGCTGGGAGCTCTATAATTTGATACGGACGGCCTGTCATTTCTCCATCACTACCCGTTTCGATAGAAATCATTTTGGAATAAACAAACCTACAATGGCCTTGACCCTTGGGTACAAATATCCTGCAAGACTATTTTATCCTCTTAAAGTTTTCACCTGCTGTGCTTTTAATATTTTAGTTGAAATTTTGTACAAAGTTTTACCACTCTAAATCTGTTTTTATAGTTCTTTGTATAAATCTTTTGGCAGTTAATAATTATGGCTTTAATTTTTATTAACTGATTTCCCAAATCGCAACTGCCACAAATTGCATGCAAGCCGAAATGCAAATGAAAGTTAAAGTGAAAAATCTGTAGAAATCGATTTCTTGTTGCCTTTATGGGACGCTGCTGCTTCCACTTTGAGTTTCAATTGCAATGGCGTCGCTAAATGCGCGTCGTTATTTGGAAACGTTTTGGCAATGGGATGTATGCGCAACACAAACACAGGCGCAAGCACACAATATGTGTGTGTGAGTCTCTCGATGTATCAATGTATGCGTCGTATTTGTTATTCGTGTGTGTGCGCGCGTATAAAACAGAAAATCAAAATCTCTTGACTAAATTTTTCATTGGTTGGCTGTGATTTCTCTGCTGCTGACGTTCTGTGTCTGTGTGCGTGCTTCTCACTCGCTCACGCTCACACAAAGGCGGGTAACAGTCTGAGAGCGTTTGCATGTGTGCGTGAGTATCTGTGTGCTGTGTGGAAAGACGGGGTACTTCCAATGCCGCGTCAAGTTTTGTACATAGTTTGCTTCAGTGCTATTGTTGTTGTTGTCCTCACTGCCTCTTATCAGTTTTTTTTTTTTTTTTTGTGAGTGAGTGTTGATTGTTGCGCTCTCTCTTAGTTGCTGCTATATATGTGTGTGTGTTTGTGATAGCTCGCTCTTTCTTAGTTGGCGCTCTTTTTTCCCTAGCTTATCGTCATCGTCTGCCCGTGCTCCATTTTTATGTTGACTCCTGTAGCTTACAGAGCTCTTCTAACTATGGCTGCGGCTGTGGCTTTGGTGGTGGATTGTTGGCTGCTTTAATGGTGCTCCTTGGTGGCAATGTCTCCCCATTTGGGTTTATGGTTGGGATTTTTAAAATTAAACCAAAATGAATGCGTCTTTTATGCTTGGCGTTATTTAAGATTCATGTTCTGGTTTAGAATTGACAAACCCAAAGTTGGATTTAATTATGTGACAACGCGTTATAGCTAAATTAAAAAGTTTTTAGCTCATATAGGTTCTTATTAAATAAGTAATCCAAAGGATTAAGCACGTATGACCTCTTAAGAAAAGGCTTTAGTGTGTTTTTCTTAGAAAGTCTGTTGCAATTAGAGTTTAGGGGTCTGCTTAATAGTTTAAAGCTCAAATAGGCTCCAATTAAATAGGTATTATAAGAGATTAAAAACGTATAACCTCTTATAGAGAGGGCGTAGGGTTCAAACGTTCGCCTGTTTATTTTTAAGCTCATAAAGGCTGTTATTAAATACATATTACAAGTGATTTAAAAGTCTTATATAGCCTTGTTAATTAAAGCCTAAGTTTAGCCTGCATTAGAATGTCTGTTATCTTGGAATAAAAAATTAGTTAACTAAACTTATATTTTTCGAGGTCGTCTGAAACACCCCTATGGGAGCTATATAATGTAACCCCGATATCAAAAAAATAATATAAACTTGTCTCCTACGGAAAAATAAGGTACCTAATCTGAAAGTTTGGTTGCTCTAGCTCTTACCATCTCTAAGATCTAGACGTTCATATGGACGGACAGATAGACGGAAAGACGAACATCGGTATATCGACCTCTCTTGTCAACCTGATCATACTTTAGGTAACTTTGGGGGTCTCCGACGACCCCTTCTATATGTTACATACACTTTCGGCTACAGGGTATAAAAATAGCCTCAACTGTTTAAAACATATATTTCGGTCTGATACTTATGCTTCAATTATAAATATAAGTGAAGTAACTTATAAATTGTTAAAAATACAGCACTTTTAAATTACTTGGGGTGAAGGGAGAATTATCAAAAGAAAAAAAGCCACCTGGTTTTGCCGGCACATATGTTGAGTCTAAATTCTAATCTTGTCTGTCCTAGAACTTTAAGTCTCCAAGATAAAGGCGTTGATACAGATGGCAGACAGGTCTAGATCAGTTTCTTTTGTCCTCCTTATTTATGTTACATACTTACATTTACACCAACCGAATATACCCCATTGTGTTAAGACGTGGGGTGTAAAGAGCAATATTTTTAGTCTAGGAATAAAGAAACGTCATACAGATGAATTGAAAAGCAATTGACGAAAGGGGTCATAGGGTTGTGAATTCTCAGTATTTCAGAGAGATGTAGGTTATGGGCCATCGATAATCCGAAATTCTATAATAGTATCTCGAACTATGACAAAAACTTTAATTTCATCTCTCTATTACATTTAGAGTAGTTCATTAATCCGGGTTTGGCGACCAAAGCAAGCAGGGGGCTCATCCCCTTACTTTTTAGCTCTTTTAACAAATATTAAAGCTACATCTGTAAATAAAAAATTCTTCAGAGTTCTCAAAACTTACCGGTATGTATATAGGTGTGCTTTTTCATATCACTCTTTTGATGGAACCGTTTGCCGCAGTAGCTGCAGGGATAAGGCCGCGTATCGCTGTGAATGAGCAGATGGGTGGATAACGTGCTCGAGCGTTTAAAGCGTTTGCCACACTGTTTGCACTCAAAGACCTTCTCCACATTGTGTACCGCCCTGTAAGTATACAATTAGCAGGAACTAACTTTAGACAACACTAAATAAAAACAACAAAGAGTCCTTGTAATTAAAGTGGCGCCACCCATAGACCATCAGGCAAGACTTGTGGACAGACGGACTATGGCATTTTAAATACACAACCACAAAGCAAACATTTTGCCACAGTCATACGGACTTGGAGTAAATCCTGCTTTTTAACCAAATTAAGTAATACAAAACTGTCCCAAGCACCAAAAGCGACTCATTAAAAATGTAAAATACTACGGAAACGGACAAATGTTTGTGGTCTGTGTGTGTGTGTTGTCCGTCTGAGTATGGTGTGCTGCTTTACATACCTGTGCTGACTGAGGCTAACCTCATGGCCGAAGGTCTTGTTGCATAGCTCACAGGCATAGGGCTTCTTGCCATGATGGGTGCGGCGCGAGTGCACCTCGAGGCCATGCGGCGTGGAGAACATTTTCTCGCACTTCATGCAGGAGTACAGGTCGCTGAATTGATGCAGGTTCGGCCACTTGGCGGCCATATGATGAAAGTGCAGGTGTGGTGCATGTGGCATGCCCAAATGTGCGGCATTGGGTGGCACGCCCGCGGCAACGGCGGCAGCAGCCGCAGCAGCAGCAGCAGCGCTCGAACCATTTTGACCAGACTGCAGTGGCACCATAAGGCTGCGCAAACGAAAGAGATCTTCCTGCGAGGCGGGATGGTAGCTGCTATAAGAGCAGAAAGATACAAAGACTTAATTAAGCAAGCCGCTAGAGCTGTAGGTTTTAGTAGCTCTACCAACCTGGCGCCCAGTCCGGATTGTTGCTGACCCTGATGCAAGGCAAAGGCGGCAAAAAATGGCAATGCAGGCGGAAACAAAGGTCGCTGAAACATGGCTGCTTCATAGTTGGGCGGGTAGCTTTGTCGCATGACCTCTAAGGGATTGGTGGGCAGCGTTAAGGAGCCTGTGCTTAGACTCGTGGGCGGACTACGCGCGCGTCGCTGTTGCGGCTCATCACGGCGCAGCAACGCTGATACCGAAAAGAGATCCGACTTTTTCGAGCCGGTGCTATTGGTAATCAGCAGCTCGGAGGCAGCGCTGGGTGAGCTAATACAGGGGCTGCCCGGCGGTGAGTCCACTTCCAGCTCCACAGAGCTGCTGCTCGAGCGGCTGTGCGAGCGTGAACGTGAATGCAAGGAACGCTGCTCATGACTGCTATCCGCATCGTCCATATCAATGGGCGAGGAGCTGTGTGAGGGACTGCGTGAACGCGAACGGGAGCGCGATTGGCAACGCAATTTTTCGCTGGCGCTAACATAAGGCTGACACTTGCGCTGGAGTATTTGATGGTTTTTGCTCAACATAGAGATGGAGTTATTGTTGTCCTCGATGTTGGGCGTTTGTGGGTGTGGCGGTTTTAAGGCGGCTGCAGCAGCCGCCACGGCTGTCAGGTGTTCAGTCTTGACGAATCTGCTTATGCTAAAGGCGAGTGCGGCATCTGTAAAGGGTTAAAGGCAGAGAAGGTTGAGACGGGCGTTAGCATTTAGTAAAATCAGAGCAAAAGGGCAATATATCATTAATCACGCACTCACACATATACGCCCACCTGCATGCATGTGTGTGTGTGTTTGCCATTTGGCAGCATATCAAATTTCAAATGTAATTATTTTCGTATTCAATCGCATAATCCACCTTACATGACCATTAATTCACCCTAATCAAGCACGCATTCGATGTTCCGCATTTTGGCATTGGCCATCAACGCGTCATCATCAACAGATCCTAGACCTTATTGCTGTCGTATTTGTCGTCATCTCACTGTTTGGCAGGGTGAGACCGTCCACCCGACAAAAATTTGTATTTCTTTTTCATAAGAAAGTCAACTCCTAATAGAGAAGAAATCTATGGTACTGCATCTTCGATTAATCAATAGTTAAATATTGGCTAGGCGATTCATGCTGCCCAGATGAAACTCCAATCCTTTAAATACATTCGAAAAAGATCAGGCAAAACTCCATTCAATTACCATTGATTAAACGCACCGGAGTGGATGACAGTTTTTAGGTAACAAAGTGCGATTACAGCTGCCAAAATTTGAAAATCGCAAAGCTGGTCGACCAAAAGATGACGGTAAAAAAGAAAATGGGGAAAAAAACCAACATTTTGGTTCCGTTCCAAGTGCATTTTCTTCTTCACAAACAACTAAACTAGTTTTCCAAAACGAAAGCGACATTTTTGTGTGGTGCACAGCAGGCACAGAATCCTTCGCCGAACGAAAACCGAAATAGAATAATAATAATACGCGTTTAAATAGAACATCTGTTCGGTCCACACTCGGCTAAATGGAGCATGACAAAACAGAAAACACACAACACACACAAGTACACGGCACATCTCACGCCGGAGAACGGTGACGACAATGATGACGATGGCGACGACGACAACGACGATGGCTTTGGGTTATACTACGATAGTATGATGATGATGATGATGATGATGATCACGTTCGTTGCTTTGCGACGCAGGCGCAAAAATAATAAACGACATACAAAGTGGGAAAGGGGTATGATGGGATATGGGTAGGGTATGGGTATGGGTTGTACTACTATATGGCTGTATGAATGTGTGGATGTCTACGGGCGTGGGCAAAGGCGAATCGAATGAATGGAAACGCGTCGCAACAAAGGAATAACAATTTGACAACATTCTAATTCGATGCGGAGATAAAAGTAACAAAGCAGAGCAGCTTAGACCAGGGGCGGACTGATTTTTGGCAGGGCTGTGGCTTTGATTCTTATAGTCACTGAGGCGGCAAACGCAAAGCTAAACAAACATAAACAAACCCACACAAACACACACACACACAAACAAAATGTATCTGTGAAATGCGCGCAGTTTAGTTAGAGTACAAGATACAAGACCGCATCCACAAGATACATAGACTTTGATGATGTGAGCTACTGTTTTCTTACATATTTTGTGGTTGAGAATTTTCCGTAGGAGGGGTGCTGTCCCCGAAGTGGCGACAGAGTGTCAAGTGTTTTTATTGCGTTGCTCTCTGGTTGTAGTTCGTTTAGTACTTTTTTAAATTTTTTTTTTTTTGTCATATGTACCATGCTATATATTATGTTTTATGTGTCCATATAAAGTGCTTTAAGAGCACATGGAAATGCAGAGTATGTTTTTCACTTGGACGCATTTTTCAACTCAAAGTGCAGTTTTGCAGATTTTGCATTAAGACTTTTGAAGGTATTTTCAGAATAAAAAAAAAGACGTATCGAAATCACTAGAGAGGCGGGTTCATGAAGAAAGCTTATTTCAACAACTATGTATATGGGTATCAGAAGATTTATTCGTATAAGCTTATTTTTAATGTGTAGTGTCTTTGCAAAGCTAGATTTTCTGTAAAAAACAAGAGTTTTAAGATAATCGAAGATTTTACAATTTGACTTAGATGGCGGAGCCCAAAAATCAAAAATTCAGAAAAACTTGATAAAATAGTTTAAAGATGACTGAAGATGTTACTGCTTTAATTAAAGGATAGGATGAAAGTTAATTTTCTGTAGCAAACAAGTGAAGTTTCAAGATAATCAAAGAATTTGCAGCTTGACCTAGATGACTGCTAAAAATAAGAATAATAAAAATCTAGAAGAAAACAGAAAAGATAAAAAGAATAGATGAAAGATGCCAAAATCAAGAATATCTTTATAAAAAAAAAGTTTGAAGATAATTAAAGATTTTACTAGAAATAGGGACCAAAAAAGTTTGCAGCTAATCGAAGATTTTTAACCCACAATTCAATGGCACAGCCCAAAATTAAGAATCAAGAAAATCTTAGTTTAAAAAGTTTTAAGATAACCGAAAATCTTATATACAAAATTTGAAGACAGAGTCAAAAATCAAGAAAATCTTGATTGTTTTCTTTAACTCCCAGTGGAGCATAGGGCCGCCACAAAACATTTCCATCTCATTCGATTGTTTGCTAGTGATTTGATCTCATTCCAAGATTTGCCAGATTGTTCGATTTATTTTTGTGGGCTGTGTTTCCATGTGGAATCTTGGTAACTAAAAAGTTTGGGGATAACCGAAGACTTAACACCTTAAATTCAAAAGAAGAGCCCGAATTTAAGAAAATCCTTACATAAAAAATAGTTTGCAGGAAATCGAAGATTATACACTTCAAAATTTGATTAGAGTCCAAATTAAAGCGTTGTACAAATTTTGATATAAAAATATAATTTAAAGATAGCCAAAGATTTTGCAGCTTTAGTACGAAGACAGGGCCAAAAGTCAAGAATATTTTGATAAAAAATTAAGGAGAATATAATTCTGATTATAACTTTTATATGTGTTTTATTTAATTTCCATTTCACTTCTTTAAAATATCAATTTTCGTGCAGATTTTATTTTTAAAAGTATGCAAATGAATGCTGATATCTTAAAAAAGTAAAGAATAGTCTTCTTTAAATAAAAGCTTGATATTATTATTATTTTTTGCGTTTTACTTGACTTTAATTTTATTTTATTTTATTTTATTTTATTTTATTTTATTTTATTTTATTTTATTTTATTTTATTTTATTTTATTTTATTTTATTTTATTTTATTTTATTTTATTTTATTTTATTTTATTTTATTTTATTTTATTTTATTTTATTTTATTTTATTTTATTTTATTTTATTTTATTTTATTTTATTTTATTTCTTTTTAAGTATCTGGGTAAAAAGTTACACCTTCAAAGATATCTATATCTTTGGTTACACAAAACTATGTAGGTAAAAGGGGTTGCCAGACTCAGAAAGCTGTTTCAGGTCTCAGTTTAGCAGCCTAACTGACCAACCTAGCTTTGGCTATACCTATGGCCAACTGTAGACTGAGGTGACGAAATCACTTCGCCCTCACTGCAAACCTAATGTGGAATCGGTCATCGAACACATGCAGGATATCACGGCAAACTTAGCCGACTTTTTACAGGAAAAGAACAAACGAACTTTGCTGTCTTAATAGAGCTCAATGCTCAACCGTAATACGAGCTATTGCCGGACACTGGCTGGTAGGAATCCATGCATACAGGCTTAAAGCTCCTCATCACGATTTCTGCAGAAGCTGATGATAAGGAGGAGCTGAAGGCGGTGGAGCACCTGTTACTGTCCGGGACTGTGCAGAACAAGGTTCCGCTTTCTAAAGTCATACTTCTTTTCTGACTTATCGGAGCTCTCTGAAAAGAGTCCAAAAAGCCTCTCGAGGTTTATTCAGGCCGCCGGATGTATGTGACTTTAAGATCATATAGGACATCTCCAAAAGGGGTGTATGGTCCACCCTGCGGTATCACAACGGGCCTATTCTTGGCCTAAGTGAGTTGAGTCTCAACTGACGCCCTAACCTAACCTTAG
This sequence comes from Chymomyza costata, assembly GCA_018150985.1. NCBI lineage: Eukaryota > Metazoa > Arthropoda > Insecta > Diptera > Drosophilidae > Chymomyza > Chymomyza costata. The sequence continues at coordinate 832,275 of JAECWU010000401.1, read as the reverse complement.
CAGCCTAAGTGTAAGTTCATCAGTTCCGAAGAATAAATGAACCTGAAACACCGACTCTTCTTAGTTATCGTATAGTTACCGTAGAAACTATCGGCCAAAAAAAGTCTTATTTTCTTGAAATCGTAATCAAAACGACCCGATTTGCTGTATTTTATCTAACTTTTGAAATACGTATCTAAATCAAACTATTTTTCAAAAAAAAATCAATTTTAAATTTTCCCAACTTTCTAAAGTCATTACTGGTTCGTGTCTAAAATGTCATGATATATGGAAATTGACCCAAGCTTAGAGTTTGATTGACTTTATGACTAAAATTTTAAGATGTTTGTATCATCCCTTAAGTTTGTTGCACTGCAAATTTTTCCTTGAGTGACCATCGCTTGCTTAGCCAAACAAAAAACCACGTTATTTCATCATTGCCTAGAGTGACCAGAGGCTTACACGCAAGCCCAAAAAAAACGTAATTTTAATCATTGCATTACATTGATGTGCTATAACTGCCCAGCGAAATGTCAAATTTGAACCCTTTATTCCAATTAATACTCACAATTGTCCCGGGAGTATTTCGCAAGCTATCCACCAAAAATCACCAAACTGAACCCCAACTGCGATTAAAGCGAATCAAATGCAACCACCAGCAACCAAGCGCCATTTATGAACAAAATCAACCTGTCTTTTGGCATACGAAATCGAGCAGGAAAACCAAGCAGAAATGGTCTCTAGATGTTGCATGGCAAAGCATTGGAAGCATTTAACGCAGAAAATTGCTGGCAACTGGCAGGAAAAGCAAAGCAACCCCAAAGCAGACAAGTGGCAGGAGGCACAAGCGCGGCGGCTGTGGCACGAACTTTTGGTGGGTGCCTCACGTAGTCGACTTGTTTAAATGATAATAATGAGCTTAAGCATGTGCTCGATAAGTCCGCAGGGTGTCTGCCCAACTTCCCTGACAAAGTAAACAGACGACAACAACAACAACAACAAAACGCCCACCAAGGTCTTCTACGGTTATGGAACGACCCTCAATTGTCGACGGTAGTAAAGTCATAAATTTGTGCACATTAGACATAGCCGTCGCTAAAGTATACCCCACACCCCACAGAGCATACAATACGCCGCCCTTCAACATGCTGCAGTGCAGCTTAGTACCGGATTGCGTGCCATGTTCATCTGTTTCTATCCGCCCGGGAGCAATATTCACGCACTCCACGCACTTGTTCGTAAACAATTTGGTGCCCGGCTACAAAAAGGTAAAATAATTATTCGACACTGCATGGTAATTGAAATCATTGTTATCCTGTTTATGCCTGCCCAAACTATAGGTTGGCCGGATGGCAGGATTATCATTGTGTTAGGGCGATTTGTTGTTTTGGCTGCGAGTCCGAGGAGTGCGACAATTTGAGGGCAAGCGCTTGGCTAATGTTTGTACTTAAATAAAAATTGAATTTAATTTCTATGAACAGTTTTAATATTCTGAAAAAGCAAATGGTTTATGAGATTAGAATTGGATTGACATCAAATGTATTTGTATTTGGTTGGCTGGGCAGCTGTATTGGAATTTTTAGATACGAACTATATTTCTATGATCTTCATAATAAAGGAAACATTTATCGATAAAATAGAGATAAAGTTTTTTTTCAAACAAAAAAATATACAAATAAAATAGTGATTCCATAAAAACGATTAAATCCACTTATTTTTACAATAAAGAAGAAGTGAAATAAAATACAATTTTTTCTTGCATAAAAACGCCTTTTTGCTTAAATTTTCATAAAAACGGTTTTTTGCATTTAAAACGATTAGTGCCATTAATTTTCATAATAAAGAAGAATAAAGGAATCTTTTTGCGATAAAATAAAGTCAAATGAAGTTTTTTTGCATACAAGCACTTTTCGGCAAAAATTTGGACAGTAAAAATAGTTATTGAATAAAAACGATTAAATCCACTTATTTTTATTATAAAGAAGAAACAAAATAAAATAAATTTTTTTTCTTGTAAAAAACGTATTTTTGCTTAAATTTTCATAAAAAATGTTATTTGAACTCAAAACGATTATTGCCATTAATTTTCATAATAAAACAGAATAAAAGAAACTTTTTTCCGTAAAATAAATTTTTTTTGCAAAAATTTTGACATTAAAAATAACGATTGCATAAAAAGGGTTAAATCCACTTATTTTTATAATAAAGAAGAAACAAAATAAAATAAAATTTTCACTTGCATTAAACACTTCTTTTTACTTAAATTTTCATAAAAAAGGTTATTTGCATTGAAAACTATAATTTCCATTAATTTTCATAATAAAAAAGAACTTTTGCGTAACCATAATTTAAAAACTTAATAATTTTTTTTTTTCTTGCATAGAAACGCCTTTTTGCCAAAATTTTCTTAGTAAAAATTTTTGATTGCTTGTAAACGATTATAGCCACTAATTTTCATTATAAAGAAGAAATAAAATAAAATTATGTCTTGCTTAGAAACGCCTCTTTGCTTAAATTTGCATAAGAAGGGTTATTTGCATCAAAAATAATTATTTATATTAAAGAAGAACTTTTGCGTAACCATAATTTAAAAACTTAAAATTTTTTTTTTTTTTTGTATAGAAACGCCTTTTTGCCAAAATTTTCTTGGTAAAAATTGTTATTGCTTGTAAACGATTATAGTCACTAATTTTCATAATAAAGAAGAAATAAAATAAAATAATGTCTTGCTTAGAAACGACTCTTTGCTTAAATTTGCATAAGATGGGTTATTTGCATTAAAAACGATTATTTATATTAATTTTCATAATGAGAAAATCTTATGCATAACATAATAAAAAAAAACAAAACAACATTTTTTTTGGCAAAGAAACATGAGTAAATTTTTTGAGTAAAAAAGATAATTTCCATAATAAACGATTATAGCCATTAATTGCCGTATTATTGGAAAACATTTTGCATAAAATAAATAAACACAATAAAATAAAGGCTTTGAAACATCATGCATAAATTTTTACAATAGAAAAGATGATTTCCATAATAAGCGATTATAGCCATTAATTGGCAGAATATTGGCAAAAATTTTTGCATAAAATAAATAAACACACCAAAATAAAGGCAGTTTGCTTAGAAACGTCATATTGCACAAATTGTATGCATATACGCTTTTGTATATGATTAATTTTTTCCTAAAAATAAAGTGGTTTGCATTAAATCGATTACTTTTATATATTTTTTGAATGAAGAAAGACTTCTTGCATAAAATAAATATGCATACAAAAATAAAGTTTTTTTGCTTAGAAACGCTTATTTGCATAATTCTTTGTTAAAAAAATTTGATTTGCATACAAAACGATTATTTTTATTCATTTTTATAACAAAGGATAATTTTTTGCATAAAATAATTAAACTCGCTAAAATAAGGCTGTTTAGTTAGAAATGCCTTATTGTGAAAATTTTGTGTACGCTTTAACGCTTATATCATATAAGTTATATGCGTAATTTTTGCCTAAAAAAGTGATTTGCATAAAATCCTTTATTTTCATTGATTAAAAGATGATTTTTGGCATTAAATAAATATGCATATGGAAAAAACGTTTTTTTTTTGCATAGAAACGCTTATTTAAGATGATTTGCATAATATGCGATTATTTTTACTAGTTTTCATTATAAAAGAAGACTTTTAGAATAAAATAATTGAACACCATTAAATACGGCTGATTGCTTAGAAACGCCTTATTACAAAAATTTTATAAACGTTTTTAACGCTAATATAGCGAAATTTTTCCCTTAAAATAGTAATTTGCTTTAAACCAATTGCTTTTATAAATTTTTATAATACAGGAATGCCTTTTGCATAAAATAAATAGAAACGCTTATTTTGTTCACAATAAAAAAAGGTGATTTGCATAAAATACGATTATTTCTATTAATTTCATTATAAAAGAAGACTTTTTGAATAAACCTAATATGCATACGGAAATAAAGGCTTTTTGCATAGAAACGCGTATTTTTTTCACAATGAAAAAAGGTGATTTGCATAATATACAATTCTATACATTAAGTTTAACAATAAAGGTAGAATTTTTGCATAACATAAAACTAAAATTAAATTTAGTTTTTTTGGCATAGAAACGCCTGTGTATAAAAATATAAAAAAAAGTAGTTTTGCATATAAAACGATTATTCCGATTAGTTATCACAATAAAAGAAGACTTTTTGAATAAAATAATTAAATGCACTAAAATAAGGCTGAGTGGTTAGAAACCTCTTATTACAAAAATTTTCTATGCGTAATTTTTGGCTCAAAAAATGTGATTTGCATAAAACCGTTTGATTTTATAATTTTGTATGATATCTAAAATAAAATAAAAAATAAAAAAAAATATATACGTATGGGAATAAGAGAAAAGCTTATTTGCTTTATTTTTCGCTAAAAAAAAGTTGATTTGCATATAAACGATTATTTTTATTAATTTTCATAATAAAGAATGACTTTTTACAAAAAATAAATATATACACTTCATTTAAGTTTGTTTGCATAGAAATGCACACGTAACGCAATTATTTGCTAAAAAAAAATTAATTTGCATAAAAACGATTTTTCATAATATGGGAAGATTTTTTCATAAATGGCTATTTTTGACTTCAAAACGCGAAAAATCACGCGAATTGGTTTCGGTTGTTAAGCAAATTGCTCTTGGGAGTAGCGGAAAACGCAAACCAAAACGTCGTTGCTAGCTAAGTCCTTGAACACAGCTAATTGGTCAAGGAAAATTCTTACTAATAATATAAATAATAGTTTGAAGAAATATATTTTCATAGTTAGACTCAGGCACTTAAATCAATCGTTTGCCTCAAAACTTTATCTAACTAGGCTAGAAAATATAGTTAGTATTCCAAATAAAATTTCAAAAACCCAACATATCTCGATTTTGGATCTAATTTGCTTGTCGAAATCATTTCTCTAAACGCACTTTATATAAGTGTTCTTGTTATCAGATTAGTAATACTCCATATAATATATAAATATTTTTATATCAAACAAGTCTAATGCGTGTTTTTGTATGCACTTTAGTTATCATGCACATTTTTTATATTACTGCAAAAACTCTATGCAATCTATGCATAATTTATTGCATTATTTAGTTAAGAAATCAATAAAAATAACAACATTGCACATAGTATCGATATGTAGCACTTATACTATAAGCCAGTTATCGATAACAAAAAAATAACAGTAGTTGAAGGCTATACCGTAAATAGCTTTCGGCAAATATGAAAGTAAAATACAAAAAGGCTAAGAAAAAACAAATATTATAATACAAAAACAGAGAAATAGCAAAAAAAAAAAAAATAGCGTAGTTGGGTATAAATAATATAAGAGCCGACGATATGACAGGTGCCATATAATGTAGCCGTAGATTAGGGCCATGATTTGGGCACTGGTCGCCGCACTTATGAAAAAGTGGATGCATGATTTACGAATTCGTAGAGATTTGGTTTTAGATTAAGGCTTTACGAAGTATTTACCAGGGCCGTGGTTACTTCAAACCATGTATAGGGTCAAGCAAAGCGTTCTTTTGTTAAGCACTCGTTACTTATGCTTACCACTTGAACATGACTTTAGATGAGCAATCAATCCATGGCAGTTGAACTTATCAATGCTATCAGTTTTGTAAACAGTCAATGCAATTACAATATTTGCTTTTACACTGCAAACTGCATAACACCCAATATTGGCCCTCTAACGTTTCACCCTTTCTTCAGGCTTATCGCGGCAGCAATAAATCAGAAGGCTATCTAAACTTTAGAATATTTGTTTCTATATTATTTTTACTGATAAATGACATTTAATTGCGACAGGCAGACATAGCACGTTTTCACTTTTCACAACAAATGCCCCCCAAACGATCCACAAAATTAAAACGAGACGATCGTAAAGTCTATCAAAAAGAAATAATAAAAATTGTATCCATGCCATCCCACAATTAGCCGCTCGAGGCCCGGAATTTTTATATATGTTATTTTTATTTATTTTATTTCGTCTGCCTGTGCAATTCACTTTATTCTATATGCGGGATTTTATGATATCTACAGCTGGTAGAAGCTTCTTTTTATTTGCTCACATGTTTTTGTGATTTTTGCTAAAAGTGCGATAAAAGTCTTCGATATGCGGTAGTTAAGATATGACAGCAGCAAACTAATAATAATAAGGAAAAATATCTATCAATTGGAGGTTTTATTAACTTTTAGAAATTGTATTGCGTATAATAACTTTTTATACACTGTGCTCAATGAATGGGTATTGTAGATTGCTGTGAAACTATATTTAATAAAAAACAGTAGAGCTCGTGGTATTTAGCAAAATATATCGATCGATCTGTCGCGTATCGGTCTAGCTTCATCAATGCGTAAATCGTATTAAGCACAAGAGCTGCAGCCCCGAAACTTGGTATGCAGGTACTCTTAAGACAAAGATTTTCAAATTGTTTTAATTAAACTTAATATCAAGATTTTGAAAGTCTTTAAATTTTTGTTAATATTAAACGTCGGGGACACCAAAATAGTTGGGGTATAGGGTCTAAAGTATCTTAAAGCCTGTATTCCCTATATTTCGGATTTATTGTTTGGGTTCCGTATTAAATTGAAATCCATATTCGTAAGAAGTCACAACAAACCTAAATAACATCGATATTTCGATATATCGAAATTTATATCAAGATAATGTAAGTAATGAATATTCTGTTCCGGCCGGAATTTTCTTTCTAAATTGTGTTTCAAATTGTACTTACTTAAATTTCGCATCCATAGTATCGTTCTTTCGATATTTCTACTTCATATTGACGGTTTTAACCCCATTTTTGCGTTTTTAATTTTTTTTTTTTTGTCATTTTAAACTTATTTTTTAAAAAACATCTATTTTGACTTTAATGACTCTTATAAAATAAATTTTAATTTTTCCGAAATCGGATTAGTACAACTGGAAATGTAGGTACAAACCATTTTTTTATAATCAAAAAATTAATTTTTTTTCGATATTAAAATTTGTTTTTTGAAAATTCAAATCGATTAAAAAATATTTTTTTGTTTGAATCTCAAAATTTGTTTTCGAGAAATTTTTTAATTTTTTTATAATCTGCTCGAAAACAATCAGTAAAGGATCTAGCTATATAAGTAAAACACAAATTTTTCCCAAAATTTAAGTTTTTAAACTTAACGCGTTATGGCTTGATTTAAAAAAAAACTTGTTTTTACATATTATTTAATCGTGACTAAGCTACTAAATATTTTGTAATATATTTTTTATATCTAACTTGTCGGTAGGGTTCTTTAAAAACAAACATAAAAAAAAGAACAAGAAAGACTTCTAGTACAGTAAACCTATAGTTTCATCTGGAAATAAATACTTAATGGATGAAACTTTCAGGGATCGTTAGGGACCTTGTTCTTAGTCTAAAACTGAGTTTGTGTAAATGTTGGTACGGTTTTTGCATGATATTTTTTTTTATGTTGATAGTTGGAAACGGTGTTTGGTGTTTTTCTAATAGCTTGCAAATATCTCAAAACAGATAGGTTTTTTCGGAAATTTTACCCAAAAATTTTGTTAAAGTAATTGAAATTATCTATAAAATGAGTCCTCCATCACTTTTCTACGATCAATATTTTCCAGCAATCGTACAAATAAGTCGCTCACAAAATTTTTCTTTTCGTTTTTGCGTGCTCCCAATTCCTTATTTTCTATCTACTCATATCAAATATGATTATCAACAAATACGAAGCTTAAAATTGGTAAAAATATAGTCTAAGAATATTTAAATTCCTTTTAATTCTTCCAACAAAGTAATCGGTTTCAAAACACACTAAAAATCTTATTGATGAAATTGGGAGCACCAAACATGTGGTTTCAAAACGAATCCGAATAAAATATTCGATTCAAATGTTCAGATTTGTTTTCCGGAGCACAAACGTGTATTCTTTTTTCTTTAAATATCTCAAAATAATTTTCATAAAAAAATTTTGCAATTGCATTTTAGATTTTAACTCGTTTTTAATACGCAAATGAAAAAAATTTTAATATTTCTCGTAAAGTAGTGTAACTAGAATTCCAATATTTACTTAAATTTTCTTCATGCGTCGTTTATATAGCTGTTATTTGATAACATAAACATAAAAATGTTTAATTCAGATCCATCAGATGATACACATTTAACATCAGATCTTAAGAAATTCTCTTACTTTTTGATATGAACCAATATAACTAAAACGTTTGTTCTTAAATTTTTCAGAAGTACACAATGCGCGAAGTTTTAAACCTGATTAACCACATTTCATGTTTATGTCGAAAAATATTATTTTGTCCCATAGTGCTTTGGATATATTTCTTATTTTAAGTTGAGTAAGTAAACAATTAAAACAAATGATAATCTCTCGTGGTTAGTAAAGATTTATACGATCAAAGTGTCAAGGTATGCTTATACAAGGTGGAGTAATGCTGCCGGCGTCATAAATAATTTTAGTGAGAGCAAGAAAAAGCGAGAGAGTGAAACAAAGCAAAATCGTAGCTGTTGCTCGCAGCCGTACAAAATATAAACAACCCTCTTTATGCGCAGTCGCAACGAAACTAAAAATTGGTAACTTTCGTTAAGCGGCTTCGGCCGGAGTACGCTACTTTGTAATGCTGGAGAAAACATCGATGATCGAAGTTAAAAATCTCTGGATATCGATGTTGGCCAACAGAGATGTTTCTCCAGCACTACTGCACTCATCAAATGGGTGTTTAGTAGTGTTTTCTCAAGCACTACTACCTTGTCAAAGTGTATATTTTATACCTCTAGAAATCGACGCATTTTTTTGGTTGACTCTGCTTGAACTGGATCCCGGCGGCGTCTATTCCAGTCTACGCACAGTTTCCGACAGTAAACGCATTTTTTGGTCAGTATACCTAGCAAGTTCAGCCCTATTAATAATATCAATAGCCCACGCAACCCATGTAGTGCCTAGTTCATCTGACTCATAAGAGTTCGCCAACATTTTATTTTTTATTTTTAATTCATATTAAGCTGCACCGTCTTTGGTATTACAAGTTTTGCTTCTGAGATAAGATTTTCGCGTTCGTTTGACCAAAAGTTTCAAAGTCCACCAAATATATGACTAATTAGTAAAAATAACGTAACTTCTATTTTGTTTTCATTGTACATAGTCCATCGAAATTCATATCAATTGGCAATAAAATGGTAGCTAATACTACAGCAAAAATAAGATATCGATTTCCTTTAAAATCGCTGTTCCTAACTTAAAGTAAGTACTTCTTAGATAAAGTGTAAGTCTCAAGTAATAAAAACATGGCATCATGTTTACAAAATATATATAATATTTTAGATAAGTAGGTACATGGCAATTTTAAGCGTGCTATAAAAGATGTCTGGCTCAAATTCTTTTGTATATTTATATAAATCAAATCACCCTTTATCCCTAGAACGTGACAAATCTCTATTTGTAGTGCTTAAACTTTTGTTTAATATTTAAATAGTTTAAGATTCCAATCTGACTCTAATTTGAACTCGTCTTTTGATAACATTTCTCTAAAAATCAAACTCATCCCTGTTTGGTTGTTATTGCTGCCCTGGTTATTAATACATACTACGATTATTTACTTATCGGTCGGTCGCATGTTTTATGATACCTACTTTTAACTCTTTGAGTTTTACAACAAGCTAGAGGATATTGACATATTTGAATGTCGTTATGTATTTACCTCTGGTTGTAAATCATATGGAATATTGTGCCAGTTGTGCCTGTTGCTACAAACCATACTTCCATGTGGACAGTGTGTATCTTGCAGATACTACACGAGACTTGTGCGTTTCAACAAAGTGGGTGCTTATGGCATGTTGTTAGTCGAATGTTTTTTTTTTTTTTTTCTTTTAGCTGGTATCTTTATAGATTTACAATCCCCAATTTTGGTCTACTTGTGAGAAGTTGAAAAATAATATAGGTATATTTTTATATATGTGTACATAGCATATTGTATATGATAGGCTGTGGGTTGCCAATGATTCGATGGGTTACCAATGATTACGACGTGTGTCATAAATAATTCATAAATATTGCTTTGATTTTCGTAGCGACAATTTGTTATTAATCAGTTAAGCCATTGGAATACCCTGCAGGGGATTAAAAGTATTTGAAAGGAGGTTTAGACTAAGAAAGGTTTCTAGAAAACTAATGTTATGTAATTTTTGGACTAAGAGCAGCTGCTTTGGTTTGAGCCAATAGAACAAACAAGTCAACTGCTTGCTTTAAGTTTCATCTGTTCAATTGAGCAATAGCAAAGATTTTAGAAAGTACTCTTAGTACCCAAAAATGTATCATCTTTGCTATGGTTCACATAAACTAGTCATCTGATAGATTTAAGTTTCATCTCTTTACTAAAAAAGCGCATTTTACAGAAAAAAATATGAAATCTAATATAAAAATAGGCTTTTTTGCTTCAAGCTCTTAAAGCAACTCAGAAAAAAAAGTAAGAAAGACTCTTTATAAGTTTCATCTTTTTCAAGTGAGATAAGCTCTTTTGTTTGAAACTCATAGAACGAGGCATCTGCTTGATTAAGTTTCATCTTTTCGCTAGAAAAGTACGTTGTGCATTTTGTAAATAATAGATGAAATTCAATAATTCGCCTGTTCAATATCAAAAATACCACAAAGAGTACTTTAGAAGAATAAGAAGAGAAAAGAGTCTCTACACCCAAATATACATCATCTTTGTCAACCGAGATATGCTGCTCACAGAACAAGCCTTCTGCTTTGTATTAGAAGTCCAAAAAATCGAGAAAATATTTAGGCTCATGAAAAAATACCAGTACGTATACTACATAAGCACCAGGAAAAAGTCGAGGAAAAGCTCTTTATACACAAAAGTACGTCATCTTTCTAAACTGAGATAAGCTACTTTGATTCAGGCTCAGATAAGCTACCTTCTGCTTGATTTATGCCCAATATTAATGTTAAAAACATGAAAAACCTAACAATCCGCCTGGCGCATACCAAAAAATACCAGAACCAGCACTACATAAGCACCCAAAAACACATCATCTTTCTTAAGTCAGATGAGCTAGTTTGGGTTAGGCTCACAGAACAAGTCATCTTCAGTTTATTTGTATCTCTTTATATCCCAGAACAAGTTAAACGCGCAGCTTTTGGTTATTACTAAAATTTCTAGGTCACCCAAAAAAAAAATTTATTTCAACTGAGATGATTTAACGCTTATAGAAAAAGTCATTTGTTTGAGTTCATTTCAAATTTCTATGCCCAGGAATAAAAACAACATGGCTCATACCAAAAAAACCAGTTCGAGCACTATATAAGCACTAAAAAAAGAGACTAATAATGTTTTGAAGTATCCAAAAGCTACGTCATCTTTCTCAATTAAGATAAGCTACAAATTCTGGGCTCACGACACAAGTCATCTGCATGAGTTAAGTTTTATCTCTTTGCATCCCAGAACAAGATGGTCTTTATCAAAAAATTCATCATCTTTTTCAACTGAATTAATCTAAAGCTCATAGAACACGTCATTTGCTTTAGCTACTTTTTGTCTTTCTGTATATCCAGGAATAATATACACAGCATGATTCTTACAAAAAAATACCAGGTCGAGTTCTACATAAGCACAGACAGACTCTAAAAATGGCTTAAAATTCCCAAAAATACGTCATCTTTCTAAAAATGATAAAAGATGCTTTGTGTTGGCTTACAGAAAAAGTCATCTGCTTGAGTTTAAATTTATCTCATTATATGCTACCAGAAAAAGATGGTCTTAACCAAAAATTTCGTACTACGCTAATAAATGTATCATCTTTTTCAACTGAGTTAATTTAAAGTTCATAGAACACGTCATCTGTTTTAGCTACTTTTTTTCTTTCTATATCCAGGTATAATAAAACAACATGATGCTTACCAAAAAAATACTAGGTCGAGTACTACATAAGCACTAAAAATACAGTGTACAAAAATACGTCATCTTTCTAAAATGAGATAAGCTGCTTTATCTAGGTCTACAGAACAAGTCATCTACTTTAGTTTAATTCTATCTCTTTATATCCCAGTAAAAGAAGGTCTTTACCAAAAATTCCAAGCCGAGTACTACGCCAATAAATGTATCATCTTTTTCAACTGAGTTAATTTAAAGAACATGGAACACGTCATCTGGTTAATTTATTTTTCATCTTTTATGTCCAAGATTAATAATAAAGACTATATAGGAAATTCAACAAACCGCTCAGCTTATACCAAAAAAAAATATTAAAAAAATACCAGGCCGAGTAATACACGAGCACTGTATTGCCTATATAGTGCACCCTTCGTTAAGCTTTATTTACAGCCCTCATTAAGACGGAAAGCCAAACAGATGTATAAATATTCCAGATACCTCGTACACCTCGGTAATACCACACACTTTGCTGATTAGAGGCCCCTACAACTGTGGGGCACTCTGACCGACTGACTGGTTGCCAAACGATTTATTTCTTCGATAGAATATTTTCGATTGCTTTTAATTGCTTCGAATTGTTTGGTGTGATTTAAAATTGTTCAATATTTTATTATCAAATTTATATCGCTTAGCCTCGTGCAATATATAGCTAGGTATTTAGATATGTCTTGAATATTATTTATATGCAATAAAGCGTTTACTTCGAACCAACTAACAATTCACAATTTTGACAGCTCTATGAGCGATCGGTCGTGATTTAACGCATACTCTGAGCTCATACACAAGGAATGCATATAACAATTGTAAATAGTTCTAGTTGTATCTGTATCTATATTTGTATCTGTATCTATGAATGAATCAATGCGGCTATTGCTTTGATTAATTTGTTTTGCTGGCGCTGTTTAACCTTTTGGAACTGCACTCTTAGTCGACATTTAGTCTGTACGTAGGCACATGGCGTTTGAAATTTTAATTTAACTTAATTCGTGACTCACTCACGGTTCAATGGGTGTCTCTGCTGTCGAAGTTGTCTAGAATTTAAATGTATTTGTTTTACGTTTTAGAAAACTACCGTTGTCAACGACAAAGATCTTTATTAATTTAATGATGCCAAAATGGGTATGACTAACATTAATGGATGATCCGTGGAAGTGGTGGTCATTTCAATTGGGTAGCTTTATTTAATGGTTATACGAGACGGAAATGTTATGACCTTTGCAAAGGTTAGATAATAATTAAGCAATTGTTTATGAACTTAAGTTTGGGTGCAAAAGCTAGAGCGGAATTAAGAAATATTTTTTTATAAGACTGAATCTTTTGGCATGGAATTGAATTTGAAACAGGCGATATCACTGAGAGCAAGCATAGTATCTATTATGCAATATTTGCCTTTTAGTATATGGTTAAATCCAGTGGCGAATCCATGGGAGGTGGGCGTTTTCGGGTCTAGACCCTCACTCCCCCAAAGTTGGACAAATTGGTTGACAGTGTGTTGGGAGCACTGATATATAAAGGGTCATCAATCTTGAGGTTTTGTTTTCAATAGGGTTTTTGTGTTATTTATTCAGTTTTAATTGCCATTTCATCATTGAAAGACTTACACTCGAACAACGTTTACAAATCGTACAATTATGTTACGAAAATTCGCGTTCTGTAAAGAATGTTACCTCTGTTATTCGAACGCGTCAATTGGAACCTCCGCATGAACGAGCTTCGGCTCAGTTACGGCCAACACTTGAAAAGGGCTTATCTTTAAAAAGTAAATGACAAGAATGGTGCTTTCTATTGATAATAAAGATTTTCCGATTCATTTGAAATATTTGTATTTTATTGCATTTCAAAAAAAAAAAAAACCTCAAGATTGATGACCCTTTATAAACTTCGCAGTGAAGAACCCCACTTAAGACCAAATCCTGCATCTGCAGCTGGTTAAAACTTTGACAAAAACACAACCCATGTAATTCTAAGAAATTTAAAATTCGAAAAATCCCATAAAAATTTTTTCACATTTTTTTAGAGCTTTTGATAGGAAAATTGGAGTGAGGATGCTAAATTGAATTTTGCAAAGCTTTGAAAACCTTGGCTTGGAGGTCTGCTCAAAACGTCTTCAAAATATCGAACCAAATATAAACGAATTTGTGACGTCACACCCGAATGCTAAAGTGAAATAACAATTCGACAACAAATTAAGGAGATTCTTGTTCTAGATAACCCAATACAATGAAGATATAGGCATTTCCAACTTGGCGTGACGTTACATTTGTACGAATAAAAAAAGAGAAAAAAAACGGAAAAGCTAAATTTTTAGGAAATTTTTTCAATGTAACTAACTGAAGATTTTTCAAGCTTTTTTTAAAAAATGTTTTTTTTTTTATCAAAAATCTTAAATTCAGACTGCCTTGCATTAAAAAATTATTCTGTAATTATGTAATTCATAAAATAAAACCGCAGATTTTTTTTCAAAATTTTAACGCAAATTAGAGCACAACAAGTCGTATATAAACTTAAAAAATAATCACATTTATGTTTAAGCTGAAAAGATTTTCGGCCATTTTTTCATGACAAACGTATGTACACACATATACAGACAAAGAGTGGGACATAAGAGCATTTGAGGCAATAACAAAGCCCAAACTTACAAAAATGAAGAGAAAAGACAGAGAGTAGGAAATAAAAAGAAGAAAAGCGCTTAAAAATATTTCAGCAAACAAGCGAAAATCATTTTTGGCAAAAACCAAAAGCAAAACAAAGAAAAAAATGAAGGAAACCGGAAACAGTAAACTGACGAAGGAGCAGATAAAATATATAGAGAGAGAGAAAAGCGTGTCGCGGCAAACAGAATTGAAAATTCAATGCATGCATATGTGTGTTTGTGTGCGTTTGTATCTGTGTGCCGCATATCCATGTCGCTAAAGCTGAAGGGGCTAAAAACGTATCCGTTGGATACATGTAATGCCGGTAAATGAAATCCACTGCGTGCATGTGTATGTGTGTGATGTATGGTTGTGTTAGTGCGCATATATATACACACACACACAGTCATTCATTCATTCAATGTTCATATTTGAAATTCAACAGCGATGGCGACGATAACACAGCATCAGCCTTACAGATACATAACGCATACATAGACATAGTCAGATACAGATACACACACACACAAATTTGTATACACACCATACCATATACATATGCATGCAACCATATCCATCCATCCATATGACTCGTTTGCCATTTTCAACCCAATATCAGTGTTGTGTATCTACAAGTTTGTTTGTACGTGTTATACGTAAGCACGTTTGCCAGCTGTAGTATCTGTATCTGTGGTTCGGTATGGATTTTTCAATCCCGATATCCACTTGTCCGCCATGTCGGCACGGGAGATTTGCACATTAAGCGCCACACACAAACAGAATAATGAAAATTTTTGCGCCCGCTTTTCTCGCTTATTTTTGTTGTTTTTTGACCACACACAGATACTCTCACACGCACACACACAGTGACATAAACCAAACTTGGATTTTTTTCAATTAAACTGACACTGGCTGGCTGGGTTGGTTGCTTATCTGTTTGGTTGGTTATGTTGGTCGTCCTGTAGCCGCTGGCAGTTGCAATATTTTAAAATCACACATTATTCAAATCATTTTTTACAATTTCTTTCATATCCTTGCCAGAGCTTGTCGCATGTAGTATGTGCATTTTTTTTAATTAACTTGGGAATACGAAATGTAGCCTGGCACCAAAATTCGCTTCACTCGCCTGTCACTTGCAGGTAAAGTTGAAATTGTTTTTTTTTCGGATTGGTAGTCACAGATGCGAACAATATTTATGTTGAAGTTTATATAATATGTATATGAGTCGGCGCGGTAACATAAAAAAATTTCGAGGTGGGAGTTACAAATTTCATTCTGTGTGATTTCTGACTACGCAGCTTAAACATTTTTTAAATCTTTAAAAAATTGGGATATTTGGGGATAGAGCGGGCCAGGATATGAGTAATTTTCAGTTAAACCTTTTTAAGAAACGTTGAAAAAAACCTATAAAAAGCTTTAACAATAACACAGGTCTAAAAATATGGGAGTCATGTCAGTTGTTGGAAAACTAAGGGTCATTTAGAAGTATTGATTTGGAACAAGACTATGAATGCAGGAACAGGGTTTAAAAATATTTGGGGTTAGTGTTGCCAAAAAGCTAAGGGTTTTTTACTACTGTTGAGGTTACGTT
The DNA here is from genome assembly GCA_018150985.1 of Chymomyza costata. NCBI lineage: Eukaryota > Metazoa > Arthropoda > Insecta > Diptera > Drosophilidae > Chymomyza > Chymomyza costata. The sequence goes on along the minus strand of JAECWU010000401.1, from coordinate 816,080 downwards.
GTGGTCTGTCTCTCCAGTTACATCCTTTAGCACCACTCTTACCTTTTGGTTTAAGAGTCTTAATATAATAATAATTAATATTTTTCTGACTTTATATTCGCGACCTCAAAAACCCCCGAAGTGAAAATTTTCAAGAGAATTTATACAGTAAAAACTAATTGTCTTAAACGCTTAATGCAAATGCTAATGAAGTTAACTTCGAATAGCCATAACTTTGTGAAAAATTCAATTTCATAACTGATCTCTTGAACGCTTTTAATACATAAACTCAAATATCTCAAAATCCTGGCGTGAAGGGCCAATTCTGATTCGGATTCTACGCAGCATATTACTTCGAAAATGACCCTTAGCTATCCAACAACTAAACCATGTTGACCTGTGAAATTTTTTCTATAGCTTTAATATACAGAGTACGGTGGATACTTTGCTACTTTATGTGCCAGTCAGCTCATGGAAACCTTTATGTTTTCAAAAATATATCTCTAAATTGATATTTGCATATATATTTTTTTTTTTCGAGAACACTCATTTTAAATTTTTTATTCTTCTTGCATCTTTAACTTCTTTTCGATTTTCTATGGCACTGATTTTTCAAATTTCCTTAAGATTGCATCGCCTTGGTGTAAATATTTTCAAAATCTTGGACATTTTATCCTTGAAAAAATTTCAAAAATCCCAAATTTTTTGTATTTTTTGAGAAACTCATTTTAAATTTTGTACTTTTATATCTTTCTTAAGATTTTCTAAGGGTATGATTTTTTTAAAATTTAAGACGAATTATTTTAGTCTTAAGGCCTATACGCAGTTCGAAAAATTTCGCGCGGAATGACAAAACTTCATATAAAAAAAAAAATCTCATTTGGGATATCCCATTTGGGACTGCGTAGACCCCTTTACGGAAATTGCAAAAATTTTCAAAACCTAGAAAGCCTTCGATAGTCCATTAAAGGACGATTTAAAAAATGATCCATATTTTTGTAATTTTTCGTCGTAATTAATTTTGAAAACCAACGCTTTGAAGAAATTTCAGTATATAAAATATATACTAAATAGACAATTTTATAGTAATTTGGAACTATTTGAGTGTATGAAATATTTTAACCTTAGCTTCCAATACTAAATTTTTCAATTTTCAAGGTGCATCAAGATTTCGGCTAGTTATTAATAACAATAACGACTTATTGGTTTGCGAAAGGAACGGATTTTCAGGGCATACAACTTCTAAAATTGTTCCTAAATAAGTTTTAAATTGTATCGTCGTTGTTATTTCTGAAATTATCTGAACGGCTTTGAGGAAATTTCAAAATGTATTAAAGAACTATAAGAGATTGCGGAGTATATCGTATAAAGGCAAGCCGTAGATTCTGAAATATTTAATTATTTATTTATTTATTTATTTATATAATTATAAAATCACCCGACGTTAATTCTAAATTGCCATAAAAAGTTTGTATCCAGTATTCAAAGCCTTCTGGCTCAAATGTTTGCTTTTATACTCAGAGCCTACTAAAGCGTTGAAGAATGATGCCAAATATTAAAAAACTGTTTTAAAACTATTTCAAATATAATTCAACTATTTTAAGTACAGATCCGAAAAAACCTTGGCTGATTTCCAAAATGTTATCGTAGGTGAATCCTGACTTGGTAATATACATTGTCACACATTGAAAATATACAGGAATCTCAGTTTTTCGAGAACCCATGAATCCTTCTTTTGGGCCCGCCTCTTACCTATTAAAACTTATATTATCTTAGTCCAGTAAATCTATCTTAGTGGAAACTATTATTAAATGTATTAGCGATTAGGTTTCGCACCTTCCAGTAATTTTTGCTTGATCTTATTCCATGACTCTAATCAAACATAAGCCATATTTTTCTTATCTCAATCGATTTGGAAACTGCTTTAAAATCACGCTACTTAAAGCCAACTAATCAGCTGTTATTAACATACAGAAATCTTTGGTCTGTCGCTGACTAACCAAGAAAAGTAGCCACTACTAATCTAGTCTCTTATCAAATATGATCCATAAAATATAAGCATCTACTTTAGTTCAATTTTATTTTATTAACTATTGTTGGACTCATATTTTGGAAATATCTAAAGTTTGCATTGTGATTATAAAAATAAATGTAAATGAGGTGTAACCTGGATTGTGAATATATTTAAAATTGTATAAATCACGGTTTCTAATTTCGACTTGTATTTTTTTATCTTATTTTATTTTTATTTAATTTTTATTTTCTAACACTTTCTGAACGTTTATAGTTGATATTATGACGAGTGGAATCATTTCGACAAATCGTAATGCAAAATTGCAGCCGCTATAAATATTACCGTCAAGAAGTTTAATCGTGATTTAAAAAAATATATTACTGACTTCCTGGGCTGCATTATAAACCTAGGGCACTAATCGAAAAATCAATATGACTAGTTCCGCTTTTTTTTTTTGTGATTTTAATTTTGATTTGGATTTGTCGATTTAACAATTTACATCACATATATCTTTCAACAAATCAAAATCGGATTCAAATTTCGGAGCAGATATGAATATATTTCGAAAAAATGTATTCGTGATAGCAAGCACATGTTACTGATTGCAGGGGTAAACTTGGGGCACTAAAAAAAAAAATCAATATTAGGTCTATTCCGAAATTCTTTTGTTTTCCAATTTGAAAATTAATCAATTTAAGCTGTCTTATTACCAGCTGGAGTTTTCCGGAGTGCTTTTCTGCATCCCATTTAGGTTCCGATTTGTCAATTAGACTATTAAGTTTCTGAACTATTTTTTTAAAGCTTATTGTTCATATTTTGCGCACTACCTAGTAGTCTGAAGAGTGAAGTCATCTCAACAAATCGAAATCGGAATCGAATTCGAAATTCGGAATCGTTATGAACATTGAAAATTTGCAAACTCGGTTGCTTTTATTGAGAACCACTTGCAAATTTGCTGCACTTTCTTTCAAATTCAAACTTTGGAAAATTTCGATACTAAACGAAAACTTACCGTCGGTATTACGTTTCTTGGGCAGCACTGCCTTGAACGCAGACATGGGCGCATAATCATGTGGAGACGTGGATGCCGCCGGCATTTGCTGATGCTGATGATGTCCGTCCACAGAGATTTGCGCCTGCTGCATACGCTGATGCAGCAGCTGTGTGGGCGATGGGATTGTGGCCATGGTAGTCAATGTGCTAAGATCTCGCACCTGAAGTGAAGAAGACGTTTGTTGTTGCGGGCTGCTGACAAAAGGACCAGGAAAATCGGCTGCAATGGCGGGCTTAAAATTGCCTATACTATAGTCTATGGGCAGATGATGCTGCTGCGTGGGTGGTGCAGCCGGCGGTGCGGCGGAAGCAGCAGGATGCAGCAAATGCTGGCCAGGCGCTTGCATTTTGGCAACGTCCATAACTCGTTTTGGGTAGAGTTTTTTTTAAAAAAGATTTATAAATTTGTTTTTTTTTTTTTAATTATTACGTATGCACTCGATGCTGGTAAAGACGCGACGGCATTTGCAACGATTTACACGCGCGTAATGAAAACGGCACAGATTTTTTTTTTTTTTTTGGGACTAAGATGTTAACACACACGGGGCACTTGACCAAATGAGCATAACTGTAGTGCTCGACGTCCGGGAACGGACTAACTGTAAAAAGTTAATCAGTGCTGCTTTGGCCGGAGCAGAGACAACGACTACGGCGCTACGACTGAGAGTGAATCTGGCTGCTGATTGAGACTGCGAGTGGTTTTTGGCGCTGGCGCTGACGCTGCTGCACTTGACTTTGCACATGAACACGGACGGAGTCGCTAGACAACAGAGACGGCTGCGGGTCTGGTGGCGTTGCCTATCGGAACACGCGAATCCGACTATTCCAATTGTTGCGATTTCGATTTCCCAGCCTAGATTGGAAGAAATCAAGTTAGCCAACTGCCGGATACGTTTGGCAGCGACGCGCAGAGAGCGAGACTGAGAGCGTCTGACTGAGCGCACTTGCGCTTATGTATAAATCTATACATATGTACACGCAAGTTAGTTTGATTTTTTTCAGTGTAGCGCCCGATGCGCGTTTTGCGGTTAAACAAAAAAAACAACGTCTTGCTTCTGCACAGCGACTGAGCATTATGACTGAGCTGCAGCAGCGTTGCTTGTCAGCTGAAACATTTTGAGAATGAAACATGCGACTGGAAATGTGCTGTTAGCTGAGCGAGTGCAAAGCAACAAACACAAAGTGCTCTCTCTTGCGCTTTGGCCAGCGCTTGATAACAACCAAAACGCAACAGTCACCCACAGCCCACCCTCAGCACCCAGAAGCCACCACCACCCACTGTTAGTTGGCGTGCAAGCAAGATAGCCAGCGCGACCACCATTGCCAGCACAAATTGGAAGGCTGGCACATTTTGGCAATGGAACGTGCCACCACCACCATTGTGCTGTATAATTCCTGCTCTTGCTTACTTTGTCTTTCGCTTAAGTTGTTTGCCTCTTTGTCTGGCGCGTGCGTTGACGCAGCTGTTTCCAGTCAGCCTGTTGATTTTGGGCACGCCCTTTCTTCCAGTCCGTTACGGTTAATCTGGATTTGCCATTGTTGTTGTTGTTGGTTTCTTAAGTGCGCATACCGCTTTGATTCGTTCAAATCAATGCGTGTGCGACGGAGGGAGTTTAAATTTTGGAGTGGTGGTGGCCTTTGGAGTTGCGGCCGGGCTGCACGCCCGCGACACGCGTTGTAATCGTTTTCAATATGATGCGTTTGTTTCTATTGCAACCCTTTTTTTTTTGTTTTTGTGTGTGCTTTCCTATCAAGTGGCATTTTTGTCCTCACTGAAGTGTTGGCTTGTATGCTAATACTTGGCACGCTTCTTGACTTTTTGATCTTTCTAGAATTGATTTCCCCTCCGGACTTATAGACTGCACTTGTTAAGTGGTCTAAACGTATCTGTTTTCTGTCAATGCATTTGCCATTTGGGCACTGATATTGTTATTGGGGACTGCGCTTATTCATGAGCGATAGGCCGAAGATCACTTTCGTTAGGGAAAGAGGAAAACTACGTTTACTATAGCAAGCATTTTGTTTTGGCTGATTGCATTCAAAGTTTTAGACCTCTGCGTCAAAGAAAAACACAAGTTATGTCAAAAGGTCATTCAATTTCTGTTTTAAAAACGGAACGAAAATATGATCCAGTTCGCCCTCATTGATCGTGCTGTGACTCATTGACGGACCCAGCTCCATGTCCACTATATCCTGTCCCTAAAATGGATCTGCGTTCGGCGCTGTACGCAATGTTGAACAAAGCGGTCTACTATTTTATTGGGGTTGCTGTAGTCACTGTATATCGACGTTGTGAGGACTCCCTGCACCGTAAGTGTATTATCTCTTCTGTTTACCTTGGAAAACATGAAGAGTATTAGAAATCAGTTTTACAGTATACCTTACCTTAACCTGGACTTACATCCTCTAAGTTTTCCAATTGGTATACTTAAGAAAATCTTACCATTTTTGGGATTTTTATACCTATTAAAATTATAGGAACCCAGAAGTTACTTGAGCTGCTGTAGGCCAGCCGTGCGAACCGAGTACCGCCTGAATTTTCCTTCTCTCGTAATAGCTGTTTGGTGGTGTGTCGGCCAATACCAAAAAGGGCGTAGGCGCTATTAGTGGTTTCACAACAACACCTTTCATCAGCTTACCATTACATTAGACACCAATGTTTATGGCACTTAGAATGAATATTTTTGATCCCAGAAATATTTGACATAATCCACAGAATGTAGTACTTGGACGGTGCGAGATTTTCGTCTTTCTGAAAATTCGGCAACGACAAGTTCTAAATGAAACAATGCACCGACAAACAGAAGCTCACCTTCTCCGGAAAACTACTTACTATCTTATTTACGAAATTATAGAAAAAGACTTTACTACTTTTAAAAGAAGTATAATGATTGATCGGGGGCCTGGCTTTCATTTGTACAGAGCAAAGTTTCTGATTGCGGTCAACCTGTCGACTGCCAGAGCGACCTCTGTCTCAAATGATTGCAAATTGACACACAGCCTATCTGGGTAGCATCCGCTAAATAGTGAGCAAATGTGTGCAACAAGTCACACGGAAGTTAAACGGATGAGCGCAGGGTTTGGGATCCGCCTCGTAAAACAGTAAACCAATGAAAACCCACAACCAAAACCTCGGACAAAATCCGCCCTTATCTTGACGACCACCGCAAAGCGAAAATGGACAACGATTTGAGGATATGCACCTAGAATATCCGGAACCTCAATAGGGAAGGTGCCTCTATCCAGCTGGCGGATGCCCTCGAAAAAATTGAGGCTGATATACACCGACATCCAGGAAATGAGATGGACAGAACAAAGTTGCGATATCTACTAAAGCTGCCATGCTGAGAGGCGCAAGTTCGGATGCGGATTCGTAGTCAGCCGGAGACTTCGTCACCACATCTCAAGATTCACTACTGTATGTGAACGGCTGGATACAATCCGTGTCAAGGCTAGAATTTGCAACCACAGCCTAATTTACGCTCAAGCCCCGACGGAAGAAAAGGACGATGCTGTTAAGGAAGCATCCAAGGGGGTAAGGTGATCAATGAAGTCTTTCATAAGGTCTGAAGATAGGGTAGTCCTGGCGTACGTTGGATGGACTCGTTAAATGACTCACTTGCTATCATTGGTAGAAGAAAGCGTGCCTAACATGACGTCGTATAGGAGAATATTCCATAATGTTTTGAGCCCCTTAGCTAAACTACACACAATATCATATGTAGACCAAACAACTCAACCAATAGGAAACCATGATCGCTTGGTAATTTGGCCGTTATCCAAGTTTCTTGCCATGGCTCCCTCAGTTTCAAATCAAAATCTACGTCATTTAATAAATGAATGCTTTCTGTTCTTATGTATGTCAGCCAGATTTGTGACAGTCTAATTGAGTTTTCAGTAGTGAGTGGAACTTGACAACGTGACACTCCACCAGCCCATACTAAATCTAGTGTATAATTTCTTAAATCGTTACCATGTGTTCCATATGGCGTTCACTGCAGACTTGACACAAATATCGTAATTCCATACTCTGATCGAGTACCAACACAAAATGCGTAAATCTGTGACGAAAACTTTCGGGAATTCATAACACTTATTTATGTGCATGTTGAAATGGAAACATTAGCTCTGCGTGTTTATAAATATTTGTCATAATTTTCCAAGACAATGCGACAACATGTGCAACAGAACTTGTCCCATCTCTCGCAATTGTGGCACTTCTTTTCGAGGTCGTCATTTAGGGAGCATTTAAAAAAAATTATTTGAATGTATTTGTAGTTGGGGGTTTTAATGTGCTGTGTCGCAATTAAATGCATGAGTTTTTAAAAATTAGAAATATGTCAGAATTTTAAATTTATGACAAACAAAAAGCTTAAACATAGCTCAGTACTTAAAACAAAACATACCATTTTATCGTCCCCAAACAAAGATCACTTAAATCTGTAACTTCACGAAACTTATGTCTGCAATACTTTAGAATATTATTTTAAAAGATGAAACATTATGTAAGTAAGAGCTTAGAACTTGTCAAATGTGTTTGTATAGGGTGATTTTTTATTAAAGCTGCAATACTTTAGAATATTATTTTAAAGATGAAACATTATGTAAGTAAGAGCTTAGAACTTGTGAAATGTGTTTGTAAAGGGTGATTTTTTATTAAAGCTGTAAACCTTTAGATCGAAAAAAATAATAAGTTGACATTTTAAACTTGCTTTTTGATTGAATTGATAATCATTTTATGTAAGTAGTATTGGAATATAATATTATCTGAATAAGATTAGATTGAAATTTCAAATTGAGTCAGACCAACAAAAATGTTTTGCTCAAGCAGCTAAGACCTTGGCTAAAGATATAATGTACTTTATATAAGAACCGATTTGAACTTATTAGTAAAATTTAAGCGGGTATCAAGTGAAGTAAAGTGGAATCGGCGGATGTGGCACGTTCTGAAAATCAAATTCTCAGCCACTTTTTAGTCCAGACCAATTTAATATTTTTCCGAAAATGCAACCTTTAAAAAACACCCTTTTATTGTTTTACATTTGTATTTAAGCTATCTAGGTTTAAATAATTATAAATTAATTTTAAAGTTCCTTTGTGAACTTTGGCTACAAAGCGTGTAACTAATTTGAATTTGAGCTCATTGATTCCAAATGAAATAAATAAAAAAAGTATAAACTATTATGCAAGGTCTTCGTCAAATTTGCATGTAAAAAGTAACCCTATGGATTTATGAATTGATTCAAAGGCTAGATCTCAAAAGAAAAACATGACGGGTTCTTTCATTACCGCTAACTTGGCTATCTCATGAAAAGACATCACCGGGTCTATTTACCAAAATTGTTCTTGGTATTTTAAAGTTATGTTATAACACAGTCACGATTTTCGGATTCGTAGGTTAGACCATTTGTATTGCATGATATTTGGGTCGCTGAGCCCGATTCCGAGGCCGAAAAATGCTTCGTTGCGAAAAAAATGTTATTTGGTTTTTCGAGATTATTTTAGAACACTTGGGTGTTGGTGTTTGTTGTACCTCGAATCGGCTTCAGGGAAATGCAGGAAATTTCCGATATAATTTAAGACCACTTTTTGTAGTGACCCTGTGTTATCTTAATTGAAGTTGTGGCAAAATTGTGGAGTGATATTCATGATTTCATTATATGTAAAGGGTGTTTTTTTAGAGTTACACAAGCTAAAATCATAATAAAACAAAGAAATATATTTTGAATATCAATGGAACGGGCTTTAATGGATAGAAAATTTGATGACATTATTGTTTAAATATGATTCCGACCATGTGGCCGCCACGGGTGGCGCGAACGAGGCGCAATCTGGAGCGCCAATTTTCACAAAATTTCCGCAAAATTTGCGGCCGTATTTCGCCAATAACTCTTCGAATGTTGATTTCCAGGTGTTCAATTGTCTCTGGTTTATCGACGTAGACAAGTGACAGTAATTTTCTGTGGATATAATGGTGTTTCGACAAAAGCTTGTGGATTATCCTTACTCCAAATGCGACAATTATAGAGTAATTTTGGCTGTCATGACCATTTCAAAGGAATTATGTAATCCTACAAAAGCTTGTAAGATTTTCATTGCCTTACTATGTAGTATATCTCAGGCCCTTTGACCTTTAATCCGAAGAGCGTGGTCCTCAGAAAATTTTTCTGCGGAGTGGAAAGCTGAAGTCATTGTTACCATTCCGAAGAAAGATGATCTTAACTGACGCTTCTTAACTGCTTCCCGAAAGTAATTGCATCATCCTCCTAGCAAGAATATCCCCGCTGATTGAGAACCAGCTGCGCCGAGAGCAAAATGGTTTCAGGCCCCACCCCTTATGCGTGGACCACATCAACTGATTGCGTAAATTTGTTGAGCAGTCCGCCGAATAGAGATCGCCACGGTTTTTACTACTTGTGGATTGCGAACGTGCCTTTGACACAAACGACAGGGAAAATATCTACAGAACACTCTTACAATACGGTGTCCCCGACAAGATCGTCGCCCTAATCACGCAAGGAAGAGGAATTCTGCAGTAAGAAGCTTCATAACTAAAGACGGAGGAGCTTTAATTGACGTTACTGCGCGAATTAAAAAAGCGCAAACAGCTTTCCACAAACTGCTCAAAGTATGGCCCTCCCGCGACATATCACTCCGCAATAAACTTAAAATCTTCAACTGCAGCGTGATGTCAGGTCAGCTCTACGGCTCCGAATCCTGGTTGGTCTCAGACAGGATTAAGCGACAGCTCCAAGTCTTCGTCAACAAATGTCAGCGGAAAATATGCTGCATATTCTGGCCAAATATCATTTTAAATGGGGATCTCCTTGTGATCACCAACACAAGGAGATTATTACCATTATCAAGAGACGGAAGTGCAACTGGATCGGCCACACCCTAAGAAAAGTGCACGACAACATAGCGAAAATGGCCTTCCAGTGGAACCCGCAAGGCATCCGCCAACCTGGCAGATCTCGGAGCACATGGATGAGGACGGTTCTTACCGAGAGCCGCTCCAGGGCCAGCTGGAATGAGAACAGGCGGCTAGCTTTAGATAGAAATCGTTCATAAAATATATCATACATCATAGGTCTTCGACCAGGAGTGACCTACATTATGTATTCAATTCTTCTTTTTTTTAGTAAATTGTGATATGTACTGCATGCCAAGGGATAAATAATAATATATAGTAAGAGACTGTTACAATACTTTTAAAAAATTTATTCGTATTTATTCGTGCCTATGTGCGTCTGGGCTGTTACAAGACAGGCAACCACTTTAACCTAACCTATGTCTAGATTTAATGTTTGCTTAATTGGGAGCTTCATAATTTGCCTCAACCTTACAGTGTGATGGGAGCTATAATTTCCGAATTCTATTTCGGAAAAATACCTTTACGTTTTTGAATCTTCTAAACATTTTCTTAATCTCTCTTTTCAGCGGTATTTGGCTTCATCAGACCGGACGCTGCAATCAGGATCTCTAAACTAGCTTTGTGTACCGCAAGTAATATACTATATATTATATATTGATAAAAAAAAGTTTTCCAAAATAAGCGTTAATATACGTTTTTTACGTTCATATTTATATATCACAATTAAATCAATGAAGACCAAAACTTTTGAATCGTCTTGCATAAATTTTATTGATACTTTCATTCAGTAGCGAGGCCCTATGTTCCTATTTGGAACGGAAACCTATATTCAGTGGCGGGTACATTGGGGGTTTCCGGGTCCAGACCTTCCCCAAAAGTTGGAAAAATAGGCTCACAATTTTTTGCGATCTCTTCACACTACAAAATCGAAAATTACGTCAAAACGGGGTCCAGACCTTCCCCAAAAGTTGGAAAAATAGGCTCACAGTTTTTTGCGAGCTCTTCACAATCGAAAATTACGTCAAAAAAGTTATATTCCGATACCAACTGTTTATAATACCCTTTTTAACGTAATAAGAGTGTTAAATAAACAAACGTGATCTGGTGGAAAAAATACGAAATTTTAAAAAAATATTTTTCATAGAAAAGTTAAACTAGCCAGAAAAAAAAAAGAACTGGACTGAAACACTTTTAATTTTGTCGACTTACGTACTATATTTATTGTAGTCAATGGATTGTTGAACGTCTTAGGTATTTCCGTAAAAAGAATATTTGCTAAACCTGGTATTATCGCTATCTATGCGTACTATATATTGTATAAAGAAATGTGTTAAATCGAATGGGATATTATGTACCGAGCTGCCAACACATTAACTTTGTATGCATATTGAAAACAAAGTTTTACAACTGCAATAAAATATATTTTTGACATGAATTTTCAATCAGAATTTTAATAGCCCTTAATAATAACATGGCTATCAGTTATCAGCGCATACAATCGGTTATCAAAGCAAATTTTCGGTACCAAGAAAACCTCAACCTCAACGTGTGAGTAGTGAGCTCTAAATGGAACCAAACGGGCAACGGCAGTGCAGCAATCAGCAAATAGAGTACTGATTGCCCCGTGTCCGTATCCGCCTTTGCCTCTGTCAATGCACCCGTCGAGGATCGTACCTCTGTATGGTGGCATTATTCCACCACCGAAGTTGTAAATAAATTATTTATAGCTGTTACTTCACTACAGTATGTGGTTGTTGTGGCTCTCTAGTGGTTGGTCTTGTTATTGTTGTTGATTTAGTGTGCCTCTTTATACGAGCAGCAGATCGATAGAGCACCATGTGGTTATATATAGAGGAACTTACGACTAGTTGCACCTACAACGGCTAGACGTTTGAGTAGCTAGCTACGGGTTGTTTGGTCGGTTGCAATATAACTATGTATAGACCCAGTTCAGGTCAGTCTTGTTCTAGGCAAACGCACGGGCGGGCCTCCATGTGCACCGTGTGCGCGCTCTTATCTAATCATGGCAATGGTGGGCCGCATATCGATAACTGGGTGTTGGGTTGATAGGCTCATATATTTTGCCTAGAGGCGGCAGATTGAAATAAAACTTGGGTTTTATAGCCCATCCAACAAATATTCACTACAACATACTTTAGCCAGGCGTAAATCCTACACCTCTCCACCACTCTGCTGCTCTACAAATAGTCCCACATTTTATTCAATCGCAAATATGACCATGCTATATATATTTATGACTCGGTTTGGTGTAACAGCAATTTGTATTGTAATTATTGACTTTTTCGGTTACCCTGCTTAACTAGGAGCTGCATTTTGATTGCCGTTTTGGGGGCACCAGGGAATACTCCTTAAGTTGTAGCGATATACGGTAGATAATGGCTACGTTTACCATATTCCGGAACTCCAATCGAATAAAAAAAATGTTTATAGACATTTTAGTTCAACTGTGGCAATACATTTTTTATATTGTAGGCCTTAGTGCTGGAAGTAACATCGATGTTTTTTTATTATTTTTCCGATCATCGATGTACTATTTCGATTATTGACCAAATCCCATTACGGACAAAGACACTTTTCGCTTTTGTAGAAAAAATCAAATCTCAAAAGATCCGAAATAGTAGGGTTGACTCAATTTGGCACTTCGACAATATTTTAATGACGAAAACTCAGATTCAAGCATGTGCCCGTTGAATTACTGGAAGGTAATAATTCTTAAAGTTTAGCAAGGCTGGCAACCCAGTGAGCGACAAGCGGAGTTCGCTTTAATCAAAAAAAGTTGACATGATTTTTTTAAGTAACCATAATGAAGGGATCTCAAATTAGTTTAAAGATTATGAGACTACAATTCTGGCTGGAACAGAACATAACTCACAGGCTCACACTTTTGATATAGGCACCCCTTATGGACTTTGGGCAGCTGAACCCGAAGTCCGAAAAACCCCGATCCCAGGGTTCTTAGATAATATCCAAATTATCTCGTTTTATGGGATTTTTTGCTGTGAAGGAGTTTTTTGGACTTCGGATTCAGCTGCCCAAAGTCCATAAGGGGTGCCTAAGTCACATGTAAAGTTTACATCACTTTTTTTTGTGAGCCTGTATTATCTTTTGTTTTCGTTGCATAACCTTTTGGAGTGATATTTATTATTTCTTTGCTTATTTTTCTATGAAATGTAATTTATTTTGAAATGTATATTATGAAAATATAGTTATCTCTTGGTTTGTTTGTTAGTTCCATTTTATTATTTGAAAATACTTATATAACCAAACCAACAGATGGCCCACTCTGAATTAATTTAAGCATTCAAAAAATGGTCGCCACATGTACTTCGATGTATCGAAACATCGATGTATCGAAGTTGAAAAATATCGATACATACATCGATACATCGATGTTTCGCCAGCACTAGCAGGCCTATTTTTGATCGTTGGTTTCTGGGATTGCAGATTCGTGTAACTGGTTTAAGATCAGTTAAAATTTTAATTTCAACCATAAGTCATACTAAATTTGAATTTAAACTAAAGTTACAAAAAAATGTTGATTTTTCCCATTCCCAGAATAAGCTAACGACCCCCAATATATCAACTTGGCACTGTTACCCTAGAAATATCGTCTTTTTTTAAATTATACACTTATTTTTTTTTATTATTCTTAAACAATTGTTTTTTTACTATTCAATGACTACAATAAATGTAGGTCTTTATACTTTATATGGTACTCTTGGGGACAAGGTTACTCGCGACTAGTGCATCTGGTTTAAATGCGCCTTAATACTTCTTAAAGCTCAAAGCCTAACCAAATAATATTGTATTCATATTCGTCTTAGCCTAATTACCTAAAAAAAAGTGTATTTATTCTTTGAAATCCCCCGTTCCCCACCTCCCATGAAAATGTTTCAATACAAAACTTGGCATCAAACCTGATTCAAATTAATTTTTACAAAAAATTTGACGCAGTTTGTATACGCTCTACCCATAGTGCCACGGCCTTCATACTTATTGAAATAATTTGTGGGAAATTGTATAATTAAAATCCATATAGAAAAACCGTCGAATGTCTTAGACAACTGCCAAAGAAAGTGAAATGAATGGAACGGAATGAATTCGATTCTCTTTGTGCACCTACGTTAACATGCTCAGAATCCTTTTTCCAAACCAGATTTGAAAAACTTATTTCTCTCAATATTACATTTTTATAACTTTTTCAAAAAATTTGCTATTAAAATTTCAATGAACGGAGTCGAATTAGAATGAACGAAATAAAATTTAAATTTATTTGTTGCACGAAATTAACGGAATGGAATAAAATAGAACAAAACGAATGAAAATAAATTGTATACTCCTTGCACGACTACGTTGACAGTTTAATTTTTTTTAATTTTCCAAGCATACAACACTCACTCTTAGAAAATTTAACCATTTCGAAAATTTAAGACTCGATATTATGAACTTGAATGAATGGAATGAAACAGAAATTGAATGTAGAATGAAATGAAAATTAATACCATGTAAGAAAATGAATTATATTCTATTACACTAGTTTACACATAAATGAACCTTCGTACAAAAGTGTTTTTTAGGGTAATTTGGGGTTGAGAAACACGGAAATCATAACCTTTATTTTTCTGAAGCACGTTTTCGTGATTTTTTCGAAAAACATGTTTTTGGGCACTTTGTGAGTTATTCGTCAATATCTCGTAAACAAAATTTTGTATCGACATGAAATGATAAGATCGAAAGGTATTGATGTGCTCTTTACAGTGATATATAGGGTTTTCCAATAAAAGGTGTTATTTTGGTATTCAAAGAAAAATTCCATTTTTTGAGATATATGATCGGATGTTTATTTCATAATTGCCGTTAATATTGGAAAACAACATCAGCCAAATGATCACCACGACCACGCTTACAGGACCATATCCTTTTCATGAAATTTTCCATAACCAAATCGCAAAGTGGCTGCCCTATGTCCTCGATAGCCACACGAATTCTATCTTTGAGGTCTTGAATCAACATTGGGCTATTGGCGTAGACCTTATCTTTCACGTGGCCTCAAAGAAAGAAGTCCCAAGGTGTTAAATCACAAGATCTCGGTGGCCAATTGTAATCACCTCTTCGAGAGTTAACACGGTCCTGAAACTTTTCCCGTAAAAGAGCAATGGTTGCGTTGCTTGTGTGGCACGTAGCGCCGTCTTGTTGAAAGTGAACGTTGTCCAGATCAATACCATCCAACTCCGACCATAAAAAATCATTAATCATCTCTCGATAGCGCAATCCATTCACCGTAACTGTTGATCCAACCTCATTTTCGAAAAAGTAAGGTCCAATGACCCCGCCGGACCATAAACCGCACCAAACAGTCACACGTCGAGGATGGAAAGGCATCTCAACAATAACTTTTGGGTTTTCCGAGCCCCAGATGCGACAATTTTGCTTGTTGACGTAGCCACCGAGGTGGAAATGAGCTTCATCAGTCAAGATGATTGTTCGATGGAAGATTTTCACCATTTTTGTAGTGAATTTTATTATTTTCAATGCGTTGATGAAACGTGTATCGTTCCATTTTTAGTAATGGCGTAGTTTCTTCTTGTCAAATGTCGAAATATAAAAGCTTCAAAAGTGACAGCTACCGAAATACCGGGTGATTCAAAATAACACCTCTTGTTGGAAAACCCTATATAATATGTAATATGTATGTATGTAGATAAAGTAAGAATTATAGAAGTTTCGCCCAGTTTTCAAAATTACAAAATTTCGGTTTGCTTTTTATTAACGAAAAAACATTTGCAAACATTCCGAGTCTAAGATTATACTTGGAACATATTTTTATAAAATTTACGGTTTGGACGCTATTTATGCATTCATATGAAATTTTTGGTAATTTTTAACAAATTCTTACAAAAATTCTATTTCGAACGTAAATTAAAAATTTAAAAAAAATTTTTCATACAGTTTTATTCGTGGCTCGTAAAATTTGATCGATTACGAAAAAATGAGTGGTTGTTTATTAAAATCGGAGTAAAATTAGATAATTAACAAAAAATTGAAAAAATCTCGAATACGGTGCTTAAGAAATAAAAAAGTTTGTCATTTTCGTTTTTCTCGACCTAAAATTACCCTAAAAAACACTTTTATACGATGGTTCATTTTTCGTGAAAATTAGTGTAAGCAGAATCGTCGCATTTGGAGTGAGGTTAATGCACAAGCTTTTGTCGAAACACCATTACATCCATAGATAATTACTGTCACTTGTCTACGTCGATAAACCAGAGACAATTGAACACCTGGAAATCAACATTCGCGGAGTTATTGGCGAAATACGGCCGCAAATGCTGCGGAAAGTTTGTGAAAATTAGCGCCTTTTACGCGCCAGCCTTGGCGGGCACTGGGCCGAAATCATATTTAAACATTAATGTCATAAAATTTTCTATTCAATAAAGCCCGTTTCATTGATATTAAAAATATATTTCTTTGTTTTACTACGATTTAAACTTGTGTAACTCTAAAAAAAACACCCTTTACATTCAAAATTTTTTCAATTATTGCTTATCCAAGCGATTACTATTTTTTATGCCACTGCTCCAAATGCCCACAAAACTATTCAGATATTTTCCATTTGCATTTAAAACTAACAATCAGACGAACAAAATTGCTTTTCACCTTTTTTTTTTTTGTATTTATAATTTGTACTTTGTTTTTCCAACTAAAAATAGAATGCCATTTAGAGCCGTCGCCAAATGGCAGAAATAACAAAAATAACTACGTAGTAGAAAAAATAACATTTGTCCAAAAGCTAATTACCAAATAAACGAACTCGATTGAATCGATTGATTTTCCATTTCAGCTCAGATAAGCAACCATAGCGATGATAAAGATTTGTTATCAATGAAAACAGAGGCGCAATCCCCACCATGCGCACTGCTGAACCGTCTGTGATTGGGTCGGCATTATGCCGAATGGGAGGAGCCGCCAGCCCCGTAAAGTGCTGCTCCCATCAAGTGTGGCATATTGGTGAACTTGCTCGCAAACGCCCAGTTTGGAGCACTTTTGCTTTGGCGGGGGGGTTTTGGGTGTCGGGGGTAAGTCACAATGGCGATTACGGGTATTCGTGTTTGCTAAAAGAGCGCAGCCATAGCCCAAATTCTGGGCGGAGCCAGTGCGAAACAAATTGTTTAAATCAAGGTAAAATAAATACAAATCGAAGAAAAATATTTGTGCACCACTTTGTGGTTATTTAGTTGATGGACAATCCAAATTGTAGAATTTTCAAGCTTTTTTTTCCACCATGTATTGTATTTTTTTTTCTGCTTGTTTTGATGTATGTAAATAATTGAGTAGTGATTTGAATAAAAACATTCGGTTTAATTTTTAATCTCAATACTATGTAGATAGTGGGATAGATTATTTTAATGTTTTTTTTTTGTGCCTAGGGATTTCATTTAATTAATTCGTTGTTAAGCTGGGATATCTGAGCAGATAATATTAAAGTAAAATATATTTGTACAAAAAATGTTTATTATTGAAATTTGATATCCGAACAAAACAAAAAATAGGTAATAGGTAACCCAAAAAATAAAGATTTTTGACTCTTTGCGTACCCGAAGCGTGAACCGACTCGAAAGTCTCAAGGCAGCTTTTTTTAGGTCTCTAGTCAATGAAAGCCCCAAAAATTGTAACTGATTGCCACGAAATTTTGTAATTTTTTTAACTCTTTTTTTGGGCTTAGACTCAGGTGAGGATCTAGGCTTTGGTCTTGGGGGAGGTTCATCACCGCGAAGTGCACATGTATCAATGCTTGCAAAAGACTTTTAACCCATTTTTCCAACTTTTTGGGGGTCCGGACCCGAAAACACTCTGTGAATCCGACACTGCTTAGACTTATCGTCGTACCTTACTGAAGAGACGCTTGACTCTTTAGTCACCTTTGAAATTTAAACTATTTTTTATTCAGTTCTCTAGGCAAAATTTCAACTGATTGCACCGAAATTTTGAATTTTTTCGAAGATTTTTTTTTGGCTCAATCGCTTCACTTTTTAGCCTTGTCCTCCTGTATATCATCTTTTTGTAGCTGATGTTATGGGGAATCTCATGTTTCTAGTCACTGAAAGCCTCAGAAATTTAAACTAACTCAGCCTTAAAATCGTTGTACCTTACAAAAGAATCGCTTAACTTTCCAGCCTTATCCTCTCTATTAACTGATTACTCCGAAATATAAATTTTTGTAAAGCTCTTCTCGCGACTCAAAAGCTTTGGTCACCAAAACTGCGAATTTTTAAAGTTTTTTCAAAGTATTTTTAGGCTGAGCTTTGATTGATTACTCCGAAATATATATTTTGTTAAAGCTTTTCTCACGACTCAAAAGCTTAAGTCACTTCAGGTTTCCGAAAGTGTAAATGATAACTCCAAAATATCAAATTTTTAAAAGCATTTTCTTTTAGTCTGAGCCTTAAAATTGTTGCGTTCTACTTGGTAGGCGCTTGACTTTCTCGGCCTGCCCTCCTATAGATGGTGCGGTGAACTAGTGCTGGAGAAAACATCGATGATCGAAGTTTAAAATCTCTATATATCAATGTTGGCCATCAGTGATGTTTCTCCAACACTTCTGCATTCATCAAATGGGTGTTTAGTAGTGCTGGAGAAACATCTCTGTTGGCCAACATCGATATATAGAGATTTTAAACTTCGATCATCGATGTTTTCTCCAGCACTACGGTAAACATTTAAAAGGTCTGGTCATTGGGGATCGTAGAAATTTGAACTGATTACCTCAGAATTTCCAAATTTTTTTAAAGATTTATTTTGGGTTGAGCCTTAAAATCGTTGGCCTCTATTCGAGTGCCGCTTAATTTTATATTCTCGTTTTCCTGTGGATGAAGTGGTGACTCAAACATCTCTGATTGCTGGGGATTCCAGAAATTGTAACCCAAAAATTTAAAAAATGTTTTGAACTTTTTTTAAGGCTGAGCCTTATTATATTTGTTCTGTACTTGAGAGCACTTAACTTTCTAGCCTTTTCCAATTATAGTTGCTGTTGTGGTGATATTTTTGATAACTCAAAAGTGGCTGGTCAATAGAGATCTCCGAAATCGTTACTGATTACAGCAAAATTTGAAATTTTTCACATAGATTTTTTTAAGTGGTTCTTGACATCGTTGCTCTCTATTTGGGAGGTGCTTAACTTTCTTTACTTTCTTTTGATGAGGATATTGTAGACCTCAGCAAATTGAACTAATAAAAACAAAGTTACCTAAATTATGATGAGGGTGACTGAAGAAGTCGATATACCCATGTCCGTCTGTCATCTGTCTGTCTGTCCTCTCTGTATGAACGCCTAGATCTCAAAGTCATAGGGTATCTCAAAGTCGTCCTCATTCCACTTCAACGTACGACATCTATTTTTTTGTGGTAATTCAAATAATTTCGCCTTAAAAAACAATTTGCTAAAAGATTTTTTCGGTGTATAAAAAATAAACAAAAAAATTGTGACATCCTTTTTGAACCATTCTACGGACTCGATAAAAAAATAGTCAGTTCCTTATTAAATGGTTTACAAAGAAGTTCGGGGCAGTTTGAAAGTAGGTCTTGGATGCATTTATCTGTTTCACATTATTACAGCTATCAAATTATTGGAGATGGATATCCTGTGATATCCACGTGACCAATATCACTAGGACACCTATCGGTTTCGTAATACCTTCTTTTAGAATAAGTTCAAATAATCTTCTTGGTTTGCATCTTGGCCAGAGATCTCGGGAGCTGCACCAACGAATATCCCTTTCTCATTGTAACATTTTTGTGTTTTTAACAATATTTTGGAAAGGTTATCCTGAAGGTGTCTTTGCATGTCCTGCGTAAGCCTTTGGTTGCACGAGTCACTCCTTTGTTTTTTCGAGAGGAGAGTGATTGAGTGCTGTGTCCGACGTATTCCGTATGGTGGACTAAATTGCTTTGTAGACATGCGATGATAAAGCCTTCATAGCTTTTGCTGACTGTTGACAAGAATAAATAGTTTCATTGAAGTTCCCCACAAGGGGTTAGCAAATTTTTCAAATTGTCATCTTTGCCCCACTAAAACATTACCCTAGCTCAGGAGTTATTCAGTAAAGATGTCGATCCTTTGCCTTCTTCAAGTATAGATTGTCAAAAATGGCGTACTTTAAAGTCGGGGCGGACGACTTTGAGATACACTGGACCAACAGATTGCAATCAAATTCGACTAACTTATTGCTGAGTACTCCAAAAAACTAAGGTTACCTCATATATTAAGAAAACCGAATATACTAGGGTTGTTCACCGAGGGGGGGAGGGGTTCAAAAATTGTAAAAATTGGGTAACGAAGTTTGGGTACGGCCCCTGGCTTCTACGTGTGCTATCTTTGAGATTTAAGAGTTGATGCGGAGGGACGAGCCGAGCGACGGACATGACATTCTTTAGGTAACTTTGGGAGGTCCCAACATTGAAGAGACCGTTTCAAAAGTTAAATATTTACAATTATGGTATGATCATGGCTATAATTTCCTTAGCTTGCCAATTGTTTTTGGTAACTGCTTGTTGGACTGCTTACAAGCAGTTTTTACTTGTAAAAAAACGCAAAGTTTAAGTGTAAAGGATATCAAAGTGCTTTAAATATGCAAGAGTTTATGTTTTTACAAAAACGGAAACACTTTTGAGTACAATAAAAAAAAAACCTAACTTTTACCAAACGCCTCAAAATAAATCTAATGCACTTAACTATAACAACCAATCGTGAGAAGTTTTCCCGATTGACATTTTTATGCCCCCAAAGTTGAAATTCATCAGAGGCACAACAAACTCCACTTTACTAAGATCTAAATTTAGAACGAGCTGAGAACTGAGTAGTGGCCTGTGCAACCAACAACAATGACAATCAAGCTAATTAACAATTTCCATTGTGAAAAGTGTCAGTGCGGTTACTTTAAAGGCGAAACAGCTCTCACGCCTACAACAGCTCTTTGGGGCCAAACATGGGCGTAGCATACTCATAGTAGCCATATAAACAACCTTAAGCAGCATCTCAAGCTGTGAAATACTCATCAAATGCCCACAGGGAGACAAGAGAGAGCTGTATATGCAATTAAACAAACCACAACAACAACAATAATAATAATCCAGCTCTAGACAGACACCCAAGTCCAAATAATGATGATGACGATGATGTCATCTGTGCCTAGGTTCCAGTTAGATGATCAAATAATTCCGAGTTGTGGTCGTTGTTGTTTACCGCCCAAAGTCGAATCCATTCCATGATGTACTACTCATTAATTTATCCAACCAACCAACAGACGCAGCCATTTTCAACAATCGGTAGACTCAATCGAGGCAAACACTTGGGCGTTGAGCATATTGTATCTCATGGATATTGTCTGTCCGGGTATCTGTTGCGTTATACGGCTACGAATCTAGACAGTGTGGCCAATTTAGTCTGCTTTGGCAAATCAATTAAATTCAATTAATCCCCCAACACTGTTAATGGAACGTAATGGAAGGGTGACATGGTGATATCGCATAACCAAACGCACACATACCACATGGTTCTAGCAACGGATACATTGCGTTCCGGACGCCAAAGTCAATTCCACAGACTGAAACTGGCGCTGGCTTGAGCTTTTGATGGAGTGAAAAAAAATCGCATGTCTGAAACGATTTGTGGCTTACACTGTACACAAAGTAGTTGACCAGGAAATGGAAAGAAGTTTGCAGTACAAAGATTTTGAAAATAGATTTTTAATATTCTAAATCAGTTTCATAACGCCCATATGGCTTACTTTGCATTAAGAATAGAAATTATTCCAACGCTTTTAAATTTAAATAGAAAATAATTTTTAGCCTATTTAAAAATAACTTTTATATTAGACATTTTTTAATTAATTAATATTAAGTTTTCCGATAACACAAGTTTACAAATTTAAGGTTCATCGAGTAAACCTTCGTATAAAAGTGTTTTTTATGGTAATTTTGGGTCTAGAAACATGAAAATGGCAACCTTTTTTTTCTTAAACACCGTTTTCGAGATTTTTTCGAAAAACATGTTTTTGGGCGCTTTGAACAAAATTGTGTCGACATGAAAGACGATGCGATCGAAAGATATTGATGTGCTCTTTACAGTGATATATGATATGTACAGAAAATGATTGAGGTTACAAGCAACCAAAGTCGAAAAAAAGTGTCATATTCGAGCATTTTCCAAAATTACAAAAAGTTCAGTTTGCTTTTTGTTAACGAAAACAGGTTTTAAACATTTTGTTAAGCTTCAAGCTGAAAGAGAATTATTTTACGAACATTTCGAGTCTAAGATCATTAAAATCGGCTAAGAATTGTAGATGCTATGGATCATAACTTACTTCTTTAATACGTTGTGACTTGTAAGCACAAATAAGTAAAATGACTGCTTAAACTATTTGTGAATTATAAGCATAAAGAAAAAAAAATGCACTGCTTGAATAGAAAAGCAGACCTTAGCAGCTTGCCATGGTAAAAACCATTAACAAACTAAAAGATCAAGTATTTAAACTGCATATGATAAGCGAATTTGGATAGCAACTGGGTTTAATAAAATTTTTCATTATGGCTACTGTTCGCCAAGTTACGCAGCTTTAAACATCAACCTTAACTTTGACTTTAATTAACAATTGCAATTTTGAAACTTTATAATCTTTTACTTGCAGTGTATTGTCTTCTTTTTGTTGGGCAGAAGTGCAACTTAAAGAGCAATTTTTTAATTGTAAAAATATCGTCTGCTTTTGTGAGTTTTGATTCACTACAAAAATGTTTCTCACGCTTTGGAGTTTGACATTTTCGAACTTTTGCATGATTTTAAATTTTAATTGTTCTTAACTGTTTAAGTTTTTCTGCACTTTTTTCTACTCATATAAAAAACATTATGAAACCAATTGAGTTCAGAACTTTGTGCAGTACAATGGCTTTTTGTAAACTCATGAAAACTTAATATAAACTTTGCAAAGGCACGCAATTCTTTGGATTATCAGAAAATATAAAAGTTAAGACAGGGTACATGATAATAGCTTTATCAAAAGTATTTAAAACTAAATAAACTCCCTTTGTAGCTAACTCTAGTTCATTAGGTTTGTACTTGAGCTATAGGAGTAAATGCAAGTACAGTCGGACTTACCCATAACAAACTTCTTTACACCGAGTTATACGTGTCTACATACTGATTATGATGCCTCTAGATCCTTTAACAAAAGTTATGACTTAAAACTTGTTTTCAGCAAAGGGGCTTTAATTTTTGCAGTCCCCCAGACAAACTCGAAAGAAAACAAAATTTTAAAGCGCCCAATTAAATTATTTAGTTACAAAATATTGTTTATTTTCATATTTCACTGTGCATTATCAACATAATAAAAATCAATAATACATTGTTGGGCAAAAATCATTCGTCAAGCAATGGTAAGAAGATATGGTGTTCCTTTTAGACTTTAAAACATATAAGAACAAAAAGAAAAAAAATAAATAATGTCCTTACTCATAAAACTCAGCACTGTTTTAATAGGTTGTGAATTATATGCTTACAAAAAAAAAATTATGTGTTACTTCCAAAAGCTTACGTTGTATCAAAGTATAGCTTAAGTTGATTTTTATTATTATTTTTTTGGAACTTAGAATTTAATTTTAGGAAACAAAATTATGTTATGCCAGAGTAACATAGGCCTTTAGGCTAAAATCAATCATCAGTCTTTATATGAATCGTGTAAGCTATATAATATAAGAAATTATGTCTTAATAAGATAGTGGAAAGTGTGGTGAATTCGGAAGTGGGGTGAACCCGAAGTTGACATTTGACTATGACACCGATTTTCAAAAAAACGTCATAACCGACGCTAGTTTTGATATTACTCCAACCAGTAATACGAGCTTTTCTCTTAAGTATAATTTTTCTAAAAAAAATTGCTACTTTGAAAGCTTTATTTTAAGTTTTTGTGTCGCTAGAATTTAAACATTTTCTAGAGTAAAATCAAATGTAAGTGTATTCATAATATTATTTAGACTCTATACTTAAAAAATGCTATAGGGTACGTTTCGATTTTTACAAGCCACCAGAATGTCGCTACTCCGTTATCGATTTGGGGTGAATCCGAAACCTCGATTTGAGGTGAATTCGGAAGTTTCAAAAAGAGCCAAATAATTATTTTGAATATAATTTCATCACGGATTTCAACTGTTTTTATGTCAAAATGCCGAGAACTTACAAAAAAAGCGAAACAAATCCCCGTAAACCGATTCCAAGTTCTAATGATTTGTTGGAAATGCTGAAGGCAGTGAAAATCGACAAAATTAGTGCGCTTTCGGACGATTTCCCTCTCTTTTTAAAAAACATTTTTTCAGGTCATTTCACTAGGCAACAATTATTTTAATTCCACATTCATTTCAATGTATTATTCAACCTTTTTTTTTACAAAAAATAAAGAAATAAAATGTTTACGATGAAGTTTTAAGGCTGTTCTTATCATTTTTGGACACTTCCGGATTTATCCCAAAAAAATCCTAAATCTCGAACTTGGCATTTTTTGCTCGGAGATCTAGCCGACGACAAATTTTCGTATCGATCTAAAATTTTGACCAAATGTAGCTTATTCAATGCCCTGAACGACACAACTTTCAGATATTAAAAAATCTAATAAAAATAAATAAAATGTCACTCCAAAAAATTTTCGAAAAAATTCTTCCGAATTCACCCCACTTTCCTCTACTCATTCTCCTATAACCAGGTTTATTTGTTGTTCATACATATAAAATATGAATCAGTTTTCTGCGCAGCCAAACTCAGGCGCTTCTTTGTGCCGAATTGTGAAAAATGTTGTTAAAAATAAATTTAGTTTTGAAACTTAATCCTCTTTTTTTGTGTAACTTACATTAACCATTTTTATTCTAAAAAATTTTCTAATTTTATTATTGTTTCATTTTCTTAAAAAAAAAAATGTAAAATTTTTCTTTATTTTTCTATCAAATTTTTTTTTATTCTTAAAGCTCTTCCTTACATAGCATAAATATTAAATAAATATAGCTCAAATTGACATTAAATAAATAAATTATTTTTTATTTTCTTTGTAAATTAAACTGGTTTGTTTCACATTTTGAACACCTATACCATTTATTGCAACAATAGTCGATTTGATTTTATAAATAGCCAACTTTGTAGAATCATTCACAATATATACTCTGTCTTCACAAAAAGCCCATTTGAGGCCCTTTGGTTCAACTAGTAGGCTAATTATGATACTAACTCCACAAACCCCTTAAGCCATTTGATTTAAGCGTGCCTACACTTCTCAACTTCTCTATCAACTATTTTCCATGAGGAAATAATAGCATAATAGCACTCCACTAATTCACACTTCATTTTTGCAAGAGCTCCCTTACAGTATAACCGCCCCTTGGGCGCCCAATGTTAAATCCGTCACCGTGCCTATATGTTGCCACAAGGAAGCAAAACAGCTATTGCAGTCTATTACTTAATCGTTTTCTTTTCTCAAAAAGCATTTAATAGAAAACATAAATCTGATAATCTGAAAATTGCCCACAACATTGCGACATATGATGTCCTGGCAATTTCACAAAATATAAGTCGCTACATAAAAGGGTTCAAACGGTGGCTGCGAATTGCTTTAAAACCATTTTGAGAAAATCATGAATAAATTTTGCGGTTAAATTGTTGCATAAATATTGGATCAACAAGAGCGCAAAGCGCACACGTGCCCAGAAGCCAATGTGGATAACAGACGGAAGCCCTATAATTATGGGATAATGTTCGATCCAATACCACAGGATCAAAGGCTAAGTCTCGATTTCAATGATGCCAGCCAAAAAAGGAACAATCAGCGCCGCAAGCAGTGTTTAGCAACATATGCAAACACACAGAGCTACATACCCTAAGCCGCATAGTAGCACAAGCTAACCCTAAAACCCTCTCCAGGAACTTGGTAGCACTAAGGCCTGTGCATCCCTTTGAAAGAGTTGTAATCGCTTCGCTCACGCCTCAGTTCACATGTGACAAAATAATAACACCGCCACTGCGCGCAGGGGGCGTTTGAGCAATGAGCCACGCAACCACACACACACAAAAATACAGATACAGACACACACAGTTACACACACCAAGACTAACAGAGTTAAAAGACAATGCGGGCTAATGGAAGGCACATCGTCAACAAATGCAACAAATTGAGCAGGGACGCTTGAAGTGGAGTGAGCTGGAAAACAGAAAAACACAGAACTGGGTTAATCGGAAGGGGTAATTATTTTAATTACCACAAACGCGTTGGCCATGCAAAACTTGGCACCTAATATGCGCTCCGGTTGACATTTCCAGCTGTCAAAGCCAGCGATTAGCGTTTACGCCCCCACCAAGAGTAAGTCGCACCTTTCAACGGCTTTAGTTACAAGCTAAAGTAATTAAGTAAATTACTAGCACAAGTTAGCAGCACCAAAAAGACAAACGAGCTGCAATACTTATACGAGGGCTGGCTAATGAGTAGCGAAAAGAAATAAATTTTTTAAAGCCTTCAAACAGAAGGAAATAGGCTGCAAACTGAGTAAAGTCTACCCAGGACAGAAGACCGCATATCCAGGCAGCTTATCTTATAGACCCTATTATGGATAGGGAGTGAAGGTGTCTGACGGGCCTCTATTGAAGTCAAAAAAGAATTCTCATCAATATGTTTTGATAATGTAGAAGACGGGTATACCTGTTTATTGCAGCTCAACGGCCTCAAGTCTGACCTCGTCATGAAATATGCAGTTTTCCACTAGTCCCAACCTCAAATATTATGCAGGGCCTTGTTCTGGAGGACCAGGATATATGAGTGCCTAAACTGTCTCATTCTACTAAGCCATTTTTCGAAGATTAAGAAAGTTCAAAGTGGCAGGGCGCCAAATTCGAAGAATATGATATCTGGGGAATCAATTTGTGTGCGAACTCAATAGTTTTCTGGCTTTCAACGTTACTCAGGTTATGCTTTCTCAACAGAACACTAAAGCTCCGGATAAATGAAACAATGATCCGACCAGGCCCGACTAAAGGTGTTATAGAGGGGCCGGAACATTTTGCCTGCGAGCTCGGATTTTCTCTCTACGGCCATGGATCCGACCAATATTAACATATGGATGTGGGGCGTAGACTCTGAGGAAATAAGATAAAGGCAATATATAAATGTCAGATCCAATATACAGAGGACACAATGATTTTTACGATGAAGCTTAAGGTGTAGATGTCATGCATGGTTTTTGCAGGAAAATCTTTTTGTCTTTTACTTTAAGTCATCGCAGCGGACTAATATTTTCGAAAAATACATCCCCTTTAACATACTACTGATGAGAACGGGAACTTAAATTCGATTCCGACCCTACCATTACGAAACAGGCATTAAGTTCGTTACATTTTTTCAAAACAAAGAACTTTGATGTTATTCAATTTTAAACATTTCCCTACATTTTACCTAGCCCTAATACTTTTCGTCCAGCCCTCGTACATAGTTGCTATTGCCATAGCTAAGTGAAATATTGTTTATAGCTGCATGCAAGAAAAATTCCCTATAGAAATCAAGCTAAAAACTATTTACTACATTTGCAGATACAGATACATTCTGTATGAGTGTGTTGTGTGTGACATGGTAGTTACGTATTTGCATATTATGTCATCAGTTGTGTCGTCTTCGGGGATTACGTACTGGGAACGCACAAGTTGTGTTGGTCATTCATTGTAAAATTCACAGATTAGTTCATTTGTTTGTTGTTCTTTTAGTACGTACTCTGTTTTAAATACCGAACTAGTCATTAGAGTCCCTTTTTCCTTTGACGTATAATTAAACTACACACCCCTGAGTTTCTGGTTATCTATTAAAAAGCAACTAGTTATTACCATAACGAGGTTAGTAATGCATTGTGTTAAGTAAAATGGAAATATGAAAATAGGTGGCGTTTTTAAAAAAATGCAATTAATTATGCATACTAGAAAGTTAATACTCTTTCCATATTATGAAAACGTTTTTTTCTCCGTCCATCATTTATTCTTTTTTTTTTTTTCTCCCGTCCCCAGTTGCCACAATTTTAACATTAGTCGTGATTTTTCTTATTTTGCTTGATCCCTCTCGCGGACAAATTTGCAACCCTGAGTGTTTCTTATTTATTTTGCTTGCTGTCTCTTGTAGATGATTTTGGAAGTTGGCGTGGCTACTATTTGTTTTTCACAAATATTTTCGTAACTAAGTGTGGTCACACATTTGAAGAGCGCTAAGTCCGTATATGAAAACAGAAAAAGAAGAGAGAAACAAAAATGTCTGCAAAGAGTATAAAATATACCGTCATGTGAAATTGAAAAGAAAAAAAGAGACAGAATTACACTAGAATGGAAACCAAGAATGAACGCCTAAAATAGGATTTGGTCTTGTTGGGGTTCTTGACTTCGGGGGTATCCGCCACTGGGTTGAAACCAAGAATGAAGGCGCCTTGAAAATAATAAGTTACAAATATGCACTGGAGAAAGTACATGTTTGAATTCAGGGGTCCAAGTTTTCCTGTTTTACTAATAATCTTAAACTAAATCAGGATTCTTATAAATTCTCTGAATGAGGGAAGGCTAAGTAATCGGCCTATCAAAAAAAGACAAATTTTATATTTCTAATAGCCTTAAAGGCGTCGTTATGCTTTGAAAAAATTCATTCAATTGGGTGTATCTTTTGTAGAGGATATTTCTAATCAGACAGATTTCAAGGAAGGGCTGACAGAATATGGTTAAAGCTTCTACTTATTGAGACAGTCACCACAAGACTCTTTACCTAGTTGTTGTGATGGACAGCCTACAATGGTATCTGCTGGCAAAAAGGAAGATCTGGTCCTCTACAGTACTCAGATGAAAGTCAGCTAAAAAGTCAAAAACCGAAGTAAAACATGATGCTGATATTCCAATTCCATATCTCCAGCTTTTTGACTCTAACAGTAGTATGGACAATCCCATATCGAAGGAGGTTGAACGCAATATGTAAGTCGCTAACTCATAGTAATGCCGAGATATTTGGCTAAGAGATTGATGTCATCATCCGTTGTATTTAGCTCATCAATGAAGCCAATCTCTTTTGCAGTAGCATGCCGGAGAGGAGTAAACGCAAAATGTTTGTTAGTCAATAGGACCCATGCACCCGAAATTTTTGGCTGACAAACTGTCATCACTCCGGACAAAGGTTTTTGCTCATTTTCGATAAATGCGCGGAAACTTTTGCCAGGCAGGTTGTTTCAATTTTGGGCGCCAATAGTGAAGCATACGTCAGCTACTGTAGGGTTGGTAGTAGGATGCACACTTTGCAATGTCTTGGCATCTGGACAAAAATTTTCGTGGGGATATTCCAGGAAGAGCGCAGATGAGTGTTAACATTGGCAGTCGGCTTATAAGATTCTGTTATAACAGACAGACATCAACTGTGTAAACGATACTATAAACAGTACCTTAACCCCGGACTTAAACCCATATTGCACGTGTGCATAGTCACAAGTAATACTTCACCCAGCAAATACTGTTATAAATTCTTTTGATACTTGTCAGTAGCAAAGATTTGTCCTGTTCTAAAAAGCGGTGCTGCAGGATTAAATGTTTCCTTGCAGAAAGTATGACTTGTTGAATATTTTCTTTCACAGATGACCCGCGTATCATTTGAGGGAAATCTTTTTATCGATGAACATCCAAATGTTCAATATTTAGTAGTTCTCCACATAAACATAGTTCAATTAGTTTGTGCTATCCGTTTAAAAAATAGATTTCTATTGTCCCAGGCAGCTCTGAGAGTTTGGTCTGTCACAACGTTCAACTGTTGCCGATAATGAAGTATTAAATGATTAGAGCAGTTAGTTAAGCTGTATTAGAGTCGTATGTTGCTACAGTGAACAGTACTCCTCGAGTTGGTTCAATATCCCCAAACGGGTCCTTAGTCCTACTAATGATAAAAAGGACCATTTCATTATAGTTTGCTCGCAAGTTCGTACTTTTTATTAAAATTAGAGAAGGCTGAACACATACAAATACTCTCGGGAACGAAATAGCTGATAAGCTGATTAGAGGGGTTGCTGCAGCAATATGGCCTGAGCACTTCTGAGGCATTAGCCAACATACTACCAAACAGATGCTATAAGAGGAGAGATGCAAACGAATCAAAAAATGGATAAATATAGGGTGCGCCATTTTGTGGTAACCGATATTTTTTGGAAAAAAAAACGATTACTTTTAATGTCCTTCTTCAGGTCAAATAATAGCCGGTGAAATTTGGACCTTGTTGACGAATTTGTTTTGTCACTTTTTGATAATGATATGCCCAATCCAAAAGTCCTTTTCCTTCAGCCACAAACACATTACGGCAACGATTTTCGGACGTTTTCTGAATAGCAGGTCTACATTTGACCAATGCGATTTGGCCAGCCGAAATTCCCGCGATTTCGTTGCGAATGTTGGTATTGAGCTGTGTGCGGGTTCGAGGTTTGTTGGAATAAACATTATTTTTCAAGTAACCCCACAAAAAAAGTCCGGTGGAGTCAAATCAGGTGACCGTGCTGGCCAGTCGTAATCACCGTGTTTTGAAATCAATCGGCCAGGGAACATTGGCTTCAATAAGTCCATTGTTTCGCGAGCTGTGTGGCATGTCGCGCCATCCTGTTGAAAGTAAAAAAACTCAATGTCGTTTTCAAGCAATTCAATCGCCAGAAATGCTCCATGGAAAAATTTTACAGAAATAACGCTTCCAAAACGTGCCGAAGAATGTTAATCGGACAGTTGTTATCTTTTTTATTCAAAATTAAGATCGGTCACCAAAAGATGGCGCACCCTGTAGGCTTAAAAAAATATCTCAATTGGGCAAGAACTCAGCCGACTAGAAATATCCCAAAATTGTAGCTATGTTCTGGAATTGGACTGGCTGAGGAGCCCTATTAGTAGTCACAATAGATGCGTAGTGTCGCAATGTCTACTATATATCCACTATATAATTTCAAATTTACTGCAGTGATATGCTTTAAGTACAATACGCGCCATATCGACGGATATTTGCTATAAATACTGCATATTGTCGGAATATGATTTGTCAAAAGATTTCATTTATGAATTTATATGACAAGCCACTAAATAACTACTACCACTGGACGATTCATAGATAAATAAAGAACACTACCAATCCGATAAAAGTGCTAAAATCAATTGAAGGCATTGCGCAATTACATACAAAGTCAAAACGATACGATTTGGTCAGGTGATTGCCATATTGTACCTACTATATGGACTCTGTACAAGCCATAATAGGGGCTGCTATCATAAAACAGCGTTGCTTTATTACTCACCGTAGCTTAACACTTATCGTAAGCTAAACGCGTTTTATCATCGTATCTGAAATGTGGTAAATGGGTTCCTTAACGATTTACCAAAGTTCATTCAAAAGTGTGGCGGCATACAACACAGAGTAGAACTTTCGTAGTGCCAAAGCTTTCAAATTGCGCACTAAATGAACTGCTTCGAAATTAATATAATACAATGAATGAAATATGAACAGCCCCCAAAAGATCGTAAACCATGCCATAATATTAACATGAAATAAGCCGCCAATCAAAATGAAGAATATAAAAAAAAATAACTCTACTAAATTGCCGAAAAAGACTGCATTAAAAACTTTAACGTTTTAGCTTTTTAAATTGGTGGTTCCAGCAACCGCCTCTTGTGTCAAAACTGGGACTGCTGATTTCCAGCATGCCCAAAAGTTCCAAAGCACTATATCCAAGCAAGTACAAGCAAAACAATTGAATTCATTTCAATAAATGTTATGATTAAATGACTACCGAAAGTACAAGTATTCGCGGGTAGTGGGGTTTTATTTTTTTACTCATATATATATATATATTTTTTTTTTTTCTATTATATTTATGAATAATTTCCATGCCGCCCATTTGGCAACCACAATAACAATCACTTGGGTGTCTTCAATGTCCGGTGCAATGTTGGCGGTATTTTGTCTGTGAACTTAGTTCCAGCTCTGGGGTTCAGCCTTATACACTCATTAACGAAATGTTCGGGCTGCTTGGCGATCAATTTAAATTAAGCAGAAGATTTTGTTTTAATTAAAAATCTTCAAATGCGCTTAATGACAATTAATTGGCCAACATCATCGGCTCTGGATCGCAACTACGGCGCAACATATTCGTCGTGCTCGACCAGCTTTCGACACTTCAGAGAGACAACTACGGATTGCAAGTCATGAGGCAGCTAGCACCAAGCGTCAATTGAACGTAACGTTTACTTTAGCCAAGGGCTCTCCAGATGGCCACAAGTCACGCAACCACCATAATCTTACATTGCCCCCAAAAACAGATCGATGGTTCTGTTATGCTTTGGTATCTGAGTGGCATGTTGAAAGGCAGATTTTTAAGTTGTCTCTAGACTCGATTTGGTTCAATTGAAACAAATCAAACTCAGCAGATTGACAGAGCTCACCCACGCAACGCCTTGAAGTCTACATATACCATAAAATATTTCAGAATGTTCTCGCTTGTTATTTTGTCTTTAATTAAAAAATTACTTGATCAATCGATCGATCATTTTACTATTTTTGTTTTATTATTTTTTTGAGTTTTGTTTCAAAAGTTTCGTAATTGATTTTTTGCACAAGATTTTTATGCAGTCGTGTAGTAAAGCCTTAAAATTTTATTTTTTTACTCTGCATAGAAGAAATTTTCATCGGACATTATATGAACTTGTTCAAAGCCAATCCAGTTTGTCCTTAATAAATCTGATGTAGTCTCTCCCCACCGGAACAGTGGCTCAAAGTGTCCGCTAACAGAACAGAGGGGCCCACGGGAAGCCGTTTTTTTTTAGCAATAGGTCAGAAATGCAGTTCGAGAGCCATCCTGTTTAAATACCTTGTATTTGTCGTGGAAAGTCTTTCAGTTCTCTATATGTTTTTGATTGAAGATATGTTTTTTATATTGCTTCAAGTCTTAAACTCCCTGAGTATTGTGAGTTTTAATAGGAGCTTCTACCATAGCGCTTGCAGCTCGGCGTATTTGATTTTCAGCTAAGGATCCAAAATAATGTGTTTTCTTTAGGTTTTTTATGGAGAGATTACGGACACCACCTATAATGTTGTTGTGGCAATTTTAGTTTTTAACTGCTTCCTTAGTTAAAAAGAGCTGTCCACACATTCTATGGTGTACTGCCCGGTGTTGATATGGGCAAAGGTACAGGCTTGAAGAACAGGGTATGCCTCTGAAGTGAATATTGAACTATAGTCGGGGAGATGTCAATCTGCAATCAAATCATTGTTTTTTGGGACAACGACATAATCCATGTTGCTACTAATGATAGCTGCGGCGTGCTCCAAAGATCAATTTGGTAATTGGCAACCCGTTTGCACGGATAAAAGCTCTAGATACGTATAGCATAGTATTTATGTGAGTTTTTAATATTCTACATTCCTATCACTTCAACATTGCTGATATACATATATTCTAAATATTTTAAGAAACATATTCGTCTAGACCCAATTACATGGTACTTAATAATCTCTCTCATTTGTCTCACTTCGAAATAATTAACTCTTCACAAATTTTTAAACATGATTTTTTACAAACTATATCTGTCCAATCCTCTTTCTTATTACACAGAAGATTAGTGTTTAACTTTTTTGCTCAAACATCACCAAGTTTTAAGTCGATTTGATGAAAAAAAAAAAATGTTTCCCATGCATACTTTGAGAAGGAATTTCCTTCACATGTGAATTGAATTTTTCGAAGTCCTTTCAAAGTGCTCAACTGCATAGTATATAATATAAAACTACGTACAAAAGATAATTCATAAGAGGCCATCTGATAGCCATGACAAACAAACTTAACTCTGAAAGATGCACATATTCCCAGTCAGCATTGTCAGTGTAACAAAATGTGGACTTTTGGGAGCCTAATAACCACTGCTTGCCAGTACCCAAAATCCCACAAGCTAGTTTTCTTGAATACGTCTCTCAACGCACGAATAAAAATCTAAAATTTTAGAATGGGTGCAGGGTATCGCACTATCGAGCACCACATCATCAAATTAAGTAGGTAATTATTTTACCCTGTACCTATAGGTACAAAGGGTAACTAAATGTTCAATGTATGATGGCAACGAATATTATGACTTTTACCCCAAGTGACTGGTATACCAAAAGATAATCAGAACCGATTCAAACACGCAGTCTGTCCGTTTATTGAGGCCGTCTGTAAGAAAACTTAGTTCTCGGAGACTATAAGTTTTAGAGATACGAAATTCACCAGTTAATATTTCCTTTAAGATCAAGTTTGTTGAATCATGCCATAGCTTTCCCCGTTTCCCTAGCAGAGTTTCGCGATTTTTTACTACACCGTTTAATATTTTAGTCTAAATTTAACAGTAGCGATGCATTGGTTGCATCTTGTTCAATAATAAACAAAATCGAAAAAATAAAAAATTAAAAAAATTTTCCCTTCCCTATAAATTCTCAATATTTACTCAGTTTTATCAAGGATAGAATTTTTTTTTCAAAACCAATTAAAAATTTTTACCCCCCCAACGATTTATCGTGTTTTCTCACAGCCCTCAACATACCCTAAAACTTTCCTGATATACGTTAAATAACTTCTTTACGTAAATCTCGATTTCACCAAAATCCGTTAAAAGCGTAGGTGTTTTGTCTGTTTTAAATAAAATATTAATTGGTCCGCAGAAGAATGAGAATAAAACTTTTTCGATAAAAAAGGTTCAGGGTATTACACTGACGGGCCTGCCTCGATGTATTACATTTTTTTATAAGTCTTCCCTGTTCCGCAGAGGCACCGAATATGGGGACTTTTACCGATAGGTAGAAAGACAACTGAATCAAAACGCGCTTTATTGAGGTCCTATGTAAACTTTTTAGATTAGTTTTAAGTGAATAAGAAATATATATGTTCCTTTAACTCCTATTTGGAGCATAGGGTTCGGTAGCAAGAAATGTTTCAGTTAGGTAGGTTGCTAGCCCTCCTACCCTAGCTTGGTATAAAATCCTATCCACCCAAGCAGGTAATTTTTTTTTTTTTTTTGGGGGGGGTTTTTTTTTTTTCTTTTCCCCCGCCCGCCCCCCCCCTTTCCCCCGCCTGGGGACGCGTCGAATCCTACCAGATACTCTCCTATTCCCTCTTAAAATACCACCGTTAGGTATTACTTCTTGAGTGGGAAAATCATCAACACGTTGCAACGACTGATTTTTTCTGCTGCCAAGTCGGGTATAGCAAGTCAGATGTTTTGCGAGCTAAGTAAGACGTCTACCAAGTCAGTGGATTAAACAGCCACTTTACGTTCAGCAGAGAATATTGGATATCAAAAAATATATATTCTTATGCTAAACGTATGCAAATAGGTTGCAGCCATGTCACGTCAGTAAAAAAAAGTCCATTTATCCATGCTTTCTACACTACCACGACCGGACTCTGAATATTAGCAAAAAGGGTAATTCTACTACTGTGTCCAAAAAAAGACCAATTCTCAATTTAAAATTTTGTAGTTTATCGGTTTTTGATATTTTTTTTTTTTAATTGGTGACACTATCCTTGACGTCTGTGTCGAATTTCAAATTCAAATATTTCATTATTGTTTGAGTTATGCCTTGGCTTTGTCAGACGCTAAAAGTCAATTCGGCGATTTTTAAAATGTCCGAATTAATTGAGCAAAGAATTTGCGAAACATTTTGTTTCCGGAATGAATGCAGAATGTTGCATGAGGCATTTGTTGAGCAAACTATATCTGAAAGAAATGTTTGCAAGCTGTGTAAACAGGTCAAAAAAGGCAGAGAGCGCTATGTTGGACCTTCAACCTCAAATGACGAAGCTCACGTCCAAGAAATTAAAGATTTGGGGCTTGTAAGCCGTCGAATTTTAATAAGAGACCTTGTTAATAAAGTCTGAATTTCAAAAGAATCTGTTAATTTCATTTTAAAAGACGTTTTGGGCCTTAAAAGCATCAAATCTTGATTAATACCGAAAATACAGATTTTTTGAAAAGCATGGAAACGAAGCTCCTATCGTTGCACAAACCTCCGCATACACCTGATTTAGCACCGTGCGACTTTTGGCTATTACCTAAACTTCGAAAGGCCACTCCGGGGACACCGTTTTGAGTAGATTAAAGAGATTTAAAAACCATTGTGTCCGGAGAGGACTACTTTAAAGCAAGAAATACATTTACGAGTTCTTGAAAAAAAAATTTTTCTTACTTTTTGGACACAGTGTTATTTTTGTATAATCTTCTTCTTCTTAGCTTCACAGTCCGGGGTGGACCATGGCTTCATCAACAATCTTCCTCCAGTTCACTCTCTCTCTTGCTTTATCTTTTAAATTGAGAATGTTCATCGTCTTGAAGTCTGCTTCGACGTCATCAAGCCTTCTTCTAGCTACAGTGGGGTGGAGGCTCACAACAATCTTCCCCGCACTCCTGCTTTATCTTTCAATAGTGTAATCGTCTGCTTCGACGTCATCAAGCCATCTACTTCTTCGTCGGCCTCTTTTTCTTCCTCTTTTGAATTCTTTCATTTGGCATTCGTATAATGTGGCCAATCCATTTAATCCGTGCCGTCTTCAAGTCAAAATTGTCTATGACTAGATTGTTGACTTCTACATTACGTGTTGACCAAAGCATAAACTTAGTTTTTCCAGCATTGATCTTCAGTCCTATTGCTTTTGCTTTTACTTCAAGTAGTTTGAATACGCGAACTAGCCTGTTTTTGTTTTTTGTATAATGTGAACCTAAAAAGTCCGTAAAAGATACCGCAACTTATACCAATAAACCCATTAGTAAAATTTACGCAAGTTCCACAGATTATTTCCCCAGAAATCAACCTTCTCGACCCTGCAGTCTTCCTTTAGGAAATCCAGTACTGCCTTAGATTTGACCAAGTTTGTAGAATTCTATAAGTACTAAAAACATATTTTACTACACTTTAAGAATATAAACAGTTTAAGCTTACTTGTTCTGATTACTTAGACACTTAGGTTAAACTTATGTGAACTAAATATTGCATATTGGGTGTGTCGTTGGCCAACAATAGCAGACGGATTTTTAAGTTAATTATTCATGCCAAAAGCAACCACATTGCTAACTCGATTCGAAAACAAACACCGGGAATAAAAAGACAAACAAACAAACAGACAAGAGTATCCTTGCCTGCAAGTAACTGGGCCTAGTCGAGTGAATCCCCGCTTGCATAAACAGTGACGGTCGAGTGCGCAGCACTTAAGGACAGCTGACCATATTGAATGCCTACGGGCATGAGACGTGTGCCCGATATCATGAAACCATTACTTAATTATCATAACAGCATATAACTTGGCTTTTTTTTTTTTAGCCAAAAAGGCGACAGAAGGGTTAAGAGTGTTTGTGGAAATAACGCCACTCCCAGGACGACAGCGAACACACGCCGCTAATAAAATAATAAATATCCGGACTACTAAAGCCAAATTCAAGTGAGGGGGGGGGCTGGCAACCAAACGGCGCCAGCAGAGCACAGGGCCAATGCCAACGACACGCGTCGAAAATTGTCGAAATGAAAACAATTTCATCATCATAATACTATGTGGAGTGCATAAAGCTTGAAAAAGTTTTGAGTTTGGGTTAGTACAGCGGCAAATTGCCATATTTTATGCTTGAATCGCCCGTCTTTGTCAATTGAAATGCAATTTTCATAAAACACACGTACTGCGTATCCGTCAGATACAAAAACGTTTATTGTATGCTTTTGAGCGCGCGGCATACCAAAAAACGTTCGAACCACAGATACTCGTACTGCCCCAGCTTCATATTAATAGTATTTTGTTGCAGCTTCCCTGTTGCGTGTTGTGCTGGTGACTTTTTGCCAATGCCGCCTTTGGTTCAGCATCATGTTGTCTACTAGTATCCAGCATGGCGGCGTTTTAACCATGCATAGTCGTCCCCAATGGAGCACTTG
The DNA here is from genome assembly GCA_018150985.1 of Chymomyza costata. NCBI lineage: Eukaryota > Metazoa > Arthropoda > Insecta > Diptera > Drosophilidae > Chymomyza > Chymomyza costata. The sequence goes on along the minus strand of JAECWU010000401.1, from coordinate 778,150 downwards.
CAAATACGACCAAAGCACGTTCTGCCAAACTCTAATGACAGGCAAATAAATTTCCAAGAAAATATATATTTCTAAAAATTGATCTGACGTGTCACGCGAATAGCAACGTGTTGGTTTTTTTTTTTTTTGTGCTCCTTGCTGTCCCCAGCATATTGCCGACATACCGAGGCACAAACAACATGTGTGGTACTTTGGTTGGCCATCGTGTCGTATAAGTAATATAGTTTACTGCTGCTGTAGCGCAATATGTATTTGCTAAAAACAAAAAAAAAAGACTTTTATGAACAGGACTATTAAAATAACGCTGGAAAAGTTTAGCTTATTTTTAAAATTTTTAAAAGCAATCTTTTTGTTGTAGACTTTTAAAAAGGCTTTGAATTATGCCCATCCAAATAAAAGTATTCTTTTACATTTATCACTGAGAATGCAATAAAATAAAATAAATAAAAAATACAAAAATATTAGTCAGGGTGTTCCCTGACAGCTTTATTCTCCAAAAATAGTTATTATCTGCGAATATTGTATTGTATTGTATTGCAAAGATATTATATTGATTTGAATATGATATTAAATAGATACATTTAGGATTGCAACTTGATTTGGCCTAAAGGTTCATATCCGATAAAATTGTAGACGTTCCAAAACGTATGAACTACAAGAACCTCGAATGCTCTTGACTCACTGCAACGCGATATAAAAGGACATTGATATTTCTAAGTTCTTTTCCATCGTTTTATACTAAGAGGGCAAAAGGATAAGACAATAAGAAATAATTTCTCTTATGAAGTTTGCACGTATAAACAATACCCTTGACCTTATTGGTATAATTTTTGGTAAATTATGTAGCAACAAATTTTTAGAAGTCATGTTATCTAGACAATAGGAAAAAAGTCAGAATACCTGTAGGTCAAGTGAAGCTCTCTCCAAAACCAATTTAGAAATAAACAAGAAAAACATATTTCGATTCTGAGAATTGAGTTTTAGGGAAAAACAAGGTTGAATAGATTCTTTGTTCGTTTTTAAGAAATCGACTCTGTAGGCCAAACTTAGAAGAATTTCTATAGTTAACCTATGCAATTAAATGTAGCTCTATCTCTCGAAGAACTATTATACTAGTACTTACTATTTTAATTCCGATTTTCGTGATTTTTACATAAAAGGCGAATGTTAAACTCGCACTGAATATATATATATACACATAAAATATAATTTATCCCATTTGAGAAAGAAATCGAGATCACATTTGAATTTTTGAATTAACCAAAAATGTTATATAATAATGGAAATTCGAGATATTTATTAGAAAAACATGTTTTGGGCACTTATTTCAGTTATTTTTCAATATCTCTTGTACAAAATTTTGTATCGACATGAAAGACGATTGATATATAATTATGTACAGATTAAGTCAAAATTTTAGAAGTTACAAGCAACCAAAGTCGAAATTTTTTACCATTTTTCAAAATTACAAACTTTCGGATTGCTTTTTATTAACGAAAAAAAATATTTAAAAAATATGTTAAGCCTTAATCTGAAAGAGAATTTACGAACATTTCGAGTCGAAGATCATTAAAATCGGGTAAGAATTGTAGATGATAAGGAGCCATGAATGAAAAAACACGACGACAGCTGCATACAAATTCGTGAAGACTTAAATGAACGCAAATGAAAAACTTTGAGAGAACAATTTTTTTTTCATACAAAAGTGTGAATGAGTGAGGATTGGAACTTTTGTATATGGTTCCATAACATCTACAATTCTTACCCGATTTTAAAGACTTTGGTTGCTTGTAACTTCTATAATTTTGACTTAATCTGTACATAATGTGCCCAAAAACATGTTTTTCGAAAATATCTCGAAAACGGTGCTTAAGAAAAAAAAAAGGTTGCCATTTTCGTGTTTCTCGACCTCAAATTACTCTAAAAAACACTTTTTTATGAAGGTTCACTCGATGACCCTTAAATTTGTAAACTAGTGTAATCAGTTATCGATAAATAATCCTAACTTTTCGCACCTAAAAGCAAACGAGTAAGACCCCACAAGCTTTAGACCAAAATGATCAGGACGACAAAAAGAATCAAATTAGCGATGTCTAGCCCGATCATGAGGAACAATAGGTCTATTAAGTTGAAAATGTGACGAAGTCTTCGGAGACCCCCAAAGCTTACCTTTAGAGTAGCGGTGGGCACTTAGACGGTACGCGTGCCAAAGATCTTTCACACGTACGAGAAAAGAGCTTTTTGCCGTAAAAGCTCGTCTCGTAAATGTGAGCTCGTTTTACAATGGAACGCAAAGCATAGTCACATGTCAAAACACGAAAAAGTACGGACTCTGCGTATATTTGAATTTTGTTTGTCATTAAAATTTGCGAGTCTGGCTGGCGTCCTATGAAATAAGTAATGATGTGAGCAAGTCATTTTTTTTTGTAGGTAAGCTCTTGAACGACACGACCCTATTCGATTTTTAGGCGAAATCGCTCTGCTCAATGTGCAGAGTATAACATATACGTCCCGCATAAAGTAAAAGTCGATGATATTGTCGAAATTAATGACAACTATGCCAAAAAAAAAAAAAATGATTTGTCCCATTGTACCTTGGTCTTTGCGAAAGCTCTTTTTTGTTTACGCACACAAGCACAAACAATTGCATTAGTAGTTTTGCCCCCCGTTGCATTAGAGTAAAAATTTTGCGTTTGGTATTTTTTTAGAGTTCCACAAAACTATATCAAATTTTATCAAAATCTTTTATTTATATATCGGCTACTATGTATTTTATAACTATATTATATTTACCCGCAAGCCTTACCCCGTAGAAAGCTAATGCTCGACACAGACTATCCATTTATCGTAAGCTCATACAACAATGGTAAAATCAACCTATAGTCACCGATATTGGTATATAGACTCATGCATTAAAATTTATGTACCTCAATATCGGAAGAACACTGTAGAAATTAATGAAAGTACACGAGTATACTACTGTCGGGATGGAACCTAATATGCAATGTATGTAATGGATAGAAGGATGCCGGGCAGACCCCAAGTTCCTTTATACCTTTTATTATAAATGCTTATTATAACCTCTGGTAGTGGGTCCGTCCGTCCGTCTGTATGAACACCTAGATTTCGGAGACTATAAAAGCTAGAGATACGAAATAAACGCACCAGCTGGTGTGCATATTTCCTGAGAAGATGAAGTTTGTTGAATTATGTCATGTTATTTTCCCCCGTAGTTAATTTTCGCGGTAATTAGCTTCACCGTTTAATATTTTCATTTAAAACTTAACAGAGCGATGAACAAAATCACACAAATACAAAAAAAGTTATAGTCAAAACTGTACAAACACCTCCTCTTGCCTATAATCATCATCATCATCATTGGCTAGACAACACTGGTCGGGTCTTTGCCTGCTGCAGTTTTCTCCTCCATTCGTCGCGATCTCGGGCTTGTGTTCTCCAGCATCTCAGTCCTAAGTCCTCTGTATCTTGATCGACCCCATCCAACCATCTCAGCTTCGGTCGACCTCTTCTTCGGTTACCTACACACTGTCCAAGCATTATGCGTTTAGGAGGATAGCTATCGTTTGCTCTAATTAGGTGGCCAGCCCATCGTAATCGGTTTGTTTTAAGGAATGTTATTCTGTCGGGGTGACCGTATATACTCCAAAGATGTTTCGCAGGATCTTACGTTCAAATATTTGAAGTTTGTTTGTTGAAGTCTGCTTAACACCCATGTTTCGCTTGCGTAGATGAGAACTGGTACAATAAGTGTACGGTTCAGGAGGGTTTTCGTCACCTTGTCTAAGAGATTACTTTTCAAATATCTTTGCAGTTCAAAATAGCTTTTTATATGGCCTATAAACGGCGTCAATATGTGACTTTACATAATTAAGGTAACAAGAGACCTATATTCACCAATTTTGGTAAGCTGATTCATGTGGCTCTAATAAACAAATCCGCAGCCAAATTTTATCGATGCGAACAATTCAGAGAAAGGACTTTTTTAGATTTTTCGATTGGAAATGGATATTTTTTAATTTTGCCGTAAAAATCATATTAAGTGATGACCCACATTTTTGTTCAAACGTTTTCGTATGTAGTAAGACTTCCGAAGGTAGTTTGTTAGTTTTTACTTACATTTTTGAAGTCAAAATTCGTAAAAAGCAAATAACAATCGGGTGCAAAGGAGTGCACAATAGACCAAACTGGTCGCAATGCATATAGGCCTATGCCTAACCCACAAACAATTACAATCGGTGACAGCTTCCCTATTTATAGCCACCCTCATAGATATTGGCGCTTTTAATAACACTCTTTTTTTGGCTAGATTGCCACAAGAAGGGTTTGGGTGGGAAGAAATGCCACAAAAAGTGACAGACAAAGTGAACTCCACGATTATAAGTTAAAATTCAGCAACTCTGAAAAGCTTAATGAGTCTCAACATACTTAGTTTTGTATACATTTGTTGACCGCTTTAAAACTTGACAAGTCTCCCCAACAATTGTTGTACTGAAAGAGCGCTTTGTCATTAAAGTTCCATTTTGTTTAGTGTTGCATACTTCTAGGCCTTAACCTGTATAAAAAATATATCTTTGATATTGCATTTGCACATTGAGTAAGCCCCAGCATTTGCTCCGTAAACTCTTTAGACCAAAATTGCACATGTCTATCTTCACGCATTCCAATCGTTTTTGCTCCCAAAAAGTCCATATTCGCGATAAGCTTTTTATTGCCCAACAGAGAATTTTATGTATTGTTCGTTAAAGGAAAAAAACACAAAAAAAAGAAAAACCGCAGTTAAGCATAACCAGCCGCCATATACGACTTTTTGAATGCCATCAAAGACACTGCAGATACTGTATCTGTATCTGCGTAACGCGCAGACAATTTGTTTTTTTTTTTTTTTGTGGACCATGGAGGCATTCCCTTGAGCATTCGAGAGCGACATAATGAATTACCTTTATTGACAAGTTAATGTTTATAGGTGTGCCGGGTACCCGTACCCGCCCATCCACTGTCCAGGTTAAGCACAGTTAATGCCAAGTGGATGAGCTGTTGATGATGCGGCTGGTGCGGGTACATCATGGCATCTTGTGTCCCCAAGCAATTTCACACGACTGCCGAATAATTTAGTGGAAACAACGTGTACTCGTTTACCAAATAAGATGCGCCACATTCGCATCCAATCGAAATCAACGGCAAATGATCTTGGTAAATTATTTATACATGGCGGTAACGTGGCAATCAATTGGCGTTGACAACTTGCTTCAGCGCCTTGATGTATGCAAGTGTTTTTTTTTTTCCTCTCCGGCTTTCTGAGTATTTCTTGTTGTTTTTATTAAGAACACGCGATATCGTTAAGTAACTGATGTTATTGCCACTTCTTTTAACAGTTTGATTAATTGAAGATGAGTTTCCAATTAGGCGGTACACATAGTACAGTGACTTTGTTTAGAAGAAGACTCAGTCAGACTCACGTCAGAAATTTGTTTACATATTTGGACAGGTTAAAAAATTGGCGTAGCAGAGCAAAGCACTTTTCGAATTGAATTTTGGTAAGGCATGATTTGTCAAGGTTCCTCGTAATAAATATGCATTGGTTTAAAAGATAATCATTTCATTCTTATAAGGAAATCTATTTCCACCATAATATTAATTTAAGTTTTTAAAAAGATAATGTTCACAATCATAACCAAATCCGGGAAATCGGAGCGAATGAGTTGTTAAAATGTAAGAGAACGTTTTACTTTGCCTCATGTGGTCTTTTTAGCTTTAAATCACCTTTAACTAGATCCAATAATTCTGAATTTTATTTCGCGATTATCGTGCTACCTTTTTCAAGCAAATCGTTATGAACTAGGCCACGGTCCTCCTAATGTTGCTATCACCGTGTAGGCTGACAGATACGCCTTGACCAGCTTCATTGTTTCTTAGTTTCAGCTGATGGACCCGCGGCGAATCCGCAGTTACCAAAAGCATAAAGAGTTCTCTTTATTTATAGTATCCGTTAACTTCAATAACTTCTGCAGTAACTATTGAAACAATGAAAGAGTGAAACCTTTTGGCACTTATTTTCTTTATACCCCGACCGTCTCTGAATTATAGAGAAGCTGTCAGATATTTCCCCAAAAACACTTTAAAAATTCCTTGCATCTCTGCAGAAGATACCATGAATCTACGGTATTACATCGGATTACAATGTTTGAACCTTACACAGACCCTAGACCAGGTAGTCGTTGATCCCAGCCTAATCTTCGATTCAACATCAACAGATACTTCTTCGAAATTGTAATACAGCTACGTATTATCTAAATAATGGGGTTATGGCTCTTTCAAATATAACCAGGTTTAATCTGCCACTTTAATCAGATTCAGAACTTACAAGCACTTTTTATATTGCTTAGTCAATGAAATTGATTACTAACTTTGACTTTGTGCGATGAAGCACAATTCTTCATGCTGCTACACATTCAAAAATAAAGTTAGAGCTTCATAACTCTGCCCAAGTGTTTTTACAAAAAAAAATTATTGATAAAGAACAAATATTTTTGATTGGATCACACCCTCAACTACCTTCAATAAAAACCAGCATACTCACGAATTAATTTTTATTTCTTAGAGGGCCAGCAATAAAGATACAGCTTTAAAGATATACTTATGGGTTTAAAAATTAGTTATTATATAATTTTAATTTCGAATACATTTTTTTAATTGGACATGCCTTCACATACTTCTCATAACCAAAATTATAACCCATCAAACGACCGGAGATTTGTACCCTTAAAGTGTTATCTTCTTTTCTTTGGGAAATATCTTTTCTCTAATCTGATGAATTCATAGTCCTGTTGAAAAAAGTGAATAATAATTTTTATGCAACTATTTTGGAAGAACTTTTCCCAAGAGTGCTCTGGAAAAGCATTTTTATTAATTTTTGTTCCGTGAACCAATAGTCGCTGACTTTGAGTAACGGGGGTAGCTGATCATATAAAACGGGAAGGTTCTGCCATGAAACTCAAGAAAAATATAACTAAAAAATAAAATTATTCTATATAAAAATACGTCAACAAAAAAAATCAGCGTGGTACCGATTGTGTTCGTATGCGTGAACGTATTGAGATGAAACTTACACTATGAGATAGCCACACCTCATATAGTGTGCACAATGTACGTTGGATACGTTGGAATCATGGAGGTGAAAACTCATGCGAAACATAAGAGTGCATCATGAAAGCAGAAATAGCAGCGGCAGCTATAGCAACCCTTGAATAACAATTCCCTTTGTTGCAACAGTTGTTTTCAAGAATAGTTTGAAATTTTGGATAAATTGCAATTATCTATTGTTTAAATGACGACATTTGTGCAGTAGAGCCATTGCCAACGTTCCTATTCCAGTTGAGTAGAGTAGTATAAAGGCGGGCAGGACCGAATGTAGCATGACACTGGGATAAAGATTATGGAAATAAAGGGTTGTACAGGATATATAATAGTTTGTATGATCTGAATTTAATAAAGAAGATTTCGGGTTGGCGTGGAAAGCACGCAGAGGGAGGAGTCCTCTAGTAATAATAATGTGTTGAAATAATTTTTCAAATATTCTTCGATTTTCTTAGATGCCAATTTATGCCAATTTGAAGATAGTTATTGATTAATAATTATTTTTTTCTGATTCAACCCAAAAAATAGCAGAGCTCAAAACGAATTTATGCTCTACGTTCACGTACACAAATATGTTGCATGTCTTGCATTAAATATAGTTCATGTCTTGCATAAAAAAATTCCCTTGTCTATCGAAATGTCTGGAGCTGTGCTAACAAAGAGTAAAGAAAATATGAGTAGATAGCGTCAGCAAAAAATGCGGATTTGGGTGCAGACGAAAACGAACAAAATTTATTTGTTTTGGATTTTCGTTTTTCGTTTTCCGGAGCACGGCGGATTGTTTCACAAAAAACTCAGAAGAAAACTTTTAAAAAATGGTTGGCATAGTTCTTAAACCGATTTCGCGCCAGAAAAAAATTAAGTTTTTCGAGTGTTATAAAGAAAGATAATCATGTGGCGTACCTTTAGATTGAGGCATATTTGGTTATTAGTGAGACCAGCATATATTCAATATTAATAAATATCCAAAGTTCAAGAAGATTTGCCAGAAAATGCTTGAAAACTACAAACAATGTACCTCAAAAGATGTTGTGTTCCAAAACTACCTTAATTCAGCAGATCTTTCTTGCAAAGCTCTTTCACCCACTCGTTCATGACCAAATTGCCCATTTGGTGACTTTTTACGTAGGTTGGCTGGCATGTGCGGGGAGAGTAGAGAGTTCTCATTAAAAATCACTCAAACGAATTCTTGTTATTCTTTAATAGGTCTAAAACTGCTTTGTAATTTTGAATAATACATAAAAATCGTTCTATGAAATGAGATTAAACCCATTCGTTTCATAATATTCAAAATTTAAGCCAAACAAACAGGATGATATAGATTACAGAAACTTTGTTAATGAACAACTGAAAAAATTGCAATCCAAAAAATATGAACAATCTCGTTGCCTAGCCAGGTTGATTAATTTTCAGACTGCCCTCGTTTAGTTAGGCTGCTTACGATTCATCCTGCCCTCGTTTCGTTATTATACATAAATGCTTGATGCATTGAAGCGAAAAAAACCAACTCTTGGCTTTTAAACTTATCTTACTGTCTAACTGCTTTTCTTTCTACACCAAAAAGTTGAATTTTATTTCAAGGAAATTGCAAACCGACAGCTCCAGGCACTGCTCAGACATTTTGAAGTTTACTTCAAAGATGTTCTGTCTGTGTGTATGCGCATGGGGTGTGGCAGCTTGGATACGAAGGCGGAGTCTGCACAACTTCGGTAAACTGAGTTAGTTCAAATTGTTGAAAAGTTGCGACCCTTAAAATACCAAAGCGCATTAAATTAATTAACCCTTTGCGTGTCCTGCGGAGGATACGCTTTATGAATTCTCCAGCTCAAGCGCCTGTTTGTGCAGTGTTGACACATCATTTTGCATACCTTTAAGTTCCACTCTATGCCGGTGTGTGCGTGTGTGTCTGAAATCCTTTCGGGTATTTCGATTTATTCAAGGCGCGCCGGTGTCTTGCCGTGCTTTGGGTGCGCCAGTGTCGCGACGCGACGGCCGCCAGCAGAAGCGCCAAATCACGTTTCGTCAACGAATATTGAGGTATTCTGCTTTAGCTTTGAACGCACGCCTGGTCAACCCAACGCACAAATTAGCATGTCCAGTCATAATTGTCCTTTCGTGAAGATGACCCGCAGAGATAACCGCTCATAGTTGTAACTGATTTGCGTCTTCTGGTGAGTAGTTTTTACTATTCTTCATTTTTTACTTTGCTTTGTTTCGGTTAATTTGATTTGTCATATTTGTTTTTATTCGAAAATCGCGTGTCGCTAATTAGCTTTAGTCTGTTTTTCATCGATTCTCTATTTTCATAGATTTCGTAATTCGTTTGAGTCGCAAATAAGCGTTTTTCTAGTACATAAGTAATAAAAAAAAGTATTTTTTTGAAAATGTGTGTATATAAAAATGTTATGGAAAAAAACCGTTTTAGTTTTTTAAGGGTCTTTTTAACACTTTTTTAAATACTGAATATGTAAAGTGGATTTATTCAAAATTTTAGAAAAAGAATTCTATTGTGATGAGTCACATTTTTTCGTAAATAAGATAAATTTACACACTTACCAAAGAAAGAGAGCAAGCTCAAGTTATGTTAAAAATCTCGTCCATATCCGAAGAATCTTACTCTATGGTTAGACGCCTCCAATAGTCCTTACATCTTCCGAAATGAGAACGTCCAAACGGTGACTGTCAAAGGCGAAGGATATTTGGATTTTTCCTTGCCTTAATTAGACATCAGGTACTTGGATGACATGGGCTCTCAACAAGATGGTGTGTCATGTCATACAGCAGGCTGTACGTTGGAGTTGCTGCATAAAGATGTCCTAGAACGTCTTGTAAAGAAAAACTTGACGCCCTTAGACTTTCGTCTGTGACTAAGTTAAGTTCCAGATATATTTATATAAACGTCAAATGCAATAGAGTCATGAAAAAATTGACCTCTTGGAGCAATTTCTGTCATCTAAACCAAGTAAACCACTTAGACCAATTAAGGTACATTACTTTCAAAACCTAGTACTATTTTATGTACATTAATCGGAAAAAAATATTATTGGTGTACTCCAATTCGATATATAATTTATGTCCTATACTTTATCCGAAAATGAAGGAGACGCCGGAGGCCCCCATAAAGTTACCTAAAGTACATTCCAGGGGAACAAAAGAAGTTGACATTCCCATGTCAGTCTGCATGAAGGAAAAAATTGCTTTATTCTCATAATATTTTTTAGCAATAGAAATGTTTCCCCACATACTCTTTAAATACGTAAAGTTGAAAAAAAGTTAAAGGCAAAATATTTGTTACTTAATTCATAAAGAAAATTTGTCAGTGGAAATCGGACCAAATATGCAGAGTTAGTTTAATATTTGAAAAATTTAATACTATACCAAATAATGAATTTTATTACTCATAAATTCTATTTTTAGTAAATTTTTTTTTTTTTTTTTGATCCATTTCAGCACAACCGAAAAAAGTTTTGCCATACCGAATTTGGAGAATATGAGAATTTATCGAAAAGACTAGGTAGGTAGGTAGGTAGAAATGGTTGCCTTACGACACACCTAGGCCTGTAAAAGGCCCGTTGTGATGCCACTTGGGATAATCTCTCTACTCCCCTGGATCCAACTCTGAACCAACCTGTTGATTAAATAAACGAATTAATCCTAATTATCCTGATTCCTGCGAATTCAGTAACGTTCCCAATAAGTTCGAATTCCAGTGTGTTCAGTCTTCTCCTGCATAGTGAAATGCATCCACACAGGAGGTGCTCCACTGCTTCCTCCTCTTCTACTTCCTGACAACTTCTACAGTAGTCAAAATGAGGCACCCCCAATCTGTTAGCGTGCCTACTAATAAGACAATGTCAAGAAAGAACCCCTATCGCTGCTCTTACTTCTTGTCTGCTTAGTTTTAAAAGTTGCTAGGTTCTATTTAAGCTCTATTGTGGCCAGGTTTTCCTTTTAGTTAGACAGGTTCCAGTTTGAACCCATCTGTGATTCGCATCATTAGTGATATTTCTATCGATTAATAGTTTGCACGTTGCTAGCCGCATAGGTACCATCGCCTTGTTAGACTGAGGTGGTAACGTTGTTCCTCGCCTGGCTAACTCATCTGCCCTGCAATTGCCCTCGATATCTCGATGCCCGGGTACCCAGAGCAGATTAATGGTAAACAATTTTGCAACAGGCTACATTTCATCACTGTCTTGGATGTGAGCCTTTCCGATTATAATGCGTTTAGAGCGGCCTGACTGTCAGAACATATAAGAATCTCTCTGTCGGATAATACGCGCTTCTTAATGATGTTAATATGTACTTTCCACTATAGCTATGACTTCTGCTTGAAAAACACTACAATGATCTGGTAAACGGAAGGATTCGTTAATGCCCAACGGTTCCGAATAGACACCCCCTCCCACCTGATCATTGAGCTTAGATCCATCCGAAAAATTTTGATTTTGCTGTTACAGTCTAGCATACCATTGTCCCAATCCTCACAAGATGGGTAGCTTACACTGAATGGTTTGTCTAAGATTAACTCCGTTGAGTTAGAAGTCAGTGGTTCTGGGAATCTGCGGAAAATGACTCAGAATAGTCGAATGTCCTCTAGAACTAATGGCTAGGTTCGAAGATTCTCTCAGCCTTAAGGCCGATTTCGCTGCAAGCTGTTTACTATATAGGTCTAACGGCAATAGATGCAGCATTACGTTTAATGCTGCTGTTGGGGTCGTTCTGTGGGCCCCACTGATACTCAAGCTGGCCGCCCTATGAATAGAGTTCATGCATTTCAATGAACTATTTCTGTTAAGCACCGGCCACCATACTAGAACTCCGTAAGTTAGGATTGGCCTCACTATCGCTGTGTATATCCAGTGAACAACATGGGGTTTAAGACCCCATTTTGCTCCTACTACTCTTTTGCATGAGTAAAGGGCTATCTCCGCTTTCCTCACTCTATCCTCAAAATTTAGGTTCCAAAGCAGCTTCCTGTCTAGAATCAGTCCTAGGCAGCGAGCTTTGTCACTAAATGTTAAAGCGATACCATTTAAAATCGGAGGTCTAACCTACGGTAGTTTGTGCTTCCTTGTGAACATAATAAAAGAAAAGACTTAGGGAAATTAAAAAATTATTGAACTTTTTTTCTAAAACGAAACCGAATTAAATTTATGTTTATCAATTTTATGTTATGTATATATTAATAAAATTTATTTGTTTTGAAATTCAGAGCACAATTGTACTTACATTCATTTCATTTATTCATCTCAGCTGTAAAGATACAATATCCAAACTCTGTTCGTCAGGATCCTTATCCATAGTCATTTTGTCCATATTTTGGCATTTTTTGGGGAATATTTGGGCCATAGGGCCCATTGTCAGCTTAAAAAATATTCCTTCTACATTGAACTAAAATTTAATTTATATTTTAATTATATGAGAGACTTGTTTTCTTCTTATGTCCTTTTTCTCCTAGTGGAGCATAGGGCCATCATATGACAGACTAGTTAGTCTTTTAAACTGTATATGGGAGACTATAGGTTACCAAAAGGCCGATGATTATCTCGGTCAGTGATTGAGCCATGTCAATTTTTCCCGATGAGTAGTACATAGATCTCGGAGAATAAAAGTGAAGAGCCAACGAATTCGACCAAAAGATGCTGTTATATGTATTGATAAGCAGGATAAGTTTGTTGCCTTAGGTCGTCATCTTGCCGCATTTCTCCGTCAGAGTATTTTCCTGCTTACACCGACACTTCAAAAGCCACCCCATAGAAATTTGTCACATGAACCTCCTGAAAAGAAACTATTTAAAATATACTAGAACTCTGCATGTACTGCAGTTATACTGCACTTTTCTTTCGTAACATATAGGCTAGATTCATTAAAATTGATATGTAGAATCATGTGAGCTGATTAAACAATAAAGCGATGACTTTTTTTCCACCAAATTTTTTCGCGAGACCGCGTATTCGGCAATGTTTTTTAAATACTTTTGGGGGTCAATAAATTCGAGTTCAAAAGAGAGATAACCTTCCACATTCAGCAACTCCAAAATACATAAAAGACATGGTCTGGCCTCTGAACCTGATTTTTTTTTTGTGAAGCTGTGTGAAAAAATAACATCAAAACCCCTATAATGCATTTTGCTTGAGTCCCAATGACTGACGATATTGTTTATATATTTTGATGTCTCGTGAATTCGAATTCGAACGTAAAGAAGACCCAAGCAACTCGGATTTTTGAAATAACCTCCGACGTACTTCGATTTATGGTTTTTTTTTGAGGTTATCAAGAAACTAAGACCCGTTGCGCCAATTATGATGGCGGATTCGGATTCAGTGTAACGAAATACATAAGGAATCGTATGTCTCGACGCCGGATCAATTTACTTTTTTTTAGGTTGCGCTCCACCTCGACTGTATCATATTCTTGATACAAGACTTTTGAAAAATTTCTTAGAAAATTTATTTTATAAGTATATTTGGGTGATAAAGATATCATGTAAACTGACGCTAATTTACTTCGTCATTTTACTGAAATTTAGGTTTTAGGTTTCAATCTTGGTTGATGCCCTTACTTCAAAATTAAATATGAATATTTTAGTAAGATGTCAGTGTCCATAAAATTTTAATTTTATCTTTTTGTTTTATTGCCAGAAATAATTTGTGCCTTTGTTGTTGCAGCAAAGGTTTTAATCCATTGACATCCATTGGTTCAGCTTTAAATTAATATGCAAATAAAGCATATTATAAATGGAATTAAAAATAAAACAAATGCAATTATGCTACAAAATGCAAATTTAAATGCGAAAAATGATATTTAATTATCGCGTGAGCCTTTTTTCAAGAACTCAAAGCTCGTTGTCTGTTTTGTTGGCAACTTTTCCATTTTGAATAAATTTACATTTCACTTGAGCAGGAAGTGAAATTGTGGCAGTCACAAGCCAATGGAAATGCCACAGCTCCGGCTACAAGACAAAAGCGGCTATAAAAAAATTTAAAAAAACAATAATAAAAAAGCAATTGAAAACTTTTGCATAAGTAGAAACAAGTTAAGTGAATTAAGCTCAGTCGGAAGTTGTTTAACTCTCTGAGTTCCAAGTAAAGAGCAGCACAAGGCGCAAGACAAGTGGCAAAAAGGCAAAAGTCATAGACAAGACTGGATGGGGGATTTGGGTAGATAATGTTGTTTCAGATGTCTTAACAAGGCATTTGGAACCGCCACAAAACCAAACACACAGCTTAAGATGTATCTGTTGCGCGTCCCTAAACGCGAAAAAGATTATAAAGGCTTCACGAAAGTTGCTTAAAATTGAAGTTTAATTTGTTTTTACAAGATCCATTAGGGCTTCCAATTGAAACTAAAGGAGCATTGTGAGCCAAACAAAAATCATTTAGTAATAAAGCATAAAATGGGCAGAAGGCGGCGTGGCAAACCTTATAAAGCAAATATATTTTTGATCAGCTTGAAAATCCAAGTTGATGAAGCTTTGAGGATTTATATCTATATGTTTATTAGGGGCCATACCCAAATTACGTGACCCGATTTTTACTACGCCATGCGTCATGTTTGATGATATTTTGGCCCATTTCTGCTTAAGCGCCTCCTTCTAGTACTTCTGATCGTTTTCTTATTTTATCATCCAAAATTGCTCAACAAATTGTTAATAATCCCCAAGTCTGGTGACTGTGCAAAGCAAATGCTGTTTTGGGATATTAAGTTTATGGATAGTAGCTAGAAGTCGTTCTTTATTGTTGGCCTCAAATTTTTTTCCAGCTCTATATTGGCCTTTCCATTCATGCTCCCGAGTGAATGCCAAAAGGGCTTGTTGGTGCCTCATATTGATCAGATCACGTTTTTCAACTCGGCTACCACATTTATACGCTGAGAAAACTTCAAGAATTATAGTTAAAGATGTCGTACGTTAAAGTCGGGCGCGGACGACTTTGGGATACCCTGTACCACCACATTGCAACTAAATCCGATATATTGCTTAAGTCTTCCAAAAGATATTGTATTTGCCAAATTTGGTTACAATATTTTCATAAAAAAAATGTCGAATTTGTCACCAAACATGTTTTGTTGACCGATCGGTCCTACGGCAGCTAGTATATGATATAGGCAACCGGTTTTGATAAAATTTGGTACAGTGCTGGGGGAACTCTTAAAAAACTTCCAAGTGCCAAATTTGGTAAAGATATCTTCGTAAACAAACGAGAAAGAACGAAGTTTACACCAAACACGGTTTTTTGACCGATCGGTCCTATAGGAGCTAAATGATATAGCCAACCGATTTCGATAAAATTTGGTACAGTGCTGGGAATCTCTAAAAAACTTCCGAATGCCAATGGTTACGATATCTTCATAAACAAACGAACTATCCATCTAAAACTTTTGGTTTTTTCGAGGTCGTCTGAAACACTCCTATGGGAGCTATATAATGTATCCCCGATATCAAAAAAATTTAAATAAACATGACTCCTATGGAATTATAAGGGATCTAATCGAAAAGTTTGGTTGCTTTAGCTCTTACCATCTCTGAGATGTAGGCGTTCATACAGACAGACAGACGGACATGGGTACATTGACTTCTCTAGTCCCTTTGATCATACTTTAGGTAACTTTGGGGGTCTCCGATGTCTCCTTCTGTATGTAACATACATTGTCAGCTTGCACAAACTTAATATCCTCTTTGTGCCATACGATACAGGGTTTACAAATGGGGGTTATATCTCAAAATCATAAAATTAAGAAAAGTCCTCAAAATTCATATAAAAGGCTTTGTGTGATTGGATTACGAAGCACGCAGGTGGCAATAACCTTTTTTAGATAACTTTTTCTATATTTTTTTTTTTGGTTTAAAGATATAATTTTGAAATGATTTATTCTTAAACGTTTTTTTTTAATTTTGAAGTTGAAATCTGCCAAGCTCCCAAAAAAATAGTCCACTACACTTTTTTCTGCCTTTTTTTTTAAAATCATTACTTTTCTACGAAAAATTAAATATTGCATTGTCATTTAAAATTTTTTAATAAAAAAGTGCTTTGGTAATGACATTTGATCCTCAAGATACATTATTAACCGTAGCTTAAGACACGCAAATAAACAAACAATACACGCTTAGGTAATGATAATAACTCCATGGTACTTAAACGAACAGCATAAAGAAGTAGGGATAAAAAGTGACAGTTAATCCTGCAACGTTTCGTAGCGTTTAAATTTTACAATAACTGTGTTGTTTTGAAATACTTTGGCCCTTTGCTTTTGTTAAAACCCTTTGTTTGTTTGTTTGTTTGTCGAATAAACGACATACATGCATACTGTACAGTGTACACCTTGCGGCAAGAGCAAGTGCATCCACGCACTTTTTGCGCACCACTCTCTGCTTGATGTGGCCACAACGCCATTTTCACGCACCACAATCAAGAAACGTTTTCGGTTTTGCATTTCAATTTGTTTTGTTTTTCCGCATTTTCGATTTTAAATAAAACCATTCGTTTGCTACAAAAAGGACTGTGCAAGTCATGGATGCCCAACTCTTTGCCTTGCCTCAGCCCCTCGTTCGTCTCAAAACCAACGTTAACGCGTTGGGAATGCGCAGGTGTCGCTGAAAAACAGCCAACGACCGTTAAACGATTTTCGAATGAATTCAAATTCGCGATTGTTGCCGTTGGCTAAAGTTAAATGGGTGGGTTTTAGGCGGCAGAAGGGTGTGGACAGAGGTAGTACTGTGTGTGTAAAAACATTTCGCCGGATTAAATGAGTCCCAAATGAGACATTTTACAGTTAAGACTTACTAACAGTTTATGCCCAGTCATAAAGTTCACTGAATGTGGTTCTAATCCACGACATAATATAATTTTGAGTATATTATAGGTGCTTTTATCCTTTATCCTCTTGAAAGTGTACGAATAAGTACAGAAACATATTTTGTGAAATGTTTTTTATGCTATAAGAATAACATAATCAGTGGTATACCGCAATTCTCGTTCAACCGAATTCATGCCTAACAACTGCTCGTGGGCGAGCCATATTATCTTCAACTAGAACTTCAGACTCAAAGGAATGCGTCAATCCGCCCGAAGCATCTTTGACAAAATTCAAAAAATCTAAAAGGATAGCTTCTGAATATCGTATTTTCAAAAGATTTTTTAAGGGAACTGAAAATGATACCGAGCACTAATACTTTTTCGAATATGGTTTAATTAGGTACGCTCCTTGAGATCCAATATGTTTGAATAAGTCGAAATTGTTTGTAACATAAAAAACTGGACCTCGAAAGCCCTCGTAGCTGTACCTGTGGGTATATGTCAACTCAAAATAAATTGCAATAAATACCAAAAAAAACAACAGCTTAAAATAAAATTACCACTTTGCCTTTATTTCCATACACTGGTCGTTACGGCAGTAATAATTTGCAGTTCAGTTACGGGTGTAAAATTCTGAACTGCATACTCGGCCTTAAAACTAAAAAAAATTTCCCAAAAATATGCTTTTATACATTTAACTTCAAAAACGTTTAATTATAGACCAACACTAAAAAAATTTCCTAACCTGTGAACAAGGCGTTTAGTGTTCTTATATACTTTGATGCGCTGGTTCTGAATTCGCCAAATATTAGTCTGATCCGTTGGGTCTCCCCTAACCACATAAAAGCTTACGAACCCCGCAAGTCGGTTTCTGAGGCAATTTCTAAAACAGATACTTTGTTTTGTGGGTTTTTTTGAGGCTATGTCAGAAGCCTGACGTGATGGGGCTCTGGCCTCTAAGCCAATAAATTAATTTAGTTAGTGTAGGTGTGTAACCCCAAGACACCCAATAAAGAGTTGTTTTCGAGTACTGATGCCCGGAATACGATGTCAAAAAGACCACAGCACGTCGGGTTTCTGACGTTGCCTCCCAAATATCTCGTTCCGTGAGTTTTTTGAGCTTAGAATAAAACCATCATCCGTCATCTGATCGCTGATTCGGATTTAACGCGTCGAAATACTTAGGACAGCCCACAATGTTATGTGTGCCCCTTCTTAGTATTCTTCTTACATAAATACTTACATACTCGTGATTCTAATTTGTTCGACTAAAATCTGTTTGCCACCCTTTTTGTTGTAAGGTGTACCTTAGGGTAATAAGTATAATAAGAGAGATGAGGGGAGCCAAAGTTACCTCCAATAGGACTTATACATTTTTTTCTAAATTCAAAATTACGCCTTAATTTTGTAATGTGAAAAGCCTGAAATAAAAGAAATCTTTCTGATCCTACTTAACATCATTATAATCGAAACATAAATATTGGAGAGCGACGAAATGCATTTCAAAAGCCGGGGTTCGAACTTTAAAAATTGCTATTTGAGACCCTGGAGGAAAATGGGCATTAGGTAGAAATTGACAGGCAGAATACCAAGGGTCCTATTTAATGTTATCCTGATCAGAGACTTTGTCTGCGGCGCAAGGGAAAGGATCTCCAAACGATCTCCTTTTTAGTATTTTAATGGAAATAGCATTGGCTAGGTCGCTCACCAATTTGTTTTGATCACGGAAAAGGCGCTATTAGATGCAAGATGCATCGGAGTTCGTGTAATCTGCTAAAAATTCTAATTTTTTTGACGGACCTACCAGACCAATGTATGCTACAGTGCAATTGAATGTTGCTGGGACTTTATTAATTGTAAACTCCTAATAGATCCAATAAAAGTTTTCTAACCTTAAACAGGTCTTCACATTAGTTTTCGGAATGGTCGACCCTCGTACATGTATGCAATCACATCCTTAAGCAGTTTTTGAAAGTAAGTTCCTTGATTATACACTTCGCCTTGGTTTAAATTACAGACAGTAAAACACAAAAGTTTTTAAAGATGGCGTACTTCATGTAAAAAAAATCATGCCATTAATCCATACCAAGTAGTCCGAGCACATTTAGGGTAAAAAAAAAACCAAGTCAAAAATCTCAAAATGAAAATATATCGTAAAAGAGCTTAAGAGCATACACCCCCTCCCAGTCTCAAGAGAAATGACAAAATTATATTATTTCCGTTCAATATTGAATTTATCAGCGAGCACAAGACAAGGACCACTACGTGTCTGGAATAGACATACTCTCATGCACCAGAAGCGTGTGTCACTTGGACCGCCATTAGAATTGTCGATTGTGTATTTAAATATCCAATTCCGTGGCGTCAAAGTATGTGGCAAAGATGTGAAACATTTAAAAATGCCATAGTCGATAGCTAGGAGGACATTCGTCGTTGCATGGGCCGAACTTGTATTGGTTGGTGGCAGCATCCCAGCATCTCATAGCTTTGACATCGAACAAATTCACTTAGCCAGGAGTTCTACTGCCGCTTGTTGGCTTGTAAATGACACCCAAAGTGCTTTGAATTTTAAAATCTTCTGTTTGCAATAATGGAGGGGTCAAACCCCTCAGTACAAAGGTGTGTGTAGAACGTGTTTCAATTTTGAAATTGTTATGCGTAGCGCCGGAAAAAAAAACGAACATGAGTTGGATACCCCCCGAAACATGGGGTGGATTTTTGCCAGCGAGCCATTATGCCTATTTGTTACTAGCTTTGTTTAGGTATTTATTCAAATTGAGACATTAGACAAATTAAATTTACACATCTTTCTTGATTGTTATCGCTTGTATACGCATTTAATTATGGCATTGTGTCGAAAGGCTAGCAAGGTTCACTGCATTATATGGATCCAATTTGCATTTTTTATGGTAAATGGTTATTGTTGACTTGGCAAAGACCAGACGGTATTTCAAATGAATGTTATTTTATATTTCGAAAGCTAATACGACTTTCTACACCATTATTATGAAAAAAAGAAATAATTTCGAAACAAGTCGGAGTGAAGTTGCAATTTAAATTGAAACTGATATCAACTATAAGTAAAAGCCCAAATAATGATCTCGACACCCAAATAAATTAAATTATGTTAGAGTGTTAACTTTGTCGGGCAGAAATGTAGAAAGGCAAAAACTAAAAAAAGTCCGCTTTTCTGCCCGTCGTATACGCTTGGCCACGATAATAAGTTCACTTTTTGCCGGTTTTTGGTCAATCATTGTTGTAAGAAAAGTATTTAAACACAAAAGGAGACGTCGGAGACCCTCCAAAGTCCCCTCAAGTATAATCATGGTGACTAGAAATATAAATATAGACATGTCCATCTGTCCGTCTATGTTTATTAATGGCAGGATCTCAGAGATGCTAGGAGCGAAAGCTAGATGCCTTATTATGTCACGGGAAACAAGTTTATTTTATTTTTTTGATATCTGTGTTATATAGGGTGGGCCATGTGTTGATTTTTTTGTTAATTGCATTTTATTCGTATATTTTCCAAATGCAAGTTTGAAAATACTCATTTATGTTCTACTGGCTCTACGGGCCTGTATGCGAATTTTGTAATTTTCGATGATTTTTTTTTTTACAAAACTCACCTGGCTCTTCTCTCATACATTGAACGAATAAGAGACGCTCATAATGGTCCATGGGCTTCAATTGTTGCGTCATTTGAATCTTGAAAGCGTAGGATCCGCATGCAAAATTCGACTCAAAGTGAGCCTAGTGAGGTGCGTAATAGCGCTTCGATGTTCCTGGCGACTCGTCGACACTGGCCTCAATATTGTTTTTTTCACAGAACGACTTTTTTCATACTACACCTGTACCACTTTTACGCGTTATTCGGTTATTAAACGATCCATGACTAAAATTGAGTAGTATTGAACTACTTTGGACGTGTATGTTCCGAATAATGAGTGTTTAACAACCAAACCAACAGATGGCCCACCCTATATTATATATGTAGCTCCCATAGCGGTGTTTTTAGAGCATAACGAACAAAAAAAAAAAATTTTATATGGAGTTTATAAATAGTTTGTGGAATCAAATATCAATACGTGCAGGATCTCACGGCAAACTTGGCCGGTATACTGCAGGAAAAAACAAAAAATAAGTACTCCTGCATATGTTGTTTTTTTTTTTTTTTTTTTTTTTTTTTTTTTTTTTTTTTTTTTTTTTTTTTTTTTTTTTTTTTTTTAATTTTTTTTTTAATTTTTTTTTTTTTATTTTTTTTTTTTTTTTTAATTTTTTTTTTTTTTTGGTTTGAAAAAAAATAAGGTTTTTTGGGGGGGTGGGGGGGGGTTTTTTTAATATTTTTTTTTTTTTTTTTTTTTTTTTTTTGTTATATTTTTTTTATTTTATTTTTGTTTTTTTTTTTTTTTTTTTTTTTTTTTTTTTTTTTAAATTTTTTTTTTTTTTTTTTTTTGGGATTTTTTTTTTTTTTTTTTTTTTTTTTTTTTTTTTTTTTTTTTTTTTTTTTTTTTTTTTTTTTTTTTTTTTTTTTTTTTTAATTTTTTTTTTTTTTTTTTTTACCAATTTTTTTGGTCCTTTAGGGAGGGTAAAAATTCTCTCTTCAAACAGAGCTCAATGCTCGACCATAATCCGAGCAATTACCGGACACTGGCTGGAGGGGAATTCATGCATCAAGGCTTAACGCACCCCATCATGACTTCTGCGAAAGTTGTGGCAATGAGAACTAGCTGGAGACGGTGGAGCACCTCTTCTGTCACTGCCCTGGACTATGTAGGACAAGGTTTCGCTTCCTCAAGTCATACTTTCTAAATGACTTATCCCAGCTCTCAGAGTAGAGTCAAAAATGCCTTTCTAGGTACAAGGTCCACCACTTCGGAATAACAACGGGCCTATTTTTTTGCCTAAATAGTTCATGGCATCGTGACAAAATTTGGCGTTCTTAATTTTTTTAGAGTTCCCAAGCACGTTTTCAAATTATTTCAAAATCGTTTGACTATACACAATCGTATAGGCCACATACTATAAATAAATCAAAGCATACATTACGGGTTAGTCTTGTAAATTGTACGTATTCTTTCCCGCAATCCAAACAAATTTGGGAAAAGCTTAAAAATTTCAATTAAATCTCTTGGTAGCATAAAAATCGGGGATTATCATATGAAGTTTATTTGCGTCAGGTTTCTTTCTTCAAACTTTTAATGGATTCGGCCCTTAGAACTCGAAGCACTTACATACGTTTCAAACTATTTGGATATTTCCAGGATTCCACAAGAATTGCAAGTTTTTGATATGATCTATTTTTTCAATTGGCGTACGTTTTATTAACAATTATGACTAAGTTAGCTTAGTTTAATTGGCAAAATGAGAGTAAGTACTTAAAATAGTAGTTCTTGAATAAGCAATTTGTTTTTGCAACCGATAGGATCTTTGCAGCTATTACATAAAATTAAAAAGTAGAGAAAACTAATAGAAACAGGCAGGGCCTAACTCAATGCGGAATTGTTGATCCGCATCCCCGACATCACGAATTTTGATGTCAACAATAGGCAGCCGCTGTGACTTTTCCGTTTTGTATGTGATGACAGTTTTGGCCCATTTGTTGGCACGATGCTGAAATAAAAACAAACATAAGGTTAACGTAATCCTATTACTTCAAAAAAAAAAATCTTAAGCTTACCTTGCACTCATCGATCTCCGCATGGAAACGTAGACGCTGCGGCCCATTAGGAGTTAGTTCCGCATCGTTCCAAGCAAGCAGCTTTATGCCGTTCCTTGTCGAATGCTGAGCAGCACTCTCGTGCATGTAGGCTACAGTGTTCCTACAGTGGAAGGTCACTGTTTGAGTCGCCTTTGCCGATAGCAGCTGTAGGAAACCCAGCTGATAGGAATCAGCTTTGTAATAAATTTTCATGCCCTTGGACATTTCGCCAAGCCAGGTTTCTGTAGCTAGATTACTGGTAGACAATATTTCGGACTTGGTAGGCTGTGGTTTTATACAAGTTGCAAGTGTTTCGCGTTCACAGAACACATAAATAGCGTCTTGTGGATCGGCATCATTGGGATCAATCCAGTAGTCACCTGATGTGTAGTCGGGATATGCCGCAAATAGGTCTCTGCAAGTCTTGGCGGGCGCATGCTGTTGGCCATTGGGTTTGCGAAGACGCTCGAATGTGGATTTTAAATGCTCGAATGCCCTAACTACTAAGGCTTCTTTTTCTTTATCCGTTAGTGCATCAGGCAAAGGTTGATCACTTTGAGTGTCAACACCCTTAGTTTGGCTCTGGCTAAGCAAAGCAGCTAAAGGCTGCGGCATCGTAGCCAAGCGATTCGCCAGGTGGGCCGGGAGGTCCTGGAGGTCCAGCTGCCCCAACAGGACCAGGCTTACCGTCGTTACCGCTATAACCTCTGGGTCCTGGCTGTCCAATACTGCCTTGAGGGCCGGGACTGCCGTCTCTTCCAGGTGCACCTCTCGGCCCAATATCACCGGGCGCACCTTGAGCGCCTATCAGACCCGGTTCGCCAGTATCACCTTTAGGCCCAGCTTGACCAGGCATGCCCTGCAAACCTATTAAGCCGCGATGACCTTTGACACCTTTAGGACCAGCATCTCCGATTGATCCCTTTGGACCCTCTGGTCCTGGTGGACCTGCTTTTCCTCGCATGCCTATTGGTCCTTCCACTCCAGGTAAGCCGTTGTCACCTTTAGCGCCCCGTTCTCCAGCTGGACCATGTGGACCAGGTGGTCCTTGAGGGCCTGGCAACCCTGGATTTCCTAAAGGCCCTTGTAAACCTGTTTGACCTTGAGGTCCTTTATCTCCAGGACGACCTGTTATTCCAGGTGGACCGCTCTTTCCTGGAGGTCCCTCCGGACCTGGCTCACCAGCGGGACCAGGCTGACCCGGACCCCCTTAATATAAAAAAAAATTTTAACGGTTAAAAGTAAACTTGTTAGAAATTCGTTCCAAACTAAACTAACCAATCATGCCCCGTGGACCAGGCGGGCCTTCCTTGCCTGGTTTACCAGGAGGTCCATGCTCGCCAGCGAGGCCACGTAAGCCTCGAAGTCCTGCAGCTCCTGGTGGTCCGGGTAAGCCAGTAGGTCCCCGTTCACCTACAGCTCCAGGGTTACCTTGGGAGCCTGTGGGGCCAGCAGGGCCCTCACTTCCTGGCTCTCCCTTTTCGCCATCTAAGCCACGAGGTCCTTGTAGGCCAGGAGGACCCAACAAGCCCGGCCGTCCAACCTCGCCTGGATTTCCTTTGATACCGGCAGGGCCAGCAGTACCTGGAGGTCCTTGCAATCCTGCAGCTCCCTAAACATCAGATTTAAGTTAATATCTTAAATTTTTGTTTTAAAAATATTGACTTACCGGAAGTCCTTGATCTCCGGGTTTTCCTGGCAGTCCACTAAGTCCTGGTTCGCCTCGCAGCCCGATTTCTCCTCTTGCTCCTTTCGGACCAGTTAGGCCTATTGGTCCGTCCGGGCCACGTTCACCGGGTATACCATCTCTACCAGGATTGCCACGATCACCTTTGATACCCATAAGACCCCTATCTCCCTTAGCTCCAGGTAATCCCGAAAGTCCTGGTGCTCCTGGAAATCCAATTTGACCCGGTGCTCCAACTGGTCCCTTTTCTCCAGGTGCACCCAATGCGCCTCGTTCTCCGGGCGGCCCAGCTAGACCTTGTTCACCTCGTTCACCACTTTCGCCAGGAGCTCCAGGTGGCCCAACTGTTCCTTGTAGCCCTCTATCGCCAGGACGTCCAGGCGGACCTTCTTGCCCAATTGGACCAAGACTTCCTCGCTCACCTTTTGTTCCAGGCTGTCCAGTTAATCCTCTCGGACCCGTTAAGCCCATCATGCCTTGAGGACCAATGTGTCCTTTACTTCCTGGCTTACCTGGGGGACCCTGTTGTACATTATAAATAGCAATAATATTAGCATAAAGCTAAATTCTGATTCAAAACCCTTATTACCGCCGGGCCGTCATTTCCGGGATTTCCTTGCTCGCCTCTCTCTCCTGGATTTCCTGGCTGCCCGATTGGCCCTCTTTCCCCTGGATATCCACGATCTCCTCGTATTCCTGGTGGACCAATAGGGCCTGTCACTCCTGGTGGGCCAGCTTGCCCATCTTTTCCAGCTGCACCAGGGTTGCCAGGCAAGCCTGGCAGTCCTTGAAACCTCTCGGACCCGCTAAGCCAGGTTCACCTCGTTCGCCGTCTTGACCAATGGGTCCTGGAGGGACCTTGAGCTCCCGGAAGGCCATCCTTGCCATTATCACCTTTGGGTCCAGAGGGTCCAGCTGCTCCCGGCTCGCCATTTTGACCAGGCTCACCTGGTATTCCTTTGTCACCAGGAATTCCCATGGGCCCTGGCAATCCTTGAAGACCTTGGGAACCTTGATCACCAGGGCGCCCATCCGCCCCGGGAATTCCGCGTTCGCCTGGAGGGCCTGAACTGCCTTGTGGACCGATTTTGCCGGGCAATCCCCTGAGACCTTGAACACCTGGCAGACCAGGTGGACCAAGATCTCCTGATGAACCTTTAACGCCAGGCAATCCCTGAAAGCCACGGTCACCTGGAACTCCTTTGGGACCAAGGGGACCATCGGGACCCGGAACACCAGCAAGGCCTTGTGGTCCCCTTTCGCCTGTTGGGCCTGCTGGACCAGATGGTCCTCTCATTCCTCTTTTGCCACGTTTACCTTCTGGACCGATAGTGCCAGGAGTTCCCCGTGGTCCAGGCGCTCCACTTTCACCTTTAATGCCTTCGTCGCCTTTAAAAAAGCTAAATTGTTAGAAATTAAAGGAATTTACTTTTTTTTATAATCTTACCTTTGTAACCGCGCTCGCCTGGCTGCCCAGGCTGTCCTTTTAAGCCTGGCGTTCCTGGGCCTCCAGGTGCGCCTTCTGGACCTCTCGGACCTGGAAAACCTTGTGGGCCGACTGAACCTGGAGCACCCATTCCACCTTTGTCGCCAGGGAATACCATCCCTACCAGGAGCTCCTTGTGTGCCTGGCTCGCCAGTCATTCCTGGCCTTCCAGCTTCTCCTCTTGGTCCTTGTAAACCCTGATCTCCCTTGGGACCTGGGTGTCCCATATCTCCTTTTACGCCTGGCAAACCAGGAAATCCAGGCGGTCCTGGCTTACCAATACTACCAATTGGTCCCTGTGGCCCAGGGTTTCCATCGATACCTTTTGTACCAGGAGCACCCGGTGGTCCTTCTCTACCACGTTCTCCACGGGCACCCGTCGGTCCCTTTAATGAAAAACAGAAGTAATGGTCGCAATCAATATTATCAATAAAGAATCCTTACGCTTGGGCCTAGTGGTCCAATGTTGCCCATTGGACCAGTGGCACCTTTATCGCCAGGCGCTCCATGTTCACCTTTGGATCCATCTAAGCCCGCCAAGCCAGGATGCCCTTTCAAACCTGGTATTCCCGGTGCACCTTTGACAGATGAAAGACTTGTAAGTTTTAAAATAAAGTCAAATATGTTTAAAGTCAAAACGTACCTGGTAATCCACGTGGACCTGGAGCTCCAACTGAACCTGGAGTTCCTGGCTCTCCGTCATCTCCAGACGTCCCATCTTTACCCGGTGCTCCTGGCAAGCCACGGGGACCTATGAGGCCCGCAGGTCCTTGTGCACCTGGCTCACCGATCTCGCCGCGTGCACCTTGAAAACCTTGAGGGCCTGGCTGTCCAACATTACCAGTTGGACCTCTGGGTCCGGGTGCTGCTGAGGCTGGCAGATATTGAAATGGTGGCGGCGCCATAGCGCCAGGCCCCTTGTCTGAATTAGCATATTCTTTTGCCAATTGCTCATGATAATATGTCAAATCAGGTGTGGCTCCTGGTGCACCGACGTTGCCAGGCACACCAGGTCTGCCATGCAAACCAGGTTCACCCTGCTCGCCTCTTTGCCCTTTGGGTCCTATATAGCCCACTGAACCACGCGCACCAACTGCGATGTTGTGAATTTCGTCATCAGACGGCTCAACTGGTGCTGCAGGTGTAACATTTGCAGCATTTGCTTGCTTCTCTTCACATTCACGGCTATTTTGGCACGTCACCTTGCCCATACGGCAAACGCAGTCCTGCACACACTCAATATTATCGATGGTAAACTGATCTCCTTCCCGATACCAGTTGCCCTTGTACTCACACGAAAAAGCACTAATAACATTTGCTGACTGTGGTGCTGGTGTTGACGATACGTAAACTGAAAATTTCATTAGGTTTAGATTTATTTTTGTACACTGAGATCTTTCTTACCTTCCTGATGAGTCTCATATGTGCCCACTTCGGCCGCTACATCTACATCTGTAATAGTTTTAGCAGAAATTAAAAATTTGTATGTTCAATGTCTCTTAATGAAATACGCCGAATGTATGCCACAATCCATTGAATACAATTGACACACTTCAATAGCGTTAATTGTTTAAAGAGCCGATTTAAAAGCGAACTTCAAGTTCCAATATCGAATGCAATGCGAATGCCAAATGATTGTTTTCACACATGTCAGTACAAATGCCATAAGTGTCATGCGTAACAATTATGAAATATGATATGAGAGTCCATTTGGGCCAATTGAAAAATGATCACCACAATGCGAATACGAGTCCAACTTACCGGCGTCCACATCTTCATAATTATTGTATTCATAGTTGTCGAATTCTGGCAGTGCTGCCTGTTGCAAACGAGCTTGTTCTGCCTGCGGTCGCTCCAAATGGGGTTTTCGTACTGCTTTATGTCTTCTTTTAGCTGCCTTGATCTGTTCAGCTTGAGTTGCATGCAACATCACGATGCATAGCAACAGCACAGGCCATAGTTTAAAGTTTTGTAGCTTCATTCTGGCTTAGTCTTGCTTTTTGGTAGTCTTATAGCCTAAATCACATAGCCATTTGAACTAAAAAATCAAAAAATTACACCAAGTTAGCATTTTTAGACGCTATGTTCAAAGATAGACAAAAAAATGATCATCGTCGACTCGGTTAGAGTCCGTCTGTAGGAACACATGCTAGTGTGCTTGTCACTTTTCCTCGTCCGTCTGTTCCGCCCGGAATACATAAGAAACTCAACAATATTTAAGCGATTGCCTAGCAGAAACCATTGCACCTGGCGTTCCAATTACCCCAATATTTGCGTTTTACCTCCATCCAAATGAAGAGCTATTAGATATGTGTAGCTCAATTTTTCTTTTGGTGTACTCTCTTATTCTCTTCTTGGAAAAATTATTTTAAAAAATAACAACTAAGAGAAGAAAAAATAAAGTCGGACGCGGACGACCTGGGATACCCTGTACCACCAAATTGCAGTGAAATCCAGTATTACTTAAGAGCTGGGAACTCCAAAAAACTACCAAACGCCAAATTTGGTTACGATATCTGCATAAACAAACGAACGTTTTTTTCAAGGTGCTCTGAAACACCCCTATAGGAGCTATATGTATAATATAACCCCGATATCAGAAATATTAAATAAACTTGACCCCCGTAAGATACTAAGGGATCTTATCTAAAAGTTAGGTTGCACTAGCTCATACCATTTCTGAATCTAGATGTTCAAACAGACGGACAGACGGACAATGGTTTATCGACTTATCTAGTCGTGTAGGAGAATTTAGTGGTTTTAGCCTAAACTTGGCCAGAATTATGAAGATCGAAAGTAAGAGTTAGTATCATACCTCCTCTATAATCTTATAAAAAATATTCTACCTAGTACTTTCTTTATATGTTAGCTAATGTGAGCCTAAAAAACAATACTGTATTGCCTTTTTCTCAGAAGTCTCATAACCTTGTACCCGCAAATTATTTTCTTTATACGTTCACAATTCTCAATTTTTTTCGAAAATTATCTGCAGGGTATCCTAGTACCGAATACTACTAGAAAGATTCAAATGTTGCATATACACACACTTAAATATGGGTCACACAATCTTCTATACAGTTTGTAGTGCAAGTCCACTTTCATTAGGTCAGGTCAGCCGCATTTGTTGATATAGTCGCCGCTAAGCATTTCGGAAACTAGGCGCACATTATCAACTTTTCAAAAAAAAAACTAAATTCAAGCAACCGTTTGATTTAATTTTGGATTAGTTTGTTTTTATATACACCACACTATATATGTATGTATTCAATATTCTCTTGTATTATGTATACGCATAAATTCTATATACTTTTAAAAGCCCATTTTGACTAATGGTTTCCTGTTCAAGAGATAAGCACCAATAATGTTGCCAGACAAAAACTTTGGTTTAAATAGTTATTTGCTGCATAAAACCAACAAAAATATTTAGTTTTTATAACTTTTTTTCAGCTTTTTCTTAAAATGGGTTATTTAATTACATTTTACACTAATTTTTTAGAAAACACTGTTTGCCAAACTTTTAACGCCAACTACCTGGAATATATTCCGTTTGAAGACTATCCGAAACTCAAAATCACGATCTGTTCGCCACGCCGGCACCGAAGAAACTAATTTAAGCGGATTCTATGAATCTTTCGTTGCCACCGACAACGAAGTCAACTGATTTGATTTTGTAATGGAAAAAGAGTGCAAGCCTCTCTTAAATGAGCTTTGGATTTTTATGAATTATCAGGCATTCAAAGAAATTCTTGTAATAAGCATATATTACGAGGGCAGTTTGACACGGCAGTCAATTGTTTTAATAAATATATATTTTTTCGGCACATAAGGATTATTTTTCTATGTCTACTTAGCTCGATAAAATAGATCTTTAATCTGTAACATCGATTTTTGAGCTTCGAGGTCAGACCCTGGATACTGTATATTTTTGGAATCGCTGAATCCGAATTCTAGCTCCAATAACCCCGTAATCGATCAAACTTTACAAGCCATGAAAAAAACTGTATGAAACATGTTTTTTAAATTTTAAAATTTACGTTCGAAATAAAATTTTTTCCAAAATTTTCAAAAAATTACACAAAATTTCATATAAATGCATAAATAGCGTCCAAACCGTAAATTTGTCAAAAATATGTTCCAAGTATAATAGGTAATTCAATTATCTACAGTTTATTAAGAAAAATTGTCAAAAACGGTTGGGTAGAACCAGAGATATTTGATTTTAAGTAAAGACACTTTATTTTTAATTTCGAAAAATGGTTTTTTCGAAATATCTCGAAAAAAAATTTTGGACTTCATTTTCGGATTTAGCGTGCCATTTTACTACGGAAATGATCAAAACATTTTGAGGATACCAAAATTTGTAAACCGATCTTGTTCGAACAAATTCTTTCGCATAATCCAGCGTAATATGCTAAGGATTTGATCATTTCACTTGTATAGAAATATATTTGAGCCCATTTTTCCAACTTTTGAAGGGGATCCGCACCCGAAAGCCCCCCTTGAAATGGCCACTGTTAGAAGGTAAGGTAGTTAGGTATAACGTTCTTGCTGTCGCCAAGCAGCTATTGTAGAATATTTGTATCAACAGATTTCAGATCAAAATCGACAATTCGAAGCCGGAATCAAAATCCACCATAAATAACTTCATACCTATCACGCACCCTAACTGAATTGCTTATGGTACTATAACAAATAAGTTTCCATTGTGGAGGAGCTCCTTGTTATCGCTGAACAATCGCCAATCAGTTGAGTCAAGGTTCCCAAAATAAGTGCTGGTTGCATTAATAACCTTCTAAGCAGTGTTGCATTCAAAGTTACTACGCGTGAAATTCAAAAAGTCAATTACTCAACAAACTGCCCTCGTACGTAAAATTTAGTTTATAAGAACGTTTATATACTGAGCACAATTTTTAATCAGAACACCGAAATTCTCTTATACAACATATTGAAAACTTCTTAAATGACGTCATCAATTAAAAATTCGTTTATGAATTTATTTTATCGCATCCTTGCATGCTTCTAGTATAGATTAGGTCAAGGCTATAAGGGATTTTTAGTGTAATTTCTTTTATTTAAGATTTATAGAAGTCTTTTGGTAATTAGAGGGTTTTTGTATCACATCCTTGCATTGGCGTTCAAGTATAGAGAGATTCCAGCTCATTAAATTATTTCCACAATTCTTCTATCTGAAAATGTATGCTTATCTTTTCATTAGGCTAAGATCTCTTGTTTTCTGGTAGTTAGATACGCTGACGTTTTGGATATAATCGACTTTGGAGCACTATCCTCCAAAAAAACTATTCTCGTTCCTATTCCAAAGAGCAAAACTTTGGTACATTATGTACGTCAGAAACAGCACTTATCATCTAAACAATGGAGTTGAAACAATCCGATCCAAAATTTAAAATGAAACCGTACCTGTATTCTGAAATAAATCTTTGACTGATCTTGGTGTCATTGAAGCACCAAAAACTCTTTACGGTCCCATTTCGAAGAACTGAACTTTGATACAGTCGTACAGTAGTTATTAGAATTAGAGTAAAACCGATCCGATTCGAAATTTCCGAGTCAAACTTAAAGTAAATTTTGTTCATTGGAGCACCATCCCCAAAAAAAACTCTTCTCTTGCGCTTTCCGAAGAGCTAAACTTTGGTCCAGTAAGTATACCAGATGCAGTAATTAGAGTTTAGTCAATCCGGTCGGAAATAGTTGTAGTACAACTAGAATGAAATCTTCCGAATACAAGCATTCCGGAATCAAACTTTGAGGCACGTTGCTAAACGCTGTATAAACTTAAGAATTAAAATAAGGTTCAGGTAGCCTTACAATAGTTATTAGGCACTTGATTGAAACCATTCAGAAGTTATAGTTGATAGCAGAGCCACATAATAAAAGTTCCGTGACCTGGGAAAGCGGCATTAATCCGAATCCGGGTTCTATCGTAACCTTAAAAAATTGCACTACATTTTTACCGAGACCGGTTGTCCGCTGATGTTTTTTATAGGCAGAGAACCTCTGGACTCGAATGACGTTTTTTTTTTTTGTGTATAGCTGAGTAAGGAAAAAGGACTTTATTTCAAAGTTGGCAATTAAAATTATATTAAATCGTAAAAATATAAATTGCGGTCTGTTTTTAATAACGAGCTTAAAACGTAGCACTCCGAAAAAAATTTTAAAAATATTTTTAAAATTATGTTGTTTTTGACGAAGCTTGTACTAAAAGTATTATTTTATACGTAATTTTTATTAAAATCATCTGTATATAAATTTAAAGTGTTAAAACTAAATTTAGAGTGATACCTACCACAATGGAGGATGTGAGAGTCTTGAAATATAATATTAAATGGGATGAGTGGGATGGCAAACCGATTACGGATATACATTTCAAGCAAGTAGTAGTTGAATACAAAATCTTTAAGACAAACCAGCAAGTACAAATTTTTGTGCAGAAATTATGATCTTGTTATAGAATTTATGTGGCACACAGCGTTCCATCGTAACTTGATATATGAAGGACTAGGTTTTTTTGAAATGGATGAAATAGAGCCAATATATCGCAATTATGTGCGGAATATACTGCGAAACGAATGTTCCGTAATGATGCTAAATGAGGAAGAAACCGAAATTCTGGCAGTGGGCTTACTTGAATGGTTAACACACGACTGGCATTCATGGTAGGCATATTTCTTTGCCATTAGCACAAGGCAACAAATAAAATTAACTTGGCTAGATTTAAAGCTACAGGGTATGCTGAATCCAAGTCTGGCATTCATTTTGTTCTGATATATAAAATGGTTTCAAATTATTCCTTATTTTAAATAACTTACCTATAAATTGGTAATCCGGATCGGAATTCGGTAATTAAAAATCGCTTGTCATAAACGGATTCAGCAACCTAAGTTTAAGGTTTTAAATAGTTCCATCTTATAATGGTTCCTTTTTTTTTCTACTAAAATAAATCAATTAGTGTATATGAACAACTTTTTCAGGGTTTTTCTACCATATGTAGCGCCCAGCGGCATGTTTCAGGAAACTATTTCGATGAAAAACCAACTTATGGAAACTGCAAAAAAAAATTCAAATACGCGTACATATGATTCTTTGATGGTACACGAGATACATGTACCAGAGGATTTGATATTCGAAAAGGATTTCATGATGTGCCTATTTGAGGTGTTTAGTTCTGTGGCTCAGCACATGAAAATGCCACGTGTGTGTTTCGTGGCCATGAGCTGCCTGGACCAGGAAGCTGCTAGTTTGGCGGAATACGTCGAAATTGACCGCATTATTTACTCAATCTATAAAGTCAACGATAAACGTCCTTTTGATGTATTGCGTGAAATGGATGAAATGTATGCCAATACTTTACGAGCTGCCTGTGCCAACAATTGTAAAATATGAGGATATGAAAGGATTTGAAGTATTCCAAGAAGCGTACAAAGCCAGATTAAGAAAAGAAAGAGGAGAGGATATAGAAGAAGTAGTAGAGAAGAAGGAAGCCAAATCTGAAAAGGAAGTTGCTGAAGAAAAGGATGAAGAATAATAGCAGAATTACAAGGCATTTAGGAAGCAAACTGTGCAAAAAAATTGTTTATTCTCTATAAAACATATAGCAACATTTAGCCTTTTTGGTTATAATCCTGCGGTCCCTTATTATTGTAGTAGCTTTGTGGGCCTTTGTTGCTGTACTGCTGCTGTGCCAAAAGCAATGGATATGCGTATTGTGCATTATAAGCAGAGCAATCGGGACAAACGCCTGGATTACCAGGTGGACCACGTTCGCCTTGGGAGCCATGCGAACCCGGTGCGCCCGGTTCACCAGAACGACCGGGTGTGCCATCACGGCAGCGACCCTCGGGACCTGGTGGACCTTCAGGGCCTTGTGGTCCTTCACGTCCATAACCATCCTCGCCACGATCGCCTTTCTGACCCTCCGGTCCAGCGGGTCCCACCTCACCCGGCGGTCCTTTATGGCCAGGCAAGCCTGGGTGTCCACGTTCACCGGGCACACCGCGTAAGCCTTGTTCACCTATAAACGCACATGTAAATAATTTATAAAAGAAAATGTACATATATACACTAATCACCTGGTATGCCTTGTACGCCGGGTGTACCATGTCTGCCGGGTGGTCCGCGTGCACCTGGCGGCCCAGTCAATGAGCTGACGTATTCGGTGATATATTCTGCATAGGTTGCGATTAAATTTAAAGTCTTAAGGCATTAACAACATCTTACCTCTTACAACTACCATACAGATTTCGCGCACTTCATTTTCAGTCATTTTGCCAGAGAAAGGACTTTCGGGCTCCTTTGACTTTTGTGTTGTGCTATTCGCAACATTGGGTCCAGTTGGTTCTCTTATAATAGTAGTGGTGCCTGGCAAGCCGGGCGGTCCCGGTAGCCCCGGTGCTCCTGGTGAACCTGGCGCACCACGTGCACCCTTAATTGGTGCTGGAGCTACAGACGTATCCTGTATTATTTGACCTGGTGCACCAATTAGGCCTGGTAAACCCTAAAAAATAACAAAGTAATATTAAACGTTTCGTTTGCTTTAAAGTCATTTTAATACGCACAGGTTCGCCTGCTGCACCTGGCTGACCGGGCAGACCAGGCGGACCAGGTGGTCCGGCCGGACATTGCCGAGGGCATTGTTGTTCAATCACATCATCTGTGAGTGTTAGTTCCCTAGGCGTTGTTGTAAGCAACCAGGGCTTATGTGTGCTAGCAAAGTCAAAGCTGCCTGTGGCTGGTTCCCAGGTAGTAGAAGAAACATCAATAGTTCGCGTAGTGGTTAATTCTATAGGTGCTGGTGGTATAACTGGTGGCTTGGGATACAGATTATAATCAAAACTGTTGGTGTTTCTGCCTGGCAAATCTTCACAATTGCTGCGAGCTGGCTTTTCGGCATCACAACTAAAGATCATCCATTGTACATCAATCTAAAATCAAAGCAAAACATCAAACTAATTGGTTTGCCTATCTTAGCCTTTTTAACGTACCGGCACGGTGCTCTTGGTGCGACAATCCTGCGCAACAGAGAATGCGCCATTTGTGGCATCGATTGGTCCGCGCACATCAAGCGGTGGTCTTAGCAGTCCCTCCATATTGGGCACAGGCTTGCAATCAACCCATAAGCGCACCGAATCTTGTGTAACACCAAACATAACCTTATGCCAGGCGCGATCAAAGATTTCAGACTCTTCAAAAGAAATGGTCTGCACCGAGCCATCGTATTTGGGCAGTGAAAAATCGATGGTATTATATATGGGATTCATTGTGACACTCATTTGCGCGTCATAACGATAATCGGTTAGCTCGAAAAGATACCACTCATTGGGTGGCTGACGCTCGGGCACACGAAATGTGCACTCAAAGGAAAACTCATTGGGCACGCCCTTAGGAAAGGCTTGCGTAGATTCTATAGTCATGTTTGAGTATTCCTCCAAGTGGTAGGCTGTCTGAAAGCCTGTTGAGCCGATAATTTGTTGAACGCCTTCATTGCGTGCATGAAACTCATCGAAACGATACGAGGAAATGATGTCATATGTTGTCAAATCCGGATCGCCGGGACGATGTTTCTTACAGGGTGTTACGGGTTCAAAGTCCTCATGCTCAAAGTAGTCCAGCGTAGGCAATAAGGCTATAAAAGGTAACAAATGACTTAAATGCATTTTAAATATAGGAAATTTACAAACCGCCATGACCCGCTTGTAGCGTTTCCGTAACTAGTGAGAGAACTAGGGCAAGCGCCAGCAGCTTCCATACCGTACTTGACATTGTCGCAGATTTAAATATTCTCAGCTTTTTCTATGCGCTTTAAAATTTCATATTAACACCGCGAATGCCCAGCATTGACTGAATTACATATAATCTTATCTGCCGGCACAGCATTATTTGATTTTGAGTTTCCAACAAAATCAACCTTAAAGCTTAATTAGAAATACATAAGTATGTTTCGAACCCAAATATACAGATTGCCTCAACATATGTATCATGTACATGATTTACAGTCTAACTGAACCATGCACTGCCAAGCAGCATCGGCAAATTTCATTTGTAGATAATACGGAGATGTACCAAAAACAAAGTATTTTTTAATCGTTGGCTTTATTATATGTACTATACATTGCGCCAAAGTGTTGAATGTCAGGCAGCATTACCGGAAGACACCAAAATAGACAGCCGCTAAACAAATCAGTGCAAGATAATGAATCTGACTTATTGCAAAACATATGTTTTTATATGTATGCATATGTATACTATGAGCTCAAATTTTGCCGCTATATGGCAAATATATGTATATTATTTGGTTAATAGACCTGCCCCAATCTTCTAGATTCTGACAAGATCTGATTTATTTTAGTGTCTGTAAATTCAATCATGTAATTTTATTAAAAGCAAGTTTACTCTTAAATTTAAGTGTTCCAAAATGATTTTTGTTTATGGCTTTTTAGGTAGTCTTAAAAATAAAATTTGACCTACAGATAAGTTTTTGGGATTTTCTTAGAAGAGCGATTTCTCTTTTAAATAACATCAAATCGTTTGGAAACCTATTTTTAAATTTATGTGTGAATCATTGATTCTAATCATACAAGTTTGAGTCTATTTCCCAGAAATGTAAGTACCTATATATACCCTGTACCAAAAGGATAAGGGACTAGTGTAAAAAACGCCCTTCAGTATATGCCAAAGCATATTTGAACCAGACGATTACCTGTTTCTTTATTAAAGTTTTATTTTTAAGATACTTTCTTTTAGAGCTAGCTATAACTGCTGTTATTCGTGAGATACCAGCCGATATGTTGGAAAAAGTATGCCAAAATTGGACATTCCGGATGGACCACTTGAAGCGTAGTCGCGGTTAGCACTTAACATAAAGTAATCTTTAAAATGTAAATGGCAAAGATTGATTTACAAACCTCAAATATAAATTTTTAACATTTTTGCACATTTTCGTTGTTTTTTTTTAATTTAAAAACCAAACGCTTAAAAATCACCCTTTACTTATTAAAGAATTGTTACTAATAGTTTGAAACAAACTTTAAAATTGCGTCATTATTTTCCTAACCTAAAATTTATGTGACGACTTGTTTTTCAAAATGATCAGATTCAGCATCTTGGCCTTCACTTCGGATTTTCGTAGAATACTTTTAACTTTTAAAGGCCAAAATTTGTGTTCGAATCACCACGTACAAAGTTTCGAAAATGCTGTTAGATTCCTTTTCTAACGCTTGCAGCTTGTCATGGAAAATTTACATATAAGAGAGGACGAAATACAAAAAACGTTCAGAAAAATCGCTCACAAAAACATTTTTATATGATTTAAGGATGGTTCTCTTGGGACAGAAAATAAGATTTTAAACCTTCAAAATTTTTCAAAATGCGCTGAACTACGTGTTTGTTTTCGTATTCTGATCCACTTTTGTGGCAAATATGTGTTCGCATACAAGCAGAAACATGGTAACACTACTTACAAAGCGTGCTCAAAAGTTTCGAACTTGTGACGTCACTTGCTTGTCTTCTTATAATGAACGGAACTACGCAATAAGCAGTCTCCTTTTCTTAACTTCATATCTCACACAAACACATTTAAAGAAAACTTTAAGAAGTATGCTCACTGCATATCGATATATGTAT
Source organism: Chymomyza costata (assembly GCA_018150985.1). NCBI lineage: Eukaryota > Metazoa > Arthropoda > Insecta > Diptera > Drosophilidae > Chymomyza > Chymomyza costata. The sequence continues at coordinate 740,687 of JAECWU010000401.1, read as the reverse complement.
ATCGCTAGTTGAGTACGATTTTTTCGATAACTTCAAAAGCATAATATCTACATATTAGAATTATAACTCATAAACAAAAAGCAAAACTAATAAGTAATAATGGAAAATTCAGAAGAAAATGCAGAAAAATCAGTTACCAAAGCCATTAAAACTAAATTTGGCTCCACAAATACGACAATACCCAAAAACCCTGAAATATCATCTTGCGTCATATCACAGCCAAACAAGAACAAAACAATTACCGCTGAAGCAAGAGTTGTGAATGGAAGCCAACTTAGTTTGGATCTGATGCCTTCCGGGTTTATAATACCACCAGACAATCTACCTGTGCAGGATGGTAAGGAACTGCCGTCGATCATGGGTTTAAGCGGTGGCTTTACTATACCCGAGCTGCGAAGCGCCTCCGGTGTACCGCCGGAGCAACCAAAACTAAACACACCTTTGCTAAATCAGTGGCGCAGTCAGAATTACTCCCTTACTGAGCCACAAATAAAGCACGATCAAAAAGAATGTGAAACGATTAGCATGAATGCCAGTGGTGCGACTTTCCAAGCCATCGATCTGACCTCCGCTTTTATAATATCTGACAAGGATAAACCGCCACGGGAGACTGCCACAGCAGCCGCCCGCCTCAAGCAAAAACAAAACAAGCAGCATTTTAAAATTCATTTTAATCCTATTGACAATCGTCGTGCCCACTTAACCGATGAAATCACAGTGAAACATCGCTTAAATGCAAATCCCGAAAAATTTGACGAACTGACTCCGAATTGTACAAAAGATGCAACAGAAAGTGCACTCGGCATTTTGCTCGTCAAGGTTATGCCGCTGAAACCATTTCTCAAATACGCTGCCACGTCTGATGAACTGCAGAACTTAAAAATTTACAAATCTGCTAATTATGGCGTTCATATAAAACGATTTTTATTTGATACGTCTTCACCAGACCAGCTTGTTAAGGAAACATTAAAGAAGTCAACCTGCATTACGCGTACCTAATTGGCTATCTTTCGCTTTACATATAAAATTTGGGAAGGGAAGAATTCAGAATCAGAATCCCGGGCAGTCTTTGAGTTTTTTTAAAATTACATTGCACTTGAATTATAATTGACCAAATTATAACTCCTATAATTGCATAATAAAATGTTGTCAGTATTTAAATATTTATTATAAAAGAAACAATATGTGTAAAAAATTATGTAAAAAAAAGCTATGAACTAATACGCGTCTCTAACCCGATAGGTGAACTTTTATGCCAATCTGCACCAACTCACATCATGAAATCAAAGAAGATTTTAAAAGTTATAATAGTTAAAACATAAGACACGGAAAGGATGATGCAAAGTTGTAAAGTTGAGAAACGAAAATTACGAAATTGGAAGGAACGACATTATTTAGTGGAACCAATTAGACCAAGTAAGAGTTTCTGGAAGAATAGCACGCCGTGTGATTTTCTGAAGAATGTGGTAGTCAGTCATTTGAATCTGAATTCAAATTCCGAATTGCAAAAAGATGAAATTGCTTTTTTATCGACCCTAGCACATCCTACAAATGCACCAGCAGTAGTCTAAAAAGGACGGACAAGAGAAAGATACAAAAGTTTGGTCGTACAAGGATCATTAAAATCTTTGGACCAAAACGCTTGATGAATGCGAGAACCCCACTGGCTTTATTTAAGATGTTACAAATATGATTATCTATAAGATTAAGATCAAACAAAACCCCAAGATGAGAAATAGTCAAGATGAGTACAAAGGAAGCGGTGTTTAATAGGTAAATATCAACCTTGGGCAATGCACGATAAAAAGCCTTACTTTTAAAAAAAGAGCTTAGCTAAGCTAAAATAGCAAAATAGTAAATAGAAGAGACAGAGTTTTACATCATCCGCATACATAAGAATGCAAGATGAGATAACTTGAAGGAGGTCATTAATAAATAATATAAAAAGAAGGGAGCCATATGGTTATCTTGAGGTAATCTTCACGTGACCTTAATTACTTACTTACTTTTAAAATAAACTGTTAGATAAATAGAATGGGATACAATTTAAAAGACAAGAAGAATACCACAAACGTTTGATTTGAACTAGAAAGAAGACGAAGACTCTGATCAGTATAAATGACATCAGTTTTCATTTTGTTCTTAAAAGCATGGCCGGTAATTTTAAAAGTTTTTAGAAGTGTCTGACGTTTTACGAGACCTACTAAGTATATTTAAAACCCACAATAGTGTTGCAATTGTGAAGTTACAACCCTTTCAAAAACTAAGCAATATCACGGAAAAACAAAAAACTTATAAAAGTCAGCAGAAGATACTCTTTTCTTAAACTTTATGTGAGTAGACAAGAATTGCTAAAAAGTTCAAATAGGAAGTAAACCAGCCAGCATATTATGTCCCATAGGCGTTGTTAATGGAAATATCAAAGTCATCGGCAGAGTGGAGGATTTACGATGATGGTTTTCGGGTTCAAAGCCCCCTATGGAGGCGGTTGTTCTTTCATTTTACTGATTTTTATTTTGTTTTTCAAAATAAATTTCTTTTATTTTATTATGTGTTGGAATAATTTTAATTGATTTACTCTAAGGCGTAATGGTATTTAAATTGTAAGGTGAATGAAACAAACAATCCAAAACCTTCCATAATAAAATCCTGCATCCGCCACTGTCAGTAAACAAGAATATATTAAGAACGACAATATCAATCTGACGAAAACAAGAGCTCTATTTGAGGACTGATTTATGAAATTAATTTGGCTCAGAGAGATATCAGGATAAGCTAAGCAGTTTAAAGTCTCCTAAACCGACAAATTGGTGAGAAATACCAACAGCATCACCAAGCATACAAATTCCAGCCAGATGGTTCAGTTATACACCAAAACTGGAGGACGGTGTAATATATGAACAAGTAAAAACTCTATGCATCTGGGATTATTAAGAGAAAGCAGATGCGATTTGTGGTAAACTTTTACAGTATTTTCTTATTGGCACAACCACGACCGTTTGACTGTTCAAGTCTTAGGTAAGATAGGATTCTGTAAATATTCCATTATCAGATGCAAAAGAGTTATGCCAGGTTACATAAAACGCGATAATATCAGTACTTAAAATCTAAACTATTAGCAAAAAGTTTACCAAGGTTAGAGAGTATAAGTTAATTAAACAAAAACCGAAAATTAGTAAAATTTTAAACATTTTTAGATAACAATTTTTATTCTTAACAACTTTTAAATAAAAGCTTATGCATTGAGCTATTTAATCTGTGGACTCAAAATACATTTAAACAATTTCTAAAATGATAAAACAAAACAGTATTAACTTTATCTACATGTACCTACTATACTACTTACTATGTACAGAAAATGGTTAAACTGAAAATATTGGTACTTACATAGAAAATTATGTTCTAAATTTCCGACTTTGTTTTAAAGCCTTGTTTTAGTTTAGCTAAGACGGGACAACCCATGGATTCAGGCCACTAAGCGACACCAGTTGCAATAAGTTATAAAAAGTTAAACTTGTTACAGGCTTACACTATAGTTTGTGGTCAACCGTATGTCCACAATTAGACGATTTTTCTTTCCACTGTTATGTTTTGGAGGATTGCCCGTCAAGCTGTCGCATTGAAAAATAAAGTAAATCCTTAGATTTATGTGTCCATTGTCGAAAGTAAGTTCTTTGTATTAGCTGCCACGCTTCCTGATAATCTTTACCTAAAGATTTCGCTGATACATATGTTAAATCATCCAACTGATCCAATTGAAACTTAAATTTTTCACATAATTGTGGACAACGACACAAGAGTTCCACAAAGGCACAAAATATCTTGTATTTACTTATTTCCAGAGCAGCCTGAGGTGTCTCCAGTTTTTTCTTTATGACGCCCTGTCGCTTACCATTAACAGAGATCTCATATTGCCTGTAAAAGAAACGATAATAATTTAGCTTTGATTGAAGCGTTGTCTACAAAATGCACTAACCTGAGTTCAACTGGCACCTCACTCCAAATCAAACCATTGGGCGAAGGCTGCCAATCTTCCTGTTGTCTATATTCAAATTGTATTGTGGTGTCAATGCGTATAGCTGGCTTCTGTGGTTGGAAACGAGCGTGCTCAAAAGTGCTTGTGAGCCAGCGTTTGTAAACTGCACGCTCTATGCAATCGAAGCGCGCATTGACACAGCAAAAATTTAAGCTACTTAGATAAATTGGTTTAGCTATAACTGCATCGATTAGTGCGCCTTGTATGCCCAAAATATTCCAACGAGACAGTTTATCGCTGCAGGACATGGACAAAGTGCGTTCCCCGCGTCCTGGTTTGGTGCGCAATGCAGCTGGTGTTTGTTGCATATCATCGCTTACATTGTTGTCCTTTCTGATCAGCTTGGCGCCAGTATAGACGGCTGTGGATAATAGATTACCTGGGCTGTCGTTGCTATTATCCAAACATTGCCGTTTCGCTGGCGTTACGTCCAAGTCAGTTTTAGTTTCAGCCACTATACATGCATCACCACAAGGTGTCTGTGTACTTAGAAAATGAAAACTCAGATTTTCGTTTATAACATAACAACAAAGCTCAGAATTCCAATTGAAGATGCTGTGAGTCTGCTGGTCCGCCGCCGTACGCAGTTCATGTTGTAAATAACGTATAAAAGCACGTCGCGCTAGAACCTCTGCATGGGAGTCATTTAGTATTAAGCCTTTGCGGCACAGCTTGCTATATCCAATGCATTTGGTGCCACATCCAAGTGAAACTACCTGAGCATCTTTACTTAACTTATTATACTGCACAATAGCCGCAAGAACTGTCCATTGTTTGGCTGTAGGTTTGCCCGTTTTGGGTAACGCTTGGAATTTATCAAAACAAAGTTTTGCTAAATCATCAATCGTAGGAAACTCAGCGTTCATTGAAGGTTTTAATTCAAGACGGCAATACGGACTGTCTTTTAAGAAATCCTCATTAAACGCAAAACTAAAACAAAACAAACCTTGTTATCAGTGCGACCGCATTTTGGAGCCAAAAAAAAATACTTTGTAAAATACCAAAAGTAAAATCGATTTAAATCGACTACAATTTTTCTATCGATGTGTATTAGACACGTTTTAAGCATTTTTCAACACTCTTGGCGTTCACAGCTGATTTATTTTCATTGCTTAAAAAAACTTAAGTGTAAACATTTTACAAAACATTCAATAATTGAATAATAATAATAACAATAATGCCTAAAGTGGTCTCGCGCAGTATTGTTTGTTCAGACACTAAAGACCAAGAGGAGTACAATGAGGAAAAACCGCTTAATATATATTATTGCCTGTGTGGCAAAATGTCGCTTATTTTAGGTACGTTTAAAATCGTTTACATCTTACAATAATTGTTTAAACTTATACTCATAAGATAGAAAGGATCTCAGATCCATCAATTGGCCGGTTGGACAAGAAATATATAATATGCGCTATGGAATTCCTGCCCGATCATATTGCTTGCATTACTTAAAACTTGTTAATTTTAAATAGATTCACTATATTTTAGATTGTAATTTGGATCAACTACCATTGCGCGAAGTTGACAATGCACGCGTTATTGATGCCAATGACCATGCCAACAAGTTAACTTATAATCCAACACCCAGAACAATTTACATTCGCCGAAAAGGCAAAGGCATTGAAAAACAATATCGCTATCAGGTACACTCGCTTTAAATAACAAATTTTTGATGCCCAAACTAATTCAAAGATTTTCTTTGCTTTTAGTGTCGCAGCTGTACTTTACCTTTATACTACCGCCATAACAGTCAGGAGTCTCGGGTTACCTTTGTTATGCATAACGCACTCATACGTAATAAAGGCGAGCAGCCGCTGGCTCAAAAGATTGCCGCAGATTATGCAAAAATAGCGGCCGCTGCTCCTGTGGCAGCAGCAGCACCTTCTGCAGCAGCAGCTGTTAAAGCTGAAGACTCTGGTATTGTCGATGCCAGTGGTAAAAAGGTAATGGTCACAAGGCACACCAAAAATATGGGCAAATTTAGTTCAGTTACTGTATCCACAATTGACGAAGAGGAGGATGAAATTGAAGCGGTAAGTTTTTAAATACTACTGATACTGGCTACTTCATGATTAATTATACTATGGTTTTATATTTAGCGTGAGATTGCGGACAGCTATGCGAACAATGCGCGCATTATTGAGAAACAACTTCATCGAAAGGTTGTTAAATTGGCTGAAGCTGGCAAGACCGATGATGCACCAGCAATTAAAAAGCCGCGAGGCACTTTATTGGAGCGATAATAGGCATACGTTCAGAAATTTTTTAAGTATATTTTGTCATCCTGTTTTCATAAATGAATTTGAGAAATCACAGTAGGCTTTGAATTTAATAGTAGCTTAATCGTTTTGCATCTTTCTTAAAATATAATACTCATCAAAAATGGCAAGCGGCGAAGGACTGACCCCATTAAATGTATTTCTAGTGGAGCAGCGTCCACGGTTAGCTATTTATTGGTCTTGGTGCTATAAACAATGCTATTGGCTCTGCGTCAAATTCAGTCAATTGTTGGAAAAATCTTTTGAAATCTTTATGCAACTGAAGGACTCATCGTCCCGTAAAACACCCACAGTAGAGGATTTGGCAAGCTGCAGCGAAACGCAAAGTTGGGATGAAGCGCGTATACGATGTATTTCATTTCATCCTCAAAGCTTTGAAATGGCACTGCTCACAAATGATGACAATCTGCAAATACTCCAGGAAAAAACGATTTGCTTAAAACATAATGAGCAGCAGCATGTCAGTTGCTTGGCTTGGAGGCCTTTTCTACGGGCTTATCTGGCGGTAGGCTGCGCTGCTGGAATTTGTTTATGGCAAAAAAAACAAACTGCAGACACAATGCGGCTACGTAATTTGGCTTGTACAGCAAGCTATCAAATGCAACTGCTAAGCGATAGAGAGCAGCTTTATGTCACTTCAATTCAGTGGAACCGAGATGGCACAATGTTGGCCAGCGCTGCGTTGGGAACATCTTACATTTTTCTCTGGGAGCCGGACCGCCGTCTGCTCTTACATTTGCTGTCGGCAAGCTGCATACACAACGAAAGCTATCGACTGTTAAAATATAATCCGGATTTTACATTTCTGCTATGCATTCGTAATGGTAAAGGTGCGTCCGCCTGGACTATCAGTGCAACAGAATGGCGGCAAGATCAGCTCAGGCTCGAGCATGACATACAGACTGCAGACTGGTCACCCTGTGGCAACTATTTTCTATTTGTTCCGAAAGGAACTTCGCTTGTTTATTTCGCTAGTCTCGATGGAAGTATATTCTTACATTCGCAGCCAAAGTGGGGCTGGAAGCTGTTAGCAGACCTGGACAAGGTTATTTGTTGTGAACAGTATCTGAGGTGCAATCAGATACAGGCAATTGCCGTAGACCCAGCCAGTGTCTATTTGGCTGTGATCTTCAAAGGGCAGCCGTTTGTGCTAATTTGTCTTTTGGTATCAAAGCACAGGAAGCCCTCATGTTTGATGCCTCTAGATTTAATTTTCGGTAAAGAAGACGATGTAATGAACGTTTATCCTACATGTATGAGTTTTAGCTGGAGTAAAGGAGAAAAACGAGTACTAGCCATTGCCTGGTCTTCGGGTCGTGTGCAACGTCGTGTTTATGGCGCACCAAACGCAGAGGAAGCTGAGAAATTAAAAGAATCAAGCTGCATGGAAGATTTGGTAGTGGTGGCAGCCAGTCGAGCTTCATAGAGCCACTTTTCGCGCTTGAATTTCTAATAATTTGCCTTTTTTAATAACTTTTTTGTTCTAATAAATACTTTTCACAAATGAGTTACTATATGCGACAAGTTTTTCATTCATAAGATTTGTCATGCCTGCATTGCCGAAATCTTTAGTAACTTTGACCCAACAGGTGTATCATTATTTAATAATAAAATTAAATTATTACTAAACAACAAAAATAATTTTATTGGACACTATTTTACAAATGCATGTTGAAATTTTTAGGCACTATTTCTATGGCGCTAAAAAGGGCAACATCCAACTGCAAAATTATTCTTATTCTTATAAAAATTACTTATATAATACGCGTTGCTTAATGTTATAGATCTTCTTAATTTCACTGGCTCTTGAATTAAAATCCTTTTTAAAAAATTGAATTATACTTTGACGCGTGCGCTGCTTTTGCTTTCTCGCCTCTGCCTCGCTGCACATCACAAAGCCACATTTGGCACATAAATGAAAATGGGAACCTCCAGTGGAACTGTCTTCTCGAGAGGATTTGGGTATTTTCGATTCAGTTACTTGGCGCATGCGCAGAGTCATACGTGGATCTGTATACTGCGCTGTGATGCGCCTATGGTGCTTAGGTTTGGCTGGTTTGGATGGTTTTGATGTATTGTCCAAGTCTAGATTGCATTTTTTAGGCAAAGCATTTAAAATGGGATACAAATTCGTGCTAATCGAGCTGTAATTGACTTCGGGACGCAAAAGTCTATAGATATTACGCACTTGACCTAATTTAAACATTTTTATATATATTTTTATTTTTTTATTTAAATAGTTACTAAGACTTTTGAATTTCGAACAAATAGAATTATAATAACATTATTAGTCCCAGACTTGTCGTACCAAAGATTACTTTGTTTAAAAAATAAAAACGTTTAAAAGCATCTCTTACGATTGATTGATTGAAGTACCATAACATTTCAAAGTGTTTTTAAATTTAGCTTAACCAAGACTTTAAAATCCTTCCTTAGAAGCTTACAGACATCAATTATCTCAATTTTAACAAAATAAGAATACTTGAAAATTACTTGGGTTGTACTCGAAATTATGGTTATTTCGCACAAAATATGAGTTTTAAAAATTAATTAAATTAAAAACCAACGACGTACTTAAAAATGTACCGTTTAAAAGTTTTTAGTAAAAACATTTCACAAACTCTGTCGAGAGAGCGCCAAAAACGAATTTAATTTTAAATTGTGTCTTCCTATGTTTAGCAACACTGCCATAAACAGAGCTATCTCTGCCGCACAACTACGGCAAATTCGATAACTAATTAAGTTGGCAGCCTGACTGTCACCATCTTTCTTTTTCACATACGTGTGAAGATATAGTGTATGTATACAGTAGATAAAAAAGAAAAATATCGCCACAAAGTGTTGTTTTTGTTAATTTTATTGGAAAACATAAAACGTAGCGCGGCGCGTTACGCTTAAAAAAAATCGAAAAGACACAAACGAAAAAAACGCAAAGAAAATGTTGCTGTTGCTGCAGCAGCACCCCGACGACGTTGGTGTTGACTAATAACAAGCGAGTGTGCGTGTGTTTGTGTGTGTGTGGTTGGTTGTGTGTGTTTGTGGTCGGGTCGGTCAGTCAGTGTGAGTGCAAGGGTCACGGCACGGCTCCTTTTGCACTGCGCGTCCACCACGACGACGACGACAGCGAGGGCGCTGCTGTGAAGAAATGGCATACAGCGGCAGTGGAGTTGGCGGCAGTGTCCAGGACAGCGATGGTTATGACTTTAATAAGGACGAAAATGCAGCACGCTGGCGTGGTTTATTTATACCATCATTGAAGAAAGTGCTGGAACAGGTGCATCCGCGAGTAACAGCTCAGGTCGATGCCTTGCTGTATGTGGAAAAGTTATGCCTGCGTCTTTTGGCAATGTTATGCGCCAAACCACTGCCGCACTCTGTACAGGATGTGGAAGAGAAGGTGAACAAATCATTTCCATCCCCAATCGATCAATTGGCTTTGACTGAGGCCAAGGAGGTTATCAATTCCAAAAAGCGTAAATCTGTTCTACCTACGGAGCGTGTACACGCACTATTGCAAAAGGATGTGTTGCAATATAAGATCGATAGTTCGGTATCGGCTTTCCTGGTTGCAGTTTTGGAACACATTTCAGCGGATATACTCAAAATGGCCGGTGACTATGTGTGCAGAATAGCGCAATGCGAGATAACTAAGGAGGACATTGAGGTGGTCATGAATGCCGATGGGGTGAGTTTATTTCACTTAATATATTCAAAAGCTTTCGGTTTAATCGTTTGTGCTTTATCAATTAGGTACTCATGGACATGTTCAATCAGAGGGATATAAAGACAAGTGTGTTGCCAAGCCCACTCTCGTTGCCGGCGCAGCGCGCAAGCGCAACCTACGAAGAGACTGTTAAGGAGCTAATACATGATGAGAAACAATATCAACGCGATTTGCATATGATTATACGGGTTTTTCGCGAGGAATTGGTTAAAATTGTGCGTGATCCCAAGGAACTGGAACCAATATTCTCAAACATAATGGATATATACGAGGTCACTGTCACACTTCTTGGCTCACTTGAAGATGTTATTGAAATGTCGCAAGAGCAAAATGCACCCTGTGTAGGCAGTTGTTTTGAGGAACTGGCCGAAGCTGAGGAGTTTGATGTGTATAAAAAATATGCGCACGACGTCACCTCACAGGCATCGCGGGATGCGCTGAGCAATCTGCTGGCCAAGCCCGGCGTAAGCTTTATAGTTTTATATTTTAACGCTATTTTTTTAAGCACCCGTATTTTTTAGGCTCTCTCGCTAATGTCAGCTGGGCATGGCTTTCGTGATGCAGTCAAGTATTATCTACCCAAGCTGCTGTTGGTGCCCATATGCCATGCCTTTGTTTATTTCGATTATATTAAGCATCTCACGGATCTCAGTTCTTCACAGGACGACATTGAGAGCTTTGAACAAGTTCAGGGTCTGCTGCACCCCTTACATTGCGATCTCGAAAAAGTTATGGCCAGTCTCTCTAAGTAAGATAATTAACACAGCCTATACAATTTGTGCTTAATTGACTCTTTTGCAGAGAAAGACTTGTGCCAGTCAGCACACGATTGCGCCGCCAAATGGCCATTGAACGTACGCGTGAACTGCAAACCAAAGTAGAGCACTGGGATGACAAGGATGTAGGGCAGAACTGCAACGAGTTCATACGTGGTAAGTAAAAAGGCAAAAAATCCTAACTTTTTAAAATTTCTTAATGAATATCGTTGATTTTCCCACAGAGGACTCTCTAAGCAAGCTGGGCTCAGGCAAACGTATTTGGAGTGAGCGTAAGGTATTTCTCTTCGATGGCCTGATGGTTTTGTGTAAGGCTAACACCAAGAAGCAAACACCATCAGCAGGTGCCACTGCCTACGACTATCGATTAAAGGAGAAGTTTTTCATGCGCCGCGTTGAGATCAACGACCGCGCTGATACCGATGATTTAAAAAACTCTTTTGAGTTGGCCACTCGCGTTCAGCCTGCTATTGTGTTAACGGCCAAAAATGCGCAGCATAAACATGACTGGATGGCCGATCTCATTATGGTTAACACAAAGTCTATGTTGGATCGCATACTGGACAGCATATTGCAGGATATTGAGAAGAAGCATCCGCTCCGTATGCCCAGTGCGGACATATACAAGTTTGCCATACCCGATAGCAACGAAAATATTGTGTTGGAGGAGCGTGAAAGTGCTGGTGTACCATTGATTAAGGGTGCAACGCTACACAAGCTTATCGAGCGACTAACGTATCACATTTATGCAGATCCAACCTTTGTTCGCACCTTTCTCACCACATATCGCTATTTTTGCTCGCCTCAAAATCTGCTCACGCTGCTAATTGAAAGATTCAATATACCAGATCCAAGTTTGGTATACCAGGAGCAGCAAGGCGCGTCAGGTGCTGTTGGCAGCGATAAGGATCAAAGCTCAGGCACGAGCGACAGTGATAAGATGCATAAGAACTCGCAGCGTGAAGATTGGAAGCGTTATCGCAAAGAGTATGTGCAGCCGGTGCAGTTTCGCGTTTTAAATGTGTTGCGTCATTGGGTTGATCATCATTTTTATGATTTCGAGAAGGACCCCACGCTGTTGGACAAGCTGCTTCACTTTTTAGAAAACGTCAATGGCAAGTCAATGCGTAAATGGGTGGACTCTGTGCTCAAAATTGTGCAGCGCAAGGTAGGTATAGCGACAGACCTTGACAACTTTTTAGAAAAACTATCAAATACAAATTTTTTGCAGAACGAACAGGAGAAAAGCAATAAGAAAATCGTTTACGCTTACGGCCATGATCCGCCACCCATTGAATATCACCTTAGTGTGCCTGACGATGAGATTACGCTGCTCACGCTGCATCCTCTAGAGTTAGCACGCCAACTCACACTGCTCGAATTCGAAATGTACAAAAATGTAAAGCCCTCTGAACTGGTTGGCTCGCCATGGACAAAAAAGGAGAAAGAGGTGAAGAGTCCCAATTTGCTCAAAATTATGAAGCATACAACCAATGTTACACGATGGATAGAAAAGTCCATAACCGAAGCTGAGAACTACGAGGAACGCGTGGCAATTATGCAGCGTGCCATTGAAGTTATGATGGTTATGTTGGAGCTAAACAACTTTAATGGAATACTCTCAATTGTGGCTGCCATGGGCACTGCCTCGGTTTACCGCCTGCGCTGGACTTTCCAGGGTTTGCCTGAGCGTTATAAAAAGTTTCTAGACGAATGTCGCGAGCTTAGTGACGATCATTTGAAAAAGTATCAGGAACGTTTGCGCTCCATAAATCCACCCTGTGTGCCATTTTTCGGACGCTATTTGACAAACATTTTGCATCTAGAGGAGGGAAACCCAGATCTACTACCAAATACAGAGCTCATTAACTTTTCAAAACGGCGAAAAGTTTCGGAAATCATTGGTGAAATACAGCAGTACCAGAATCAACCTTATTGTCTAAATGAGGAGCAAACTATTAGGCATTTTTTTGAGCAGTTGGATCCCTTTAATGGACTGTCGGACAAGGAAATGTCCGACTATCTTTATAATGAAAGCATGCGCATTGAGCCACGCGGCTGCAAAACAGTGCCCAAATTCGTAAGTTTTTATTCAAAATTCTTATAATAGTCTTGAGGTCTAGCAAAGTCTAAAACAACTTTTCCATTCAACAGCCGCGCAAATGGCCTCATATACCGCTCAAGTCACCGGGCATCAAGCCACGGCGCCAGAATAACAACAGCAAAGTAATCTACAACAATACGCAGCCTGCGCCTACTAATGTAGAGCCAGCAACAACCAGCGTACCCGAGCAATATCCAGTAAATCACCCTTGCCATGCCTTCTCGGTGTTTGCTCCTGTTCTTATACCCGATCGAAATGGCAGCACATGGAGCGGTACTCCTGTGCACAAAGTGGACGCGGCTGCGGTCAACAATGGTGAGGTGGCCGCTGTGCCACACCTGCCCAAGAAGCCGGGCGCACATGTATGGACCAACACCGGTGCGACTGATGTGTTTAGTCCGGCTCTGCCGGAGCATAATGTGGGCACAGCCACAGTGCCGCCGCCGCCTCCACAACTCTTACATCAGCAGGCAGCGTCCAACTGGAATAATTTGCCGGATGAGCGGCAGCAACATAATAATCCTTTTGCAGGCGATTTGGAGGGATTGCCACCATCACCTTTGCCCAAGTTAGTGGTCAGTCCGCGTTATCAAGGAGCAGCCAGCACCACTGGCAATCTTTCACCATTCCACAGCCGTGCGGCAAATGTGGCGGCGCAGTGCAGTCCTACACATAGTACTGCTAGCACTGTGACGCTTACAGGAGGCGGTGGAAGTGGCAGTGCAGGCGTGCCCGTCGGCGATATTAGCCCTCAGCTTGGTGGCTTTTATTTTAGCGGACAGCCGCCGGGAGTGCCAATTTCACCGCATGTAAACGTGCCAACGGCAACTAATCTGGAGTATCGTGCTGTGCCACCGCCCTTGCCACCGCGTCGCAAAGAGCGTACCGAGAGCTGCGCGGATATGGCGCAAAAGCGACAGGCACCCGATGCACCAACTGTAAGTGTGATTTTCGTTGACTCAGCATTGGCATCAATTTTAGATCGTCCGAGCTTTCGAACTACGATTTTTTTGTATGCAAGTGCATTAGTCATATGTTAGCTCATGACTTCTTGAACAGTACGCAGTGAGTCAGTTTAAGACAGTCGCGAGACTTTTTGTTCTCACAACTAGAGGTTGTGTACTTAAGAAATTAATTTCATAAAACTGAAATTGCACTTTGACAAAAAAAAAATTAAATCTATTAAGTTCAACTCCCAGAATAAGTATCTGGCATGCAAAAATAGACTGAATTTTGAGTTTCATAATATTTATTAATGTCTTGTACTTCTTCACAGCTACCTCCTCGCGACGGTGAATTGAGTCCGCCACCCATACCGCCCCGACTCAATCATTGCGTTACATATGCGCGCCACAGTCAAAGTCAGCCAAAGGAGTTTGTGGGCAAAAACAGTTTGTTGCTACCGAACACGAGCAGTATTATGATACGCCGCAATTCGGCGATTGAGAAACGTGCTGCAGCGGCAGCTCAGCAGCCACAGCAGCATCATATGCATCATCATCCGCCTATTACGCCAACGACCACTCTCGTCACAGTCTCGCAATCAGCATCAGTTGCTGGCGTCGGTGGTGGGACATGTATAGGAATAGCCGATGAGCAGCCACCGCAATCAATATCACCCGCGCTAAGCAGCTCGACCACTACATCACCCATGACTCCCATGACGCCCATGTCCCCGCACATTCCGACCACGGTGGAGAGCACGTCGTCGAGCATGCATCAGCAGCATCAGACACGCTTAAAGCCACAGCAGCATTCTCAACATCAGCATACTCATCCGCATTCGCATCAACACCAACATCAGCAACAGCATCATAGCCTGGGAGCAGGTGTGCAATATCAAGGAAGTGCAGCTGGTTATCAAGCGCATCATTCACATAACTCGCAGCATTCACATCATATCGCGACACGCACGTCCCCAAAGGATTTCTTTCCATTGGCCGCAAGCCATGAAGGTACACCCAAACTTCCACCAAAACCTAGTCTAAGCGCAAACTTCTATAACAATCCAGGTCAGTTATCTAACACTTTATATGAATCAAAAATTACAGTCACTAATTTTTTTTTGGTTTCAGATAAAGGTACGATGTTTCTTTACCCAAGTACAAACCAAGAATAATATTTATTGCCTGGCGATGTGATAGGACAAACAAGTAGTAGATGAAAGGTATCAGCAGCAAGTGCAGAAATATGTATTCTAGTAGAGCAGATAATATGGAACAAGTTTAATCAGATGATTTTTATTATTCAACTCATTAAACAAAACAACCCAATACAAAAGGAGATTATGTTATTATAAAATTATTATAATTGTAAATATTGAGAACATTGTATTGATCGTAGAGTGTAAAACAATAAAGTATAACACTATTGTTAGATGTTTTGTCTTTTTGTTTTGGAATGTGAAAAACCCGAAGTAGTCTAACAATATAAATTTTTTTAACTAAAAGTTTTCAGCTCATTATTTTTTACAATTCCGCTTATTCAGTTGGTTAAATTGTATTGAAACTGGCTTATGACTCGCATAAACAGATAGTTTCTTTCCTAATATTCGTGGCTGGCCTGGTTTTTGAAAAGAAAGTCTTTTTGCCCATGCTGTGCATACTAACAATTTGGTTTGTTGAGCAACGTTCGTAAATTTGGTCCATTGGGTTATACTTTAAAAAAAATTACAGCATACTTTTGGGTTTGCCTCAACCAGCTGACATTTCTGTTCGCCTGGTACCATAAAATCCAAATTCGTGCATTTGTTCTGTAATTTCAGCAAATTTTGGCGGGGTCACCTGGTTTTTGTTTTGTTAGTTTTTACATTTATCGTTTTCATATAAGACTCGATTATGACGGTTTTAACAGGTGGGTCTATAGATATTCGCAGAGATATTATTCACAAAAGTATTTTGGTGGCTGTGACTGCATACTTTGATACTGCATACTTTTATTTGAATTTCGTATCACGAATCCTACGGCTGACCCTCGTTGCGACGGTTTAACCAAGATTTACCAAGTCTACCTTGCGTCGTATCGCTTCATTTGAGAAAGACATGTATAATTAATATTTAATAAATAGTGTCCTCCTATGGTATCATATGTGCAACGGCTCCGATGAGATCCCGATTGGAAGGATATGTTATATTCACTTCAATCTGCATAAGCAACAATCTACAAAATCTGTGAATGATTCCTTTCCAATGTTGCATACTAATTTTTGCTACTCTAGCTCACAAATATAAAATTTAAATTTTAATGTTGTTATTGGCAAAGCGGGGGTGACTGTGTGTGTGCGTAACGGGTACCAACCATTTTCAAGTCAACTTCGCGAAATTTGCTTAAAAATCAATAAGTTTGACCAGCTGAGCTACCAGGCGAACAGAAAAGACAGGCAGAGAAAATAAAATCGATCGCAACTAAAAGTATGCAACATTTTTTTTTACAAGCGTTGCACGCTGGTATGGACATTTTGTGCTGCTGCTGAGGACCATGTTGAAAATCATTTGTAACTTTGCTTAGACTTGACCGATTTTTAAGTTTTATGACTCGTTGGTTTAGGAATTAATAAAAGTATGCATATCAAAAGGATTTTTAAGGGTAGCATAATTATTTACTATGTTTTATTGTGATTGATTAAGCATAATGTCTAATGCCGAATCTTAGGCTATTGTCGCTGGTACTCTAGTTCTTAAATAAATACATAAGTAATATCTAATGGCATAATACATAATATCCGAATGTGATTGTCTAGGTCATACTTTGTATATGTATAAAAGACAATACTAGTTAAGACACTACTTGCAAAAACAACAAATGCCTGTTGAGGCTTTTATTGTGCAAGTTTTAAAAAATTTATGTTTTTTTATGGATTGCACTTTTCTTATTTAAGGAATCTAGGCTGATTGTATTATTATCAGTGAGCCCTTTCGCTAATCTATTACGGTGTCCAGTCTGAGGTCACGGTGCAAGGTATTTCTTACATAACATTTGCATCCAAGGATGAGTTGCAATGCGCTGTTCTGAAAAGTCTAAATACTACAGTTTTGGATGGCGTACTTCCAGATAGGTGTCACCATCATTATACTTTAAACTTTGTTACAGCGGAATCGGAGGGCTGCGTTATTTTGTAAATTTTAAGCAATATTAATAATAATAATTTATTGCAATACAAACGTAGTTATATATCTTAGTTATACATAAATGTTTTCAAAAAAACACAACATATTCAAAAATGAAATAAGGTGATGTTCACGTTTTAAGATTTGTTTTATTTTATTTTTTTAGGGGATTTTGTGTTAGCCTTTCTTCCAATTAAATTGATTTTTTGTCACGTAATACAGTTTTGTTTTTGCTTTGCCACGTTTCAAATCGTACAAATACATATATACTACAATTATAAAGAGTGTGTGTGTGTGTGAGTGAGTGTATTTATCTATAACTATGTTGCATAATTGGTTTGAAATGTTACTACATACATGTACATACATTATAGATTTTCTTCTTTTATATTGTGTATATAAATTTGTAAATTATTTCTTTAATTTTTAGATACAATTACAGCATTTAATTTCAATTAGCATTTTAAGCGTGTTTTTTTTTATCGATTATCAAGCAATTTCAACTATATGAACTAAATTGTATCTATAATTAATTTTGTTTTTTGGCTTTTTTTCATAGATTCCATTTGTTTATACATATGTTAAGTATTTTTGTTTTTTTGTATATTATTCTTGTTGCTTTTTTCAATGTAGTCTTTTTTATTCTAAATAAAACCCACAAAAATTATAATATGTATATATAATTATTCTGCTGTTTTGAATTAATTAACATTTACAAACATTTTAATAGCAAATAAACAAGTTATAAATTGTTTTGCAAACAATATTTCTAAAACTGCACACAATAAAAACAAATTTAAAAAAAAATATAAATACATAATTAATTTAAAAACTTGAGATTACAACAGACTGTACAAAAAGAGTCTTAAACTTAAAAATATAATTCAAATATATATATATATATATATTAATAAAATTAAATACAGTTTGTGAATTACAATTCTTGCCAAATACTTTACACACAATTTCTAAACATTCAAGTCTAATTTGCATTAAAATAAATATAGGTACATTCCATATTTTTGCTATACAAAATTTCACATAAATTTTAAACTAATTTATTTAAAAATAACATACAACAAATCATGTTTCACAATTAATACAAATACATATATAGTACATATATTACGCACTTTTGGGCATTGATTAAAACTTAGCTTTGTTTTTATATATTTAAAAAAAATTCAACTACTTTGCCGTCTAAATAACACCGGATACGGATTTTTCGTAAGGCGTTCCCAGCGTATCACGCCGACGCGGCAGCGTGCCACTGGCGGTCAGCGGCGCCGATTCCGGACAGCCCAGTCCGACAAGCAGTTCTACCAGAGCTGTGGTGTCTTCCACACTGTACTGTGGTGCGGGTATGCCACCATTGGCAGGGGCTGCTGCTGGCGCTGCAGCTGGTACAGCATTGCCGCCACCAGCAGCAGCAGCAGCGGCTGCCTTCATGGACTTGGCTGTGGCTAGAGATTGTGCTGCACGCGCATATGCCAAACAAGTGCGACCCTCATGATCTGTGTGCTTAATATTGGCGCCGTTCTGCAAGTTAAACAAAATAATGAGGTCAAGGCTATACTCCCCGGTTATTTCCAATACTACTTACCCAAATAAGCAACTGTGCAATAGCCAGATTGCCAATGGCACAAGCTAAAAGCAGCGGCGTACGCACATCACGTGAGCTAACATTGGCATTGGTGACCTCCGTATGGCAATTGCAATTTCCCAAAATGGCAATAATAGATTTAATGTCCGCTCTGAAAGATTAGCAAAAAAAAGTAATTAGTTGGGATTCTTTTGCTGATAGCAGTGCATGCAAATTTGATTCCGAATCTATAGAACAAACACAATAATCGTATGCTCTAAGATACTTTTGTTTCAATCTTAATTAAGTAAACTTTAAACTGGTTTTGAATGCCGAGCTTATAAAGGTAGTCCAAAATATATATTTACTTGATGACTGCCTCAATGAGCTGCTGTCCGGGCGTTGCATTCGTATGCGTATTGCACAGCTGCATCAGAAACTCCTTGGCTTCGTATTTGCTGCGTACCCAGGATTCCTTTTCCTCGCGACTAGCCTGCGGCGTGGGCTTGACGCGCTGCCGCGTATTTGCTTCCCAGACTGAGTTCGCCAAACTATTTCCAATAGCCAGCATGACGCTCAAATGCGGTGCTCTGTAAAGTTTAAACCCATGACATTAGTTTACAAGTACTTTAAAAGAATAAACCAAGAAATACTTACGGCCAATCATCCAGACCCAAGGAGCGCACTTTCGATATATGCGAGCCCAGATTGCGATGTATGCCAGAGCACTCAATGCACATGAGCACGCCCAAGTTTAAGCTAGCCCATTCAGGATCTGCAGCAAGAAATTCAAATTTAGTTTTATTTTGGGTAAAATATAAAGTCTTGCTACTTACTTGGCGCCGCACAGTCCACGCAGTAGCTATTGCCAGGCACGCGCGAGCGTATGGCCACCATGGCTGCCAGTTCCGTGCTTGTTGCCGGCTTCGTTTTGGTAATCTCAATGCTTTGCAAGCTCTTAAAGATCTCCTGCTCAATAGCTGCTACCCATTCATCGCGCTCCTCCGAATTGGCTGCCTCAAAGTGCCATTGCTTGGAGTCCAGCGATACAATGTAAAACTCATAACCATCATTATCATCGGCCTCATTGGCCTTAACGCTGCTGCTCTTCATGCGTCGATGACGCTTCTTTACATTGGGTGTTTGTGCTTCCATTTTGCTGTTCGGCGCCGCCAGCAGCTCACTGCGATCGCCAGCTATAAATGTTTGTGAGTTTGAATTGGACATGGCAATGCCCTCGTCGCCGCTTGTCTGCTGTGATGAGTTAGATTTGACAGGTTCGCCAGCGGCGGCTGCTGCTGTTGCTGCACCTCCACCGCCTGCTCCTCTCAGTGTATCAAAAGCGGCAGTCAGCGATAGTTTTTCGGTCAGCTTGCGTTGATTGTCCTTGGCCAGTGTTAGACAGCCAATGCCTTCGCTTAGCGCCTGTGCCTTTACCATTGGCCAGCAGCGAGCTGGTTAGCGCGCTGTTGGTTATAATTGATTTGGAGCCACGCGGCTTTTGACCCGGCACCTTGACGGTAACATACTGCAAGGGTATTTCCTTGCCATGCACATCGTCCATATAGTCATGCAGTGATGGATGATAGGTCAGTCGACCATCATCACACAAGGTCACATATTTTTTCTTCCATTCTTTATTCAAAGATTTACTGGAGCGCTTGTACAAATAGCCCTGTTTGATGGGTATGGAGCGTCCACTGCCCAGCTCGCCATTCTTTTGCTCCTTGTCACCCTTTTTCGAGGAGGAAGGTATGAATAAATTGGAGCGCCGTCGACTCTTGCGGCTTGTTGTGGGCGTTGAAGTCGGCGTGGGCAGCTCCTTGCCGGGTGGTGGCGCCAAATCACGCGGATCTCTCAGCTGCACTATGTCACTGTCCCGTTGCTGCTGCTGCTGCTGTTGTTGTTGCTGCGCTGCTGCTGGATTATATTTGGTAATGTTGTTGTTCTCGTTGGTCGTTAATGGCGTCACTTGCATGGACCAGAGTTTCTGCTCCGCATTGACAAAGTCTGCGCTCATCCGCATGGGTATATGTTGGGTCGAGGCAGAGAGCACATGTTGCCGCTGTGGCAGGCTTAAATTGCTATTGCTGCCATTGGCAGTCGCGCTGACATTATTGCTGTGCTGATTATAGCCGGCCATACCTAGACGTGTGCCTTGCGGCGTTGTGGGTCTTGGCTGCATCGCTGGCGGCAAAGGCAGACGCTGTGAGAGTATTTTTTGACAGGCTGCAGAAATGGAAAGCAAATGTTTATTGTAGTTGTGGTTTGGAATGTGTCTTGTTGCAAACTTACCATCTTGAAAGACGCGCTCTACGTTCAGGCCATAGGTGGCACATGTCTCATAGTAGGAGCAACGTTTCAAATCGTTGGCCAGCTTACGAGCTCGTGAGTCGTCAATTACGCGCGGATTGCGATCGCTGATGGCATCTTTAAAGAAAAACGAAAAGTTTAGTTGTATTGTATTAGGATGGTTAGGGTCTAGAGATTATCAGCAAGATTGTTCGAGTTTTGACCATTCGGAATCGAGGGACTTCGACACGTGTTCTACATCTCTCCAAATATCCATAGATTACTTTGGAAACCATTTTAAAAATAGAACTTTGTCTAATCAATTGAGGCAGTGGCGGATTCATGGGGGTTTTCGGCTTTAAACCACCCATGGCCACCGTATTTTCAATATACTATTGTTTAAGAAATACTATAGTATATAATTTTTTATTTTTTTAAATTAATTCATTATGTTGTGGATCCATGGACCTGTCAGATTTGAAGATGGATCGGTACCGAATAAGATATAATCAAGAACTTGAAGCAATGGTACAACAACAAAATGTGATCCGATTCATTAAAAGTCAACGTATAAGATGGCTAGGCCACCTTAGTAGAATGTCTAAAAGCAGAGCGGTCAGCAAAGCATTTCACAGACAGCCGATTGGAAGGTGGCTGGATGTAGTGGAAAATGGTCTTCGTTCTCTTCGTGTCTTGGACTGGAGGAATGCAGCGGTCGATAGAAGAACATGGAGAGGAATAGTTGCGGAAGCTATGGTCTGCCCAAGACTGTAAAGCTAGTGATGATGATTGGATCCATGGAAAGTTCGTATAGTTTTCATTGGTTTATTCTTGTACGTAATAATATTTACATAAATTGAAAAGTGAATGATGTTATTATATATCGATGCATCGATGTATCGAAGCTCAAAATATCTATATATCGATGCTGGCCAACAGAGATGTTTCAACACCCATTTGATGATTGCAGAAGTGCTGGCCAACATCGATATATAGATATTTTAAACTTCGATACATCGATGCATCGATATAACATCGATGTTTTCTCCAGCACTATTTCTTTCTATTGATAATTTTCCGATTAATTTGAAATTTTTGTGTTTTTTTGCATTTAAAACAAAAAACCTCAAGATTGATGACCCTTTATTTAATTAATAGTTTTTAATCAAATATAAGATTTTGAGTCGAAATCATATCGAATAAAATTTGGATCCATTTCGAAATTTTTACTTTTTTTATTAAAACGTTTCAGCTTTAAAGCAAACATTTTTCATCAGAAAAGTCAGTTCAAAGCCTTGGAAAACTGACTGGAAAGCTACTATTTTTGATGAGTCATAAGATAATTTCTTTTCAATAATGAAACGCAAAATAAGCAAAAGCTTATATTTATAATATATGAAAATGTCTTTATCGAATTGAGCTAAATCCAAAAATTCGATATTTTTCAGCTTGTATCAATTTTTGTTCAAGAGTATTGCTGAGTCATCAGAGCTGGAAATTTATGTAGCTACTTGTGCTAATAATGGCGCCAAAACACGAAATATTGCACAATTTAAAACTATTATTAGCCCCGCTTTGAAATCAGCCAACTAGAAAGTTTTCTTTCAATTACGTTTGCTTAAAAATTAAATAACTTACCTTGCGTGCCTACCAATATCATGGGTATGTCCTGACCATTGCGGAAATGCGCCATTTTGGTATAGTAATTATAGACAGTGTTGAAACTGCCCTCGTTCTCCAAGCTGAATACAAAGATTACCGCATCTACCCAGCCAGCGAACTGTAAACAGAAAAAATCACAAAAAAAAAAAAAAGTTAAGAAAATCATTTTAGTGAAAGGGCAAGAAGAAGATGCAGACGTAGCTTAAAGGCAAACAAATTGCATGAAAACAAAGCGCGAAAAAAAAGGATAAAAAAAAGCCAAACAAAAACTTTGGCAGCGAGTCCTTGACTTTGTAAGGTTAAGTAAGACCAAGGGGCTGGCCGAAGTCGGGCTCGGTAAACAAAATGCGTCTGGCGGAAGCGGGAAAACAATGACCAAGCATACATGTACACACTAGGTGTATGAGTACTGTGCATGCTCAACACATCCTTGAGAAAGTCGCTAATGAAGCACTTCAATCCCCTGCCAAAGGCTGTGCTAAACTTTTTAATGATTTTTTTATACTTGGCGACGGCAGCGGCACAGCTAAACTCCTTTACCCACACTTATGTATACATATATATCACAAAAAGGATAATGAACTTTCATATGCTGCCATATAAACACTGCAAACACACACAGCAACACACTCAGCAGTTCCATACAAATGTTTTGTTGGCTTTACTGCGCAGGCTTATTGATTGTTTGATTGATTGACTTGCCCATTTACCATTCAATTAATTATGCATTTAAAGGATTATTCCTGCTTTAAATAACAAATTTGTGTGTTTATCAATTTTTTATATAATATAAAAGCACACTACTCGAGTTGCTTTCCAAGAATTCTACAGAGCGCCAAATGCTGCCACACGCGACGCCAGTCGGCAAACAACTGTCGCCATCAACATCGTTGCCTTCGCTCGTAATGGCTGAAGGACTTTGTGCCGTGTGCATTGTACGGTGGGTGGTTCATGGGTTGTTTCAACTGTTTGTTGTTTCCGTAACGGTTGGGGGTGTCTCGTTCTCGTCGTCACAGTCGCCGTTAGAGCTGCTTTTTATGATTTGTTGTGAAAATGTATGCAGAGTAACAGGAAGGCAATGCAGAAGGCAACAAAGACCGTAAAAAAAAAGTTATCGCAAATGCTGCATGGCGGCAACACAGGACGCTGAGATACACACACACAGACACAGTCCAACAAACACAATGCTCGACAAAAACAATTGCATAGTTGGGCACAGTCATGGACAAGCGAATAGACGCATATGTGGAAAATTTCACAAATTCAGAAGTTTTTTCAAGGCAGCTGAGATGGAAATTAAGTGTAACGCTTTTGTGTAAGAAATTGGTAAGAACTAGATAAATAAATAGGCGTGTAAGCTTGATAATTCACAAACTTTTGTAATGAAACTTTTTCGTAAGATGGTGAGCACAACTGAAACGGAAATCGAATGGAACGCCTTGGTGGCGGAATCCACTTAGGCATGATCAAGTGTATAAAGGCAGATAATTCAGAAACCTTTATAGTTTTTACAAGAACAACTAAAACAGAAATCAAGTGAAAATGATTAAATAACATAAAAGATACAAGATGAAAGATAAGAAAAAAGGCGCGATTGATAATTCAAAAATTCACAAACTCTTGTAATGAAACTTTCGCGTAAGATGCATTGGTGAAAACAACTGGAACGGAAGACAAGTGAAACGCATTGATGGCGTAAACCACTACGAGTAAATAGAAACAGATGCTTAAAATTTTTGAAATTCAGAAAATTTTTGTTTTTTCGAGGATAACCAATCGCTTAATCAGTCAGCCTGGTTGGAGCTAGGCCAATAATCCAATGGGTACAAACAAATTTTATTTTAAAGGCCTATACGCAGTTCGAAATATTCCGAGCGGAATGACAAAACTTCATATGAAAAAAAATCCCATTTAGGATATCCCAAATATTTCAAACTGCGTAGATCCCTTAATACTGGAATGGAAAATAAGACATTTTAGAAATTTATCAAATTTTTCCAGTGAAACAAATAATTGAAACGTTTTGGTGGAGTAAAATCGTTATATAGATATGGTTGACATGCCAGAAATTCATAAACTCATAAGGTGAATTTTCTACTTGAAGTAGAGATCAAATGAAACACTTTGATAAGGAGATTCAGGCTACGCAATGAACAAACATATAAAATGTACATCAAAAACTGGTAACAGGGGTACAAAAAAATTGCCTAGTTAGCAAAAAAAAAAAACTCCAAATGGAAGTTATGATACAAATTAATACACTTTTGCTGTATAACTATTGTAAGAAGCCAATTGCAAAAACAACTGAAATGGAAATCAAGTGAAACACTTTGTTAGTGGTAATCACTGAAAACCCTCAGAGCAACCAATGTCTGAATTCTTGAAAAAAAAAAAAAAGCTTAGAGCTTTATTTTTTTACCAAGTGGCAAGACATGAACATATAGATGTTGTTTGAGCAAGTAAAGTCCTAAATTGTGGTGAAAATTTATAAATTTTAGTTCGCCAGTGTAAACAAGCATCACCTTACTCTGTAAATCTTTTATCATAAGCAGCCAATCCATAATATTAAAGAAAAAAGTAAAACTAATCAAATTTCCAGCGAAAATATTCAAACAATACAGTTTCAAAATTTCATCATCATCCTCATTTCCTGTATCTTCCTACTGGAGCATAGAGCCTCAGTTCCCAAGTTTAAGAAGTTTTAAATTGGCGTTTCCTTTTGCTGTACCTAAAACCTGCAGTCGAGTTCAAGCCTCATAAGCGTATTCTGTGTAATATTTATGGGATATACGAGACTGAGTCTATTCTGGAAAACGAGACCTTAATTCTCATATTGTAAAATGGAGCTTTTTTTATAAAAGAGCTTTTGAAAAGAAAATCCAATAACGTGAATCTAATGAATCTCACTTTATCGTTGTAGTAACTCTTTCCAAAGAATGAGTTTAAGTCATTTTTTGGGGCAGATTATCATTATCATTGTCAGCTGTATAGCCCGTGCTGGGTCTTCGCCTGCTTTAAAATTTGCCTCCATTCGTCCTTTCTTTTCGCCAACGTTCTCCAATTTCTCACGTTCAGCTCAACTGCATCATTATCTACACAATCAATCCATCTAAGCCAGTGGTAGGCAGTGTCTCAATTGACATAACTCGCGAAGATAGGGCACCAAAATCTGCAGCAGAGCAGTCGGCGGACGTGTGGTCCAAGTATGTGAAATCTCTCTCTCTCGTTTTTCCTTGATTGCGGTTCTTGTTCTCTCGTGCGCTTTTGTTTACTGCACTGCTTACTCACACAAAGAAATGTTTGTTTGTATGAGCTTTGCTCACCACTTATCTAAGCCTAGATCTTCCTCTTGCGTGGTTCTAATAATATCTAGCGA
The DNA here is from genome assembly GCA_018150985.1 of Chymomyza costata. Taxonomy (NCBI): domain Eukaryota; kingdom Metazoa; phylum Arthropoda; class Insecta; order Diptera; family Drosophilidae; genus Chymomyza; species Chymomyza costata. The sequence goes on along the minus strand of JAECWU010000401.1, from coordinate 714,750 downwards.
ATAGTATCTTTTGTTATGTATGACCGCTGTCCGCTCTTATGACGTGGCCCGCAAGTCTTGAGCTTTCGATTTTTATTTTGGTAATACTATCTGAATCTTTATACAGCGCCATTAACTCTTGATTGTAACGCTTTCGCCAAGTTCCCCTTTCGTTGATTGCTCCACATATTTTGCGTAGCACTTTCCTTTCAAATATTCTTAGTTTCTCCATGGCAGATTATTCGTTTTGTACATATTCATACTTTCGGTTTTAGTAGTTCTCAATAAATATTTCAAAGAAGACGCTCAATTTCTCCTTACAATACAAAAATGCAAACGTAGCATGACGTAGATGTTCTCTAACACATATTCGTTTCTAATATCTTAAACAAGTCTGTAAACCAAAACAGTGAAAACAAATCCGACAAACGGTAGCACACATGCAATATTGTCCTCCCATACATACGCAAAAATACAACACATATAAATATGGTAATGATATCCTTCGGTTGGAAAAAAAAGCGCGACTGAGTGGCGACGCTCTGCCTTTTGAATGATTTCATCCAAAGTTTGTAGTTCTTATTGTACACGTTGCTGTGGTTGTTGTTGTTGCTTTTGGAAAGCCAGTGTTTTTGTTCATATACTCTGTGGGGTGTTGTGGAGCTTGTGTAAGTGACTGTCTTTGCGCTGACTGCATAATATTGTAAGTACAGCAATACTAGGAAGTCGCTTGTCGTTGTCGTGTCCTTGTTGTTGGTGGTGGCACAAAAAAAGTTTACCCTGCTCACCCACTCATATTATCCAAAAAATGAGGGTTATTTTCAACGAAATATGGTATATTATGTAACATAACGTTGCGAGTGACAGACGTCAGCCAAGGAAAGTGACATAAAATTAGTTAAATCGTCAGCGATGTTCATTGAGAGATTTCTGAATTCCAAATCGGTTACAATTGTAACAGTTTGAGTTCGTTTATTGTGCGTTGAAGTGAGAAAGTGAATGGGGTTGACAGCACAGTTTTGCAAGCATTGATATTGATGCATATTGTGGTAGCTTTTGAGTGTGTGCAATCAGGCGCACAAAATGTACTCAATTTATTTAGTTAATAATTTGAGTACTAAATTGCAATGAATGTCAAACTGACAGCTGGTGTAGGCGCATTAGTGACTGCAAAAATGTGCTGAGATATGTTCAGACTGTTGCTGTAAATGCTTCAAAACTGTAGCTGTCAAATATTAAGAGCGGCACTGGCTGAGGTTGCTTCAAAACTGTTACTGATAAATGTTAAAAGCGGCAGCATGTGCAGTGGCTTTAAAACAGTAGCTGAGAAATTACAAGAGCGAGAGTGAGTGTAATTTCTCTAAAACTGTAGCTATGAAATTACAAGAGCGAGACTGGCTGTAATTGCTCTAAAACTGTAGCTGTGAACTACAAGAGCGACTTTAATTGCTCCAAAACTGTAGCTGTCAATTTTGAAGCTTGCCAAAAAGGCTTTCAAACTGCAGTTAAGACTTAATGGTGGGATATTTTTATACCCTGTACCGTATGGTACAAAGGGTATATTGTGTTTGTGCAAGCCGAAAATGTATGTAACGTACAGAAGGAGACGTCGGAGACCCCCCAAAGTTACCTAAAGTATGATCAGTGTGACTCGAGAAGTCGATATACCCATGTCCGTCTGTCCGTCTGTCCGTCTGTCCGTATGAACGCCTAGATCTCAGAGATGGTAAGAGCTAGAGCAACCAAACTTTCAGATAAGATCCCTTATTAATCCATAGGAGACAAGTTTATTTTATTTTTTTGATATCGGGGTTACATTATATAGCTCCCATAGGGGTGTTTCAGAGGACCTCGAAAAAAAGCAAAAGTTTTAGATGGATAATTCGTTTGTTTATGAAGATATCATAACCAAATTTGGCAACCGGAAGTTTTTTAGAGACCCTCAGCACTGTACCAAATTTTATCAAAATCGGTTGACTATATCATATAGCTCCCATAGGATCGATCGGTCGAAAAAATGTTTTTTTGTACAAAATTCGTTGTGTTTCGTTTGTTTGTGAAGATATCGTAACCAAATTTGGCGTTTAGAAGTTTTTTTAGAGTTCCCAAGCACTGCAGCAAATTTGATCAAAATCGGATGACTATATCATATAGCTCCCATAGGACCAATCGGTCAAAAAAACGTGTTTTGTGCAAAATTCGTTGTGATTCGTTTGTTTGTGAAGATACCGTAACCAAATTTGGCATTAAGAAGTTTTTTAGAGCTCCCAAGCACTGTTCCAAATTTGATCAAAATCGGTTGACTATATCATATAGCTCCCATAGGACCAATCGGTCAAAAAATCGTTTTTTGTACAAAATTCGTTGCGTTTCGTTTGTTTGTAAAGATATTGTTGGCAAATTTGGCATTAAGAAGTCTTTTAGAGTACCCAAGCACTGTAGCAAATTTGATCAAAATCGGTTGACTATATTATATAGCTCCCATAGGAACAGTCGGTCAAAAAAACGCTATTTTTTACAAAATTCATTGCGTTTCGTTTGGTTTTGAAGATATCGGAACCAAATTTGGCAGTCGGAAGTTTTTTATAGATCCCAATCAGTGTACTAAATTTGATCAAAATCGGTTGACTATATCATATAGTCCCCATAGGACCGATCGGTCAAAAAAATTGTTTGGTGCAAAATTCGACTGATTTCTTTTTTTTTAATTTGCCGAATAAAATATCTTTTGGAGGTTTTAAGCAATGTGTCGGACTTAATTGCAATGTGGTGGTACAGGGTATCCCAAAGTCGTCTGCGCCCGACTTTAACGTACGCCATTTTTTTTATATGAAGTTTTGCAATTATGTGCGGCATTTTTCATGCTGCGTATGAGCCTTTAAATTCAACTTGTTGCCAAAGTGATTACAAAACTGTAGAATTTAAAAGGTTGATTTATATCTTAGCGAAAGTAAGAAATTTTATAGTGGCTGCCAAAATACATATTTGCAATTTTTTATTATACCCTGTACCGTATGGTACAAAGGGTATATTGTGTTTGTGCAAGCCGAAAATGTATGTAACGTACAGAAGGAGAAGTCGGAGACCCCCCAAAGTTACCTAAAGTATGATCAGGGTGACTAGAGAGGTCGATATACCCATGTCCGTCTGTCCGTATGAACGCCTAGATCTCAGAGATGGTAAGAGCTAGAGCAACCAAACTTTCAGATAAGATCCCTTATTAATCCATAGGAGACAAGTTTATTTTATTTTTTTGATATCGGGACTACATTATATAGCTCCCATAGGGGTGTTCAGAGGACCTCGAAAAAAAGCAAAAGTTTTAGATGGATAATTCGTTTGTTTATGAAGATATCATAACCAAATTTGGCAATCGGAAGTTTTTTAGAAACCCCCAGCACTGTACCAAATTTTATCAAAATCGGTTGGTTGACTATATCATATAGCTCCCATAGGATCGATCGGTCGAAAATTTTTTTTTTGTACAAAGTTCGTTGTGTTTCGTTTGTTTGTGAAGACATTGTAACCAAATTTGGCGCTAAGTAGTTTTTTAGCGTTCCCAAGCACTGTATCAAATTTGATCAAAATCGGTTGACTATATCATATAGCTCCCATAGGACCAATCGGTCAAAAAAACGTGTTTTGTGCAAATTTCGTTGTTTCGTTTGGTTTTGAAGATATCGGAACCAAATTTGGCAGTCGGAAGTTTTTTATAGTTTCCAATCAGTGTACTAAATTTCATCAAAATCGGTTGATATAGTCGTATAGTCCCCATAGGACCGATCGGTCAAAAAAATTGTGTGGTGCAAAATTCGCCTGATTTCGGTTTGTTTATGAAAATATCGTAGCCAAGTTTGCCGAATAAAATATCTTTTGGAGGTCATAAGCAATATGTCGGACTTAATTGCAATGTGGTGGTACAGGGTATCCCAAAGTCGTCTGCGCCCGACTTTAACGTACGCCATATTTTATTATGGCCATCGATTCCACATTTTTTTTTATTGTAAAAGCATCCTTTATCATGTTCCAAGTGGTCCTGATCCAAAGAAATATCAAAATTTCTAACAAATTTTACACAAAGTCTCAAACTACACATAATAAAAGCACACCTATACCCAATTATTTTTTGGAACAACAACTGACCATACGGCATCTGGGTAATCTTGGCTTGAGCTGTCCTCATAACTAGCTATAGTGAATGCTAAACTAAGCTTGACTGCAACCAATGAGGCACTCTTAGAGGCAATGGCTGTCAAACTTATAGCTTAGTTAGTTTGATGTCTGTCAAACTTGAAGCTGGCTCAAATTGTTACAGCTTGTCAAACTGCGCTGCTGTTTTCTAGCAACTTCCAGCAGCTGCTCTGCTACTAAACTTTCAAGGACTCCTAAAACTGTCAATTTTGATTCGTCTACAAAAACAAAATTGGGTCAATTGCATGCTTGACTTGCCCAAAATGCTGCGTCATCTACTATGTAATTACTCAAAATGCAATTTAAATAAAAAAATAGCTAACATCAAGCAATAATATTACCCGGTTAGGGATATTGAAATCGAAATTGAGGGTCGCGTGTCTGGCACATTTTTTATTTTATTTTTTTTCACTTTTTGCAATTTTTGCAACCCTGCACCGCTTAAGTAAATAGAACCGCAAATAATAAAAAAGCGAAAGTAGCTTAGAATTTATAATCCACACTTTCACCCTTTAAGCCAAAAGATTCCTGCGGCGGCGCCGACGGCGGGCGGTACTTGGGATTTTCATGTCAAGTAAGCAGCACAACAGCAGTAGGCTAGGGGTTAGCGCTATTATACAAATATAGGGGGCTTTGTAGCTCATGTGCAAATAGTAGACATGAGTACATACAAACTGCAATGGCAATTGCAAATAAATCTGCACAAACCCAAAACCCCTAAAGGAATCAAAAGCAAATGTCGAACAAAAGCTTCAAACACAAATCAATGAGTCAAAATTTTTTTCGAAAAAAAAGGGGCTATACATAAATGTAAATAGCATGCTGTACATATATGCAAGTAGTATGTACATAAGCTCACTTTAATTACAAAAGTGGCGGCATATTTACAAAAGAGATTTAAAATGCATTTATTGTTGGCCAAAGTTCGCCAAGTGCAATTGTGTCAAGAAAGGTAAGAGAGCGTGCAATTTTATCAAGCAGGAGAGGGTTGTAAGTTGTATCCTTTATAAGGGATGGAATGTAGTATTGACCTGGCTGTTTGTCGGTTTGTCGGCTTATAATCAACTAAGTAAGTTCACTCTATTCTACTTCAACTTTAACCTTTTTTGCTAGTTTGAGTTTATCAAATTGTCTTGCCTATTTATTGGCGCTCAGCCAACTGATACAACTAAAAGCTATAGATTTTTATACCCTATATATGTCCCATAGGGCACATAGATGACTATGACAGGGTACATAGGATGACTCTTATTCAGGGTGATAGTGCTAGTTGAGTAAACTTTATGGAATTATGAGTGCTGAGCCAAAAATTTCATTCAATTTTATGCTTCCGTTCTACAGCAAAGTTCGACTGTTCGGAAAAGGAACGTCCTAGTAAGTAACTACAGTTGCTTTTAAACAAAAAGTAGAAATTCATTTTTTCTGCAAAAAAAGATGAAAGTGTATTCCACTGCCGGCTACCGCTTCAACTGTATCACTTTTTTTTTTGTGTATGCCACGTCACGTTTTGTCATAACGGTAAACACCAATAGACTTTGGCTAGACGATTGAAAAGCGTCCCACAAACACATGCACATAGCATATGCATGGGTTTTGGTATCCTGGCATCTTCTTTCTAGGCCTGCCCATCTCCAATTGTTCACCATAGGTCAAAGTTCGATAGAGTGACTCAGCCTCGGCAGCCACTCAGCGTCCGAGCGGCGTAAACTTTGGCGCAACTTTTGTTGCCGCTCCCAATGTACCTTGTATATATGTATTGTATGCAAGAGTATATAAAAGTTATATACGAGAGATACTACAAAATTTCAATAGACACAAAGTTCAGGCACTTTTTGTTTGGCTATTTCAATCAAAAAGTTTAACAAAGACATAGACTTATAAATCACTTAAAAATCAAGAGATCATAAGAGCAGCAGTAATCAAAGAGTGGCTGTTTGGTAGTGAACAGTGTTTGGTGGCTAAAAGCCTAGTTAGAACGCTTAAGATAGAGTAGTTGAACGATCTGTCGCTACTTAGATGATATTGGAATACCATAAAGTTTTACGAATGATTTACAAAAACTTTAAGACTTAAAATAATCCAATTTTATACTGTTTTAGGCAATTTGTGGATCGCAAGACACCAATGAAATTTCCGAACAGGATGATTTGTGGAAATGCTATTATTTTTTGTATTTTTCGGCATTGGAAAAGTGGAACAAATGCCAATTTGCGTCAGAGATTTACATGAAGGCTTCATGAAATTGGCTCACGTTGAAGATTTTACCATAAAATGGCTTTTCCAAAACGTTACTAAAATTGCTAGAATCTTTGAATCCACTGCGATCACTTAGTTTTCCCTTAAAATCAAAAAACTATCTGTATGATATTGGTAGAAGAATGTTTATATACATTCTTTAAATATCGAAATAAGTAAAAGGTATTGAAGAGGACGAAAATCTTAAAAAAGTTCAGAAATAGAAATTGCAAATTCAACATGATAAATATAGCAGTATACCTCAATGGCTAAATTTCTACATAAGAATACAGCTGTTATTGAGTCCCTATATGCAAATTAAGGGGATTCGAAATCGAGTAGATACTGCTCCATTTGCTCTTGGCCACTAAGGCACGGTATAAAGAATTTTAGTTACAACTTTAAACAATTTGTTTGAGAGAAAAAACGTTAAGGCCGAGTGTAGATCTCCAATACTAGAAATATTGAAGATTCTTATTGAGCCAGCCTCCCAATTAAAAGATCGTTATCTGAAGCATCCAAATATTTTATCCAATTTAATATATTATTAATGCCTTTTTATATCTAAATTTAAACAGTTGGGAACATATACTAGTTTAAATTTTAGATAATCCGAAATATTGATATCATTTGATATTTTTGGTATTTTTCATATATTCGATATATTTAATATTTTTGATATTTACAATATTTTTAATATTTGATATTTTTAATATTTGATATTTTTAATATTTGATAATTTTAATATTTGAAATTTTTGATATTCTGAAATTTTTGATGTTTTTGAAATTATTGATATTTTAAATTATTGATATTTTTGAAAAATTTGATATTTTTGATATTTTTGGTATTTTTAATCTTATTGATATTTAAAAATTTTGATATTCTGAAATTTTTGATATTTTAGATATTATTTTTGATATTTTTGAAATTATTGATATTTTTGAAAATTTTGATATCTAATATTTTTGAAGATTTTATGATATTTTTGACAATTTTGATTTTTGATATTTCTGGTATTTTTGATATTTTTGACATTTTTGACACTGGATATTTTTGATAATATTGATAATTGTGATAATTTTGATATTTTAGATATTTTTAATATGTTTGATATTTTGGTAATTTTTATTTGTTTTTAATATTTTTGATGTTTGATATTTTTGAAATTATTGATATTTTTGAAAAATTTGTGATCTGATATTTTTGATATTTGATATTTTTGATGATTTTATGATATTTTTGATATTTTTTTGATATATTTAGATATTTTTGAAAATTTTGATTTTTGATATTTTTGACATTTTGGATATTTTTGATAATTTTGATATCTGATATTTTTGATGATATTTTTGATATGTGATATTATTGATATTTTTGATATTTTAGATATTTTTGAAAATTTTGATTTTTGATATTTTTGACATTTTGGATATTTTTGATAATTCCGACAATTTTGATATTTTTGTTATTTCTGATATTTTTGGTATTTTTAATCTTTTTGATATTCTGAAATTTTTGATATTATTGATATTTTTAATATTTCCGATATTTTTGGTATTTTTGATATTTTGGATATTTTTGATGTTTATATTTATATTTTTGAAATTATTGATATTTTTGAAAATTTTGATATCTGATATTTTTGATATTTTTGACGATTTTATGATATTTTTAATATTTTAGATATTTTTGAAATTATTGATATTTTTGATATTTTTGACAATTTTGATTTTTGATATTTCTGGTATTTTTTATATTTTTGGATATTTTTGATAATATTGATATTTCCGATAATTTTGATATTTTAGATATTTTTAATAAGTTTGATATTTTGGTAATTTTTATTTTTTTTGTAATATTTTTGATGTTTGATATTTTTGAAATTATTGATATTTTTGATATCTGATATTTTTGATATTTGATATTTTTAACGATTTCATGATATTTTTGATAATATTGATAATTCCGATAATTTTGATATTTTTGATATCTTAGATATTTTGGATATTTTGGTAATTTTTATTTTTTTTAATATTTTTGATGTTTGATATTTCTGATATTTTTGATATTTTTGATATTTTAGATTTTTCTTAATATTTTTGATAATTTCAAAATTTTTTGATATTTTGGATATTTCTGATATTTTTGATACATATTTTTAATATTTTTCCCCATTACAACATTGCGTCAATAATGAAAGAATATCATCTTCTTAGATTACGCTTTGCCATAAAAAACAATCGTTGACATACAAATGAGCGAATTCTTTTCTATATATGCGGTATTACAAATAAAACCATTAGGGTCAGATAGCGTTTAAAGTTTATATAACAAAATGTTTATCAAAACCCTGCTTGGAAGAAATTTAGCCTAGTCTATATAGCATTACAAGAACTTGAGAATTATAGTCAATAAATATTTCAGTTAGGCTTCATACTAAGTGTCAAATTAGAGCTTTATCAAAAAGCGTTCTAAGGAAGCGAAAACCTGATGTTAATTATGTCTTAGCCTCTTCGTTACTAGACAATTATAGTTTCTATTATGGGATTATAGGGCTTAAGCCAAAATTAACTTCCCAAAAGCGTATTAGTAAGATTTAACAAGTTTTGATCGTCTTACGAAACTCTTACAAATTATTCCCTTTAAGCAACTTCAATCATAACGACTTTTTTATTTAGTGTAGTCTTAGACTTCACAGAGCTGTCTGAGTTTTCCAGCAACCACTTAAGCGCTTACTTGCAACCCCAAAAAAAAAAGTGGCTACTTTGTTGTAACTTTACGCGACTACAAGTCAAATTTATAGACAACACACATGCCTCAACCTACAAGTCATGGCTTTGTCCAACCCAACACCCCACGCTTATCCTCTGCTGACCTCAATTCAAATATTTACAAGATGATAAGGGGAAAAGTTGTTTGTAGCATGTTAGAAGGAAAAACTTGTTTTTTTTTGTTTTTTGTTTGCTCCCCTTATATAATAAAGTTACCTTGCTTTTAGACCGCTCCGAAAACGAAAAAGTTTGTTTACTCTAAGACCATATAAGCGCATGAACTGTGCATATTTCCCAAGCAATACATCATTTTTTTCCATTTTCATGCATATTAGATGCGCTCTTGTAATACTTGGCTTATATGTATATACCATAAGGTCTTACCCCTACTCCACAGATTTGTACATACCTGCATTTCGGGTGCGCCACCCTCATCGCGTATCAACAGCAAATAACTTTGACCATCGATAAAGACTTCCTTCTTAAAGCGTCCGCCCTCGGGCGACTCTTCTTGCATATAGGAACCAGTTAGATAACGATGCACCAGCGCGGATTTGCCTGAACTCAGTGAGCCCACAATGCCCAAACGCAAATCGGGCACTGAACGTGAAATAGTCCATTCCTGACTGTTTACAAAGGAATCTGCAAATATAACGAAAAGTAACATAAGACCATTAGCAACAGTTTCATAAACTAGTTCAGCTCAATTAGGTAACAAAAAAAACCAGTTGGCAGGCCAACACTTTCAACAAACATCCTTTTGACCTACATGAGTACTACAGCTTGTTGCTGCCAAAAGTTTCTTGCTACAAATATATCTACTCTAGACATCATTAGTAATTCTTCTTATGCAAATTTAGTTAGACATTTCTCGCATTTTCGAGCAGCATCCTTCTTATTGTCCTTTTGATTGACAGTTTCAATGTTGAATAATATGTTTCCAAGTTTGCCTTTTTTTGTGCGCGTTTTTTATTTTTTGGTAATTGTTTTTTTATGCCCAGCGGCAAAAGGTTTTTAAATTGTCAGTTACTCGAACACTTTTTTGATTTAAATTAGCTCAATTCAGTCAGTCAACTAGATAGACAGATAGACTGACAGACGGACAGAAAGATACATTCAGGATTCAAAAACCTCTGCCAGCTGTTTAAGCTTGACTTGGTTTTGCTTTAAGGTTCCAAGGTCAGTTGACAGCAAAATTAGCTTTAAATGCACAGTTGAATGTTACGTCAAGTGAAAATTTGTTTTTTAAGTGCCCTATAGGAACTTGGACTGAATGCAAAAAACGTGCAGTTTTTGGGAAAGCTTTAAACTTTAAACTTAGACCGGGTTAGAAATGAAATATTTCAAACATCAGGCTAAAGTTCACATATTGGCAAATGCTATAAAATTTTGCCAAACGTACATATGAATTTCTTTTTTTTAAAACAATTGAAAACAATCGTAAAAATTGCCCTATAATTAAAACTTAACTATAAAGTGCCAGGTCTCGATATATTTTATAAAAAATTGGTATTTTATTTTTTCAAAAAAATTGAAAACTGTTCAAAAAAAATTAAGACTTTTTTGTATTTGTTTCTACAATTCAAAATTTTTTTTATTAAAAAAAATTTTGTCTGCAAAATATATTTTTTTGCGAACGATGTTAAAAATTAAAAAAAATACCAAAATTTGTATTTAAAAAAATTAATAGAATTACAAAATTTTTATATTTTGTAAAATTTGTATAAACATTTTTTTTAATTAAAAAAAATTGTATAAAAAAAATGTATTTTCTTGAGAACGCTCGTAAAAATAAAATATTGTCAAAACCTATTGTCAGAAAATGCAAAAAAAAAATATATTTTTCAAAATATTAAATTTTTTTGGAATTAAAAATTTTGTTATTCAGACAAAAAATTGTTTTATTTAGACTACAAAAATTTTTAAATCCGAAAATTAATTTAATTGTAATTAATAATTGTAATTTTGAAAATTAAAAGATTGTATATAAAAATTTTTCTAAGAATTAAATGTTTTTTAATTAATAAAAATTGCATTTAAAACAAAAAATTTATTTTCTTGAGAATGATGTTAAAAAAAAAAATAAAAAACTGTGCAGCCTGCAGACAGATATTTAAGCAAATTATAAATCTTTTTATTTTAAAAATTAAAACGATTGTAAAAATTGAATAACCTTATAGCCCATGTTCAGAACATTTAAAAAACTAAAAATATATTTATTTTTAAAAACTTTTTATTTCTTCATATTTTTTTAATTGAAAAAAATATTCAAAAAAATTCAGAATTTTCAATTTAAATTTTTCTTAAAATAAACCGAAATAACATTTTTAAATTTATAAAACCCAAGTTCTTGACATATTTTGACTGATTTCTATAAAAATTAAAATTTTGCGATACTGCAATCCGAACTTGTTCAAAATGCTATAAAAATTAATATCTGTAAATATAGAATAGATCAAACCAAGATGAGCCGAAAAATAAGATAATATGAGCAAACATACTTAGGTATAATGCATTAAAACCGTTTAGAGGATGGTCATGGGAACTAGAAGAACTAAGAATTACAAATAGTACGAGGCAACGTTTTAGAGGATTCTATAATATGTTTCCATATTTTCCAACAATTGAATTAATTTTGAATATTTTATAATAATAATAATAGTAACAGTTTGGCAAGTTACTACTATGCGGGAGAATTTTTCTGGAATTTTGCAAAAAAACTCACTAATCAGTGACACGTATGTATATGAGCACGTACTGCAAGCATTGTCTTTGCAAGCTTTATATGTTCATCAGATATGGGATTGGGACGGAAATACTGACAAATTTTTATACCCTGTACCGTATGGTACAAAGGGTATATTAAGTTTGTGCAAGCAGAAAATGTATGTAACATACAGTAGGAGACGTGACAAGAGAAGTCGATATACCCATGTCCGTCTGTCTGTCTGTCTGTATGATCTCAGAGATGTTAATAGCTAGAGTGACCAAGTTTTTAGATTAGGTGCGTAATTATGTCAGGGGAGACAAGTTTATTTTATTTTCTCGATATCGGGGTTACATTGTATAGCTCCCATAGGGGTGTTTCAGAGGACCTCGAGAAAAACCAAAAGTTGTAGATGGATAATTCGTTTGTTTGTGAAGATATTGTAACCAAATTTGGCATTAAGAAGTTTTTTAGAGTACCCGAGCACTGTACCAAATTTGATCAAACTCGGTTACCTATATCATATAGCTCTCATAGGACCAATCGGTCAAAAAAAATTTGTTGGTGCAAAATTCGACTGATTTCTGTTTATTTATGAAAATATCGTAGCCAAATTTGCCGAATAAAATATCTTTTGGAGGTCTTAAGCAATATGTCGGACTTAATTGCAATGTGGTGGTCTCCCAAAGTCATCTGCGCCCGACTTTAACGTATGTCATATTTTTTTATTTATATATTCAAAGGGTACTACAAAGCACAGTTGACTTTCGATTGCTTAAAAGGCACTTTTTTGAAAAAAATACAATGATGAAAAATAGCAAAGAACTAATTTGCGTCTCTAGCCCGATGGGCGAACTTTTAAACAATATTTTAAAATCCTTGTTCGTGACACCCATTCCACGTTAAGCGCGGTTATAACGTTCGATCTCTAATGCATTAATTTCTGAATGGTTTTTTGAACCAAAGTTGACAGCTGTTTTTGAGCAGACACTGGAAAGCATTTACAGAAGAAGTTTAAAAATCGTCGAGTACTGTGTCGACACAAAGTAATAAAGTGGAATTAAAAATCGCAAAAAAGGGATTTGGGGAAGTTTCATCAATCGTTTTGTTTCCTACTAAGCAGGTTTAAGTAGTATTAAAACTAAAAGAAAGGGTATTTTTTGATATTAGCAAAATTGCGCAGACTTTTGCATTACATTATAAATAAATTTATAGCTCAACTCCAATAAGGAATTGCAAGCTAAAAGTTCCATAAATTTTCGCATTATGTATCATATTACTAATTGTTTTATTGCACAATTATAAAAATGAACCATTTTAAATTCATTGCATTTATTATACACTTCACTGCCAAGTGCAGCTAGCTGTGCTTAACCAAAATGTATAAAAACACTATAAAAATGTCAAATAAATCTTCCCAAGAGTTGTCTAACGTAGCAGACTACCTACCTACCGCATTAGCTAGCTGCTGACCATTAGACCTTGGCCTGAGCACGCTGAGTGCCATGATCAATTTCAAAAGCGCACCACCCCACTCGCTGGCTGGCGTTGTTAAGCCAGCGGGAACGCACATTATTGTTGTTGTTGTTAAGAGCCTTGCTGGCCTTACGAAGGAGTGACACATTGTCTGACCAAGCGCTGACCAGTTATGGCTATGCCAAGGATACCAACGCGGATGATTTACTAACAGCAGGGACACGTGAAAATTGCTCTATTATGAGTTGTTAAGAGTTGCTTGAGTAAACAGAAAGCGTAGCAACTGTGAAGATCGACATGGATATGTTGTCTACATGTTGTACTCAAGGGTTTGTGGAACACGTTTATTTTTTTATTTTTGGCGACAAGACGTATGTACATGCAGCAAGCTTGTTAATGGACTCGAAGTTGATGGGCATCTTGGGATGGGCATAAGAAAGGAACAAGTTCAACTGGTTTGCACTTAGCTCAAAAGCTGACCAGAGCGCAAAATTACAAATTAAAACGAAATAAATATGCCTTTTGTTATATAATGTTACCCAAAATAAAAACTTATATGTATATAAAGCAAAATAAATGCACAATTTCAATTGTACAAATGAAAACGATATGGCAGCAACAAACAAGCTAGAGGGTATAAAAAATATATTTAAGAAAACCAGGGCATATAAAAAATTAGCGCGGTTTTGCAATTTGCATGCCCATAAAATACAGAAAAAAAAAAAGATTTATATGAAATGGCGGCAACTGGTTGCGCAGCTTCCTCCTTGCAACTGACTTTAAATTTGTTAAAAATATTTGCAGCAAAATGTAGCATTACAATTGCTATTAATTACAGCGTCTTAATGATAAGCAACCAAAAAATATGCGCTTAGAATTTACAAACAGCCTGAGACAAATGTATCTTTAAGTTTGACTAATGACGTCATATGGCTGCTGCAATCCGCTAAGCTATGTGTGAAGTTCAAACCGCCAGAATAAGTTGTAAAGTGTTAGGGTTACTTTGTAGGATCGCTGGAAATGTAACCCAGCGCTGTTTGTTGCCTGCTGATCAGCTCGTTATTCAAACTCATGTCAAATGTCGCCATCGTTGTCAAAATTCCCAAACTAATTATGTATGCAAACGAGCTAAGAACTCACTGTAAGATCCCAGCCGTAAACGCCTTAGATGCGGCCTTAGATCTAGCTAACTACTTTCAACTGTGGCGTATGTCTACCCAAAGGGTTGCATGTTTGTTTGTTTACTTATGCTCGAATCAAACGTTATAAATAGTAGAAAGAAAGCAAGAAAAAAAAAAAAACAACAATCACAACAACAGGACAACAGTAGAAGCCAAACCAAAGATTTTTGGGCATGTTACCAAAGACATATTTTTTTTTTTGATAGAGGTTAAGCATTTTAATTAACAAACAATATGAAAATTTTCAGTATACATGTTGTAACTGAAATGTAACATACTGACAGCCATTGTTGACCTCTTGAACTCTCTAGACTATGTACAAGTTTTATAGCTACAGCTGCTTTTTATTGGCAGGAAGCGTGCCATCTAAACATTGTCCTGACCACGTCATAGTAATATGGCGCCAAGTTCAGAATATATCAGATAAATATGATATAAGGCTTAGACTGTCATAAATTTAACGAGCATCCAAATTGCGTGCTATAAACAGTAGCTAAATGTTGGGTCACGGTCAGCAGTAGTTATCTTTTATTTTTATATGGCTTTTATTTTTTTTTTTTGTATAAGACGTTCAAAGGAAATGAAAAAAGTCCTGAGTGACATGTAAGCTGCATGTGTTTTAAACAAGCTGTCTTATTAAAGCGATAAGTAAGGTACTTATTTAATAGTTGGGAAATATATTTGTCATGCTTAGACCAAAAGCAATATAAAGGGTCATCAATCTTGAGGTTTTTTTTTTCAATAAGTTTTTTTTAGTGCTGTCAAGTTGCCATGTGTTTGTTTTTTATTCTGTTTTTATTGCCATTTCATCAGGGCAAGACTTACACCCGAACAACGTTTACAAATTGTACAATTTTATGACGAAAATTCGCGTTCTTTGAAGAATCTTTTTCTCGCGCTTAGGCCACTTAAGGAACCAATTTGATGAACAATTAAAGCACCGCTAGACTTTTTCCTTTGGGGCTAACGTGAATTATCACACCGTTAGACTTTTGGGGCTTGTTTGTGGATAGGCCAGCTACGATTGAAGCATTACCCGTGTTATTCGCGAGATACCGCCGATTATGCTCGAACGCGTCATCGAGAATTGGAACCTCCGCATGGATGGGCTACGGCGCAGTTGCGGGCAACATTTGAAAGGGATTGGCTAGAATGGTTCTTTCTATTGATAATAAAGATTTTCATTTGAAATTTTTGTGTTTCTTTGCATTTAAAAAAAAAACCTCAAGATTGATCACCCTTTACATACACTATTTACATTATATATTTATTAATTCAAAGGGATACAACAAAGCTCTGTTGAGCTTAGATTATAAAAAGAAATTTTCGGAAAAATAGAGCAGTTAAGAAATATATTTTAACAAATCCGCGTCTCTAGTCGATGTTTGAAATTTTTAACGATATGGAATGGAATGGAATAAAGATTTTCCGATTCATTTGAAATTGTTTTATTTTTTGCATTTAAAAAAAAAAAAAACTCAAGATTGATGACCCTTTATATGCGTGGGGCTTACGTAAATTTACATTAAAAGTGAACTTTCAAATCGATTTTTAATGCTCTCAAGAATGTTTCAACGGGTGTGTGCCAAAAATCTCTGAACAATAGTGCTGGAGAAAACATCGATGATCAAAGTTTAAAATCTCTATATATCGATGTTGGCCAATAGAGATGTTTCTCCAGCACTTTTGCACTTATCAAATGGGTGTTTAGTAGTGCTGGAGAAACATCTCTGTTGGCCAACATCGATATATACAGATTTTAAACTTCGATCATCGATGTTTTCTCCAGCACTACTTAACAGGTTAGCCTTACGGTTGATTTGCGTTCTTTTGAAAGTCTCAACAGCAAAAAGCTTAAATAAAAAGAAGAGTTACTTTTGGAAATATTTCTTTCGCAACAAGAGATTGCTTTACTGGGTTGAAATTCGATAGAAATCTGTATCTGTATTTAAAACTCGATTGAAGAAGATTTCTAGCCAACAACTAAGTGTTAAGTGCTAAGTCGCACACGACTGGTTCCACTTTGGAACTTAAAGGCTACAGTTTGTAATCAAACACGGTTGAAAAAGATTTCTGGCACAGCACCGATAGATTGGTATATAATCAAAAGAGATTATGATCGATTTGCCTTGCTTAAGTCGCTAGACATCATTTTTAGAATAAAGAGACTTCAAAGTATTATCATTCTTTGCAAATATTAGCTAAAAAGTTTGCTAAAGGCTAAATACTTTTTGCAGAGCTCCCAAAGAACTTAAAATTCATTTCATGATTGTTACGCTTATTCAAAAGCCCATGTACCCGTATTATTTCCTGACCAAACTCAACACACACATTACAAATAACCTTCACAACGCTTTAAATTGTTTAGCCTTGTTCAGTCGTTAGTGGTTTCCCTGCAAATCTTGCTATTCACAAAAACAACCTTAACCCAAATAATTTACATTAATTAGTATACGCCTGAATGACAATGCTTTTGAGTAAAAATTTCTTAAGCATAAATCTATAGAAACACAAATTCGCAAACTATTTGGATGCCTTGTGGCCAAGCACAATGCAGCTGCCACAAAAGGTAGTTAATGCCTTTTTAATAAGCAACCTTAAGCCAAGGAAAATTCACTATTATGGTCTTATAATCGCAAGATTTTGTAATTGAATTATGAATGCAAAATGTTGGGCCACCAAATGCGTTTTATGCATGATTTATGTTAGAGACATTTGCATGAGACCAAGCCGCTTGGAATCAGCTAGCGGGCCATGTTTGTCCAAGCCTACGATAATATTTAGGTAGGCTGACCGTGTCGACAGTGAAGCAGTCTCCGTTCGACAACAATAAATCAGCCCGCTAAGGAAACGAGCCTTCTTTGGTGTTGGCGTTAGCTGTCTATACCGTTTCAAGGAACATCTGCTCCAAAATCTGATTTACTTTCTTTTTGTTGTGTTTTTGTATTTGCGCCGAAAGATCAGTGAAAAAAGATCACAAAGTAGTGGCAAAAGTAAGCAAAAACGGTAGTTGTTAAGACTGCTTCTTACTGCTTTTTTGTTCCTCTTGTTACGAACAAAGGCAAGGAAATTAGCAAAGCCCAAAGAGCAGCAAAGGGCGATCGCACAAATAAGATTAAAAATCGAGAGAGACGACAGGAAGCAAAGAAAGACAACAAAAACATTATAAGGCACAGGCAGCGTAGTGCACAGTTTGAGTCAGAGATACTTTTGTATCTTACAGTTTGACAACAGCCAAATGTGTTAGTTAACTGCTAAATGTTAAGCTAAGTAATTTAAAATATATTTTAAATAAAATGAAATTAAAAATTTAATATAGAAATAGGCTAGCTTAAGTCCTTGTCTTAATATCTTTTAAGTATAAGCTTTCTTTATATAGGTTAACGTCCCAACTCACTTAGGCCAGAGAATTGGCCCGTTGTGATACCGCTGGGTGGGCCTTAGACCACCCTTCCCCCACTCAGGAGGTTCCCTATATGTTCCAAAACTCACGCCCATCCGGCGACTTTAATAAACCTCGAGAGGCTTCTTGGACTGTTTTCTGAGAGCTGGGATAGGTCATTTAAGAAGTATGATTATATAAATAAATATAAATTTGAACTTCGATGCGAAGATGGTGAAAACACTTAGTACATGTTTTTTAGAACAATACAATTGATAAAACATCGAAATTATGGTACTAGCTAAGACAAAAAGATCTTTTATAAACTGTGCAAAAATTATGGAATTTTATCAGGGAGTATCGCTATCTTTGGATAGATGTTAGTAGGACTTTAACTGTTGAGAAAATACTGGTTTTCTTTACTTGTGTCTTCGCGCAAGTTGTTATTATTATTAGCATCACAGCCCGGTGTGGGCCAAAGCTTCCTTCACAATCTTTCTTCCTGTCCAACGCCTTTAGCTTGTACTACTGGGTCCTTATTGAATTCAGATCCGCTTTTAATGAATCGATCGTTCGCTTTTTCGGTCCCAAAACTCTGTAGAGATATAGCTTCTTTTATTTCACGCAAGTTGTAAAGATTCAAATAAACGAGTAATTTTGTGACTTGAAAAATATTTGGGTTTTTTGGAGCAAAAATTTTGTGTCCTATTACAAAATGTTGGCTTGATAGGAAAGCTATGCAAAAAAAAACCTGCTTTCGGATTTCGAGGTCAGACCTTGTTTTGTGAGCTGTTGAGACTGAGATTACCTTAAAAAAAAAAAAAAACTCGTTACATCAGAATCACAACATGCCTTGGTTTAATTTGGTTTTTTTTATTACCTCTGAGTTCGAAAATGGGTTGTATATATCAGAACCCCAATGTGCCCCGGTTTTTTTTTTTTTTCTGGATCCGCAAGTCGGTTTTTTGTGGCTGTGTTATATTTCCTGATTTATCGCACTTATAAAGCGTTAAAGCCAATACGCAGCATGCAAAAATTTCGCACGGAAAGACAAAACTTCATACTGATTACCAAAAAACTATTATTTTTCTCTAAATTTCTACTCCCATCTATCTATCTATGTAATATGTATTACTTTTAACCCAAATAAGTCTGTTCATCCTTGAGTCCATGGGAAATCTATCAGAAAAGCTTTGCACCAACTGATTTTGCCATTGCTTTTAATTCAAAATTATAGGAAAAACCTTGTAGAAAGTTCTGGCATACCAATCTTCGACTCTTTTTGACAAACTTCATTAAATGACTTTCAATTAAATACTAAAAAAAAAGAAGTTAGCTTTATTTAATAAAAAACCCAGAAAACCAAAAAAATCAGCTGTGTTCTGGATTTCGATTTCAATATGTTTTCAATGTTTTTATATTTGTCAACAACAGATTCGGGATTCGACACAGACCTGGCTTATAAGACAATGCGACTGCTAGTTCAGTTTTTCAGAAAACCAACAAATTCAGATCTGTTGCGGATTTCGATTTGAATAGAAGATTCGTTTATATTTTGTCAAAAAGATTTAAACTTTTCGAAAAGTTAGAAATAGATTTGAATCAGGGCTGGCTTATTAGCTTGTTCAAGTGAACTCAAACTTTTATGAGTATTTTTTGTCTCTGAAAGCTTTCCTTAAACCTATTTCTAAGAATTCTACTATAAGACAAATTTCATACAGCGCTTTTTAATTCAGACCCATATAGTGTTTGGTTAATTCGATTTGCTACATGTATAGCTTTGATATACCTTTTTAAAATTTATTAAAAAAATTTCAGGCATACCCTTGTTTAACAAAATTGCAGAGTCTGAACTTTAGTGCAATGAATAAGCTTGATATTGTCTATTTTAAACCTAACACATAAAGTGCTGGAATATCTTTGTTCCTCAAAAGGAGAGATACTTAATCCTAACCCTTGAGTGAGATTCAAAGATTTCTAGTCATAGTTCGGAAATAATGCACCAGAGGCAGGTTTTACGTCTAAATTGCAGAGACCTATGTTTCGCCAAATGAAAGCTTCAAAAACCGTTGCTCAAACCAATTTCAAAGATTTCGAAGATAAACTTTGATTTAAATGCACAATTTGCTATATGCAAGAACTTAATGTTACTTTTTTAAATATAAAATACAGGTTTTCCTTTTTTGGTTTCTTCAAAAACTAATACTTAGCAGTTAAATATCGTAGATTTCTGGGATGTACTTCGATTTAAGTGCACGATTTGCTATAGGCCTAAGCTTAAAGTAATAGGTATACCTTTGTTTCCCACAATTTCGTATTTTCAAACCAATCGAATTTCGGAAAAAATTCACGATTTACTATAGATATGAACTCGATGTAGGTTTTTAATTCTAAGACATTAAGTGCAGGGTTACATTCATTTTCCACTAATATGAACGATTAATCCAATTTTAAGAACGGCTGGACAAAGATCGTATGCCGGCCCGCCGAGAGGGGGGACGAAGGGGGAGATTCTCCCCGGGCCCGGAGTTTTCTCAGAGGTCCGGTGTAGTTACTGTCGTACTGTCGTGATTTCCTCCGCTCCCGGATTTTCTCGTATGAATTGGATTTCATCACATAAAGAGTAGCATACTTTGTTTCACGAAATTTATTTCAAAGACTTTTACATAAAGTTCGGATAAAATGTAGATATTTCTCAAATCCAATACATAAAGTGTAGAACACCTTTGTTTCTCTAAATTTATTTCAAGGACTTGTAGACAAAGTTCAGATAAAATGCAATTAAAATTTTTTTCCACTACATATAGATATTTTTCAAGTCCAACCTTTTTGTTATAACTTTGTTTTCCAAAAATTCATCATCATAGTTTTCCAAGTGTGTAACAACAAAAGTAGCTACTGCCTAACAACAAGAGACCAAACTTATATAAAGAATCACACCCTGACCTAATTAATATCACCCATTTATGTATTTTTCAGTGTCAGCATAGAACAAAGCTAGAGACAGTTACAGCTAAAAAAAAATTACAATGGATATTGCGCAAAACGCACAATCCAATAGATACAATAACTTGTAATGAACGGGAGTGACCCTTATTTATGGGACTAGACAAAATACTACAAATGTCTGTCTGGTGCGGTGTCTGCCGGGGGTCTATGGTTATTTTCAAAGTTCTGCACGAATGATTACAACACTTCAAGGTTTACTGTCACGCAATGAGGGTGTGTTCTCAGTAGCTAAACTATTGCAACTGTCAGATAAGTAGATAGTACGTATGTCTCGTGTCACGTGCAGGAATTTCACTACAGCTACAACTTGTACTTAGCAACTAAAGATACTATTTGATATGTTTGGCGCCATGACTTCATGGGCAAAAAATTGTGTGTAATTAAGCAGCGTCAGCAAAATGCTGCAGCATAGAAAATTTACGCATCATTAATGTATACGCAAACAAACAAATAAAACTAGAAATACTTTGAATAGTTTTTCGTGGGCGTTATTAATTTAGCGAGAAAAAGTGCGGCCCAGCAAAAAAAAAAAAAGTGAAAGAGCACGGGTTGTAGGGGTCGAAAAACATGTGCTGGATTTTGATAAATTGAACTAACAAGCAGTCACACATACATAGTTTATACATTTATAACTAATGGATTAATTTGCTGTCTAAACAAATTTGAAGGCCACATGGCAGCATACTTTTATTAGACACTATATGTATAGTAACTACAAATCATAAGCACTTTCAAGTGCGTTTGGGTTCTTAATAGCACTACAGAAACCACGCCCAGCAATTAAAGGGTTAATTCCGTACTGCCTAGAAGATGCTACAACCAGAAGTATCTTAAAGATGCACAACGGCGTCTGTCATTGGTGCAAAGATTTATGCACCCCTCCTCAGGTAGCTAATAAATTAACATATGACATAGCAATATATGGTTTATGTTTTTGAAGGTCAGCCAAACAAACGCCTTAATTTTACTTTTTTTTTGCAAACTTGTTTTCAAATAAAGCTAATTTATAGACAAAAAAAAATTATACCAAATTTTCTTTGTTTCTAGAATTTTATCAGCAAGTCCAAAGTGCATAACCTCGATTACAATTTTTATGGCATTTTTTTTTTTGTGTAAACTCATTTGTCATAAAGAAAGGTAAATTTCGAAATGCAAATAGTTAACTCATAAGATATAAAAAAATATATATATCATGAACTTATAGGCTTATCAGTGCACTTAAAACACACGTTGCTTATCAGCACAACAACAATAAGCTATGTACTATGTAAAAGCCATAACTTTTAACAAGACTTTTTTATTTACTGCTCATATGATATGAACAGTTCAAAGTGTTTGGCAAATTATTTCCAAAGTAAAAGGTAAATATATAATATAACTAATGCGTAGTTTAGAACCAGAACATAAGCAAAATGTACTAATGACCAAAAGTCCACCAAAACTTTCCAATTTCGGTTAAACGCTTTATGGCTTTACTTAGAAGGTTGCAACATATGAACAGCTTGTACAGTAGAACTTGCCTATAAAGCACTGATCTAAGTTTTTCATATCACGAATTTTTACATATTAAAATTTTTTAAGGCAGTGTCATTTTTGAGCTACTCATAACCAATTTCTGTATAACGAATTTTCTATATATAGCACCAATTTTTTACTTCGTTCAGAATTCCTTATGCGTAAGTTGAACTGTATATTACACTTGTAACGAATGAAGACATTTTAACAAACTTCAGAACGTTTTGGTTACACTGTAATCTAATCAACATTATAAAATCATATCTTATCTTGAATTTTAAGTCTTATAGCATAATAGTATTTATTGTCTTGTTAGCTATTAAATTTCGTCTATTGTGTCTTGGTGTAAGTAGGTTAACAATACTTTCTTTATGCTCAATATGTGTCAGTTCGTGACTATTGGGACAAGCACGGGGTGTTGTCTACCATAAAAAAAAAATCAGCATTTCTGGTGAGAGCCATTGATTCAAGTTTCCTATGAAAATTTAAGCACTATCGCTCTGTTAATAAGGCAGTTATAAAAGTTCGAAGAAAGTACGCAGTGAGTGGAAATTTTTTCAAAGCTTGTAATGCCTTCAGAAACTTCTTGAAAGTTATCATTGGTATCAGCTATTTACACTAATTCAGTTTATTCCCAAGCTTGCAAGCTTCTTAAAAACTCACGTGGTTCAAGTCTCGTACTTATCCAATTTTGGATTGTACCGTGACCAGAGTGCTCGGAAGATGCGACAAACGGACACTAAGTCCTATTCTCTTTCCGCCTGAGCATTGATAGTCCCCCTGTAAGGGTCTTCCTATATCCGCGCCCGCAAGGTTGCCTGGCAGTGCTGAACCGTTTCTGGCACACCCATCTGCCTCCTCGTTACCAGGGACGCCGGAGTGCCCCGGCACCCAAGAGAGGGGGATTGAGTGGTGGTGGATGTGATTTTGCCAATTTCTTGCAAACTCTTCAAAAATTTTTAAGACTTTCTTCACTGGGTTCGGGGCCTAGCACTAGTCTACCTACAATCAGAACAACGAGTCTGATAGAGCATGATAGTTCCTAGACAGTGAAGTAAGTTACGTCAACGTACCCATTAACCAACTATCAATTAACTGATATGTATGCCTCATAAATAATATAATTTAGTCAGGCCCTGTTTGCACTACATAAAATATCTGAACATAAATCTGAGACTATAAAATTTCTAAAAAATTTATCAGCCTCATAACATTTCCTTGTCTATAATATTTATAGCTTCTACAAAACATATATCTAGAAAATTTCGTTAGTTATAATTTTTAAGGTGCCAAATCTCAGAAGTTGACATCAGGGCCACTTAAGCTAGTTCAATTGATTAAAAGACTGGACGCAAGACTATGCCTCAAACGATACCACGTATAATATCCACCTGGTAGATTCTTGGTATCTGTCAATAGACTAAATCTAAATCTAGCTCTAGTTGTAGTTCTAGTTCTAGAATTTCAATAAATATTATTATGAACTTAATTGTATAATAAAACTATTTCCTATTATACTAGATATAATTTAATTAAACCAAAATGTAAAAATTCTTTAATAAAAAAAAAAAAAATTTTCAACCAAATATTGTAGCGCCTATCGACTTTTCGTCATTTAAATACTTAATATGTTTTCCTACAGTAAGTATTAAAAAACTGTATTGTATATTTTTTGACGGCTTTTGAAAAAAAAATATTTTTTTTCAATATAATTTCTGTGAAAAATATTAAAAAATTGTCGATTTTTAAACAGTTCAACGATTTGGTTTGCCATGAAAAGAAGTATCCAAAAGATGTGATGAAAAAAATGTTGATTGACATATTTGAGGGGGTCGACCTAGTTGGGATGCCCGAAAAATTGTTATTTATGTTGAAAAAAGTTTTTTTTTGATAACATTTGGAAAAAAGTTTTTTTTGATAACATTTGAAAAAAGTTTTTTTGATAACATTTGGAAAAAAGTTTTTTTGATAACATTTAAAAAAAGTTTTGTTTCAACATTTTATAAAAAAATTTCGTTTTAACACAGTTGTCCTTAATCGCTTAGATTCACCATGAACTAAACTAAAAGACGTGTTTAAAAATGTTTAATATATTTAAGGTGGAACCTTGGAACGTTCAAAAATTGTGATTTAGGATTTTTTTGGCAACACATTAAAAAAAATTTATTATTATTAGAAATTCAATTATTCAACACTAAATACTTAGAAATATTTGGAATACAGCAAATTTATAAAGTATCAACAAATAAAATGGTTCAGCCATGATCACTGCAGCTTATCCTGAGATCTGATCATCTGAGATCATAAAACCAAGAAGGACTGATTAGTTAATAACATTACGCTCCGTTTGGACAAAAAGATTTGAAAAATTTAAATTTTTTCATAAATAGCGTATGTTGAAATTAGAAGTCTTTATTTGAAACAAATTTTACTTATATTTCCGAAAATATCTATCCGGATATCCATCCGGAATAAGTATATTTAGAATACGTGACACAAATTTCAAACTGATCGCCGAAATCGTTCCTAAGTCACTGATATCCAATTTCAAAATCATGTTTTTGAGAAAAATAAGTTTAAAGTTTTGGGTACGATTTGTTCATTTTAAGTTATAGTGATCGCCTATATCAAAATCATGGCTTCGCGTAAAACACTTTTTAAAGTTTTCAAGTTACAGTGATCCCCGATTGCGAAATAGTAGTTTCGAGACAAACTTGCTTAAATTTTTGAGTACGATTTGCATTCTTCTCAAAACATAGTGATCGCCGATTTCAAAATCATGGCTTCGAGAAAAACTCTTTGAAAGTTTTGGATACGATTTGTACCGCTCTCAAGTTACACTGATCCTCGATTTCAAAATCATGGTTTCGAGCTAAGCTCGTTTAAAGTTTTGAATACGATTTGCATGGCATTTGCCTGGCTCTACCTGAACACTTTTTGTATTAAAAATTAACCATCCAAAATTTTTAATTTTTATAAAAAAATCAGATTTTTCGGTTAGTACTTTTATAGATTTT
Organism: Chymomyza costata; assembly: GCA_018150985.1. NCBI lineage: Eukaryota > Metazoa > Arthropoda > Insecta > Diptera > Drosophilidae > Chymomyza > Chymomyza costata. The sequence goes on along the minus strand of JAECWU010000401.1, from coordinate 689,284 downwards.
ACTTTAAGTAAATAAAAAAAAAATTTTGTTTTCTAATTTTTTCTAGGTCAATCTCCTAAGGAACAATCCCTAGGAAAAAATATAATAATAAACTTTTCTTTTAAGAACATGTGAGAGCTAGTAAAAAAAAACCTTTGGTTTGATAAAGCCCTTAGGTTTATGAACTGAAATTTTCAAAAAGTTTTTTTTAACCCATGAATCGAATTCAAAATTGTAACTAGGTCTGCCTCTTAAGGAACAATCTCTAGGAAAAATATATAAATATAATAATATAATATAATAAAAAAAGTGGCAGGGTCGAGGCGGTGCTCGACAGTGGAAACCCTGTACCTTTTGTCTCGTAAATTTTTTTCCTGCATATTCTTTCTAAGAACTTTCCAATTGGAATTTATTTTTCTTTGGTGAAATTCTAAATTTTTACCGATTTTGATAAAACTCGAAAGGTACGTTTAAGAAGTCACGTCGGTATGTTGCTAGGTGTGGGAGAAAACTTGGTAAATCGATTGCGGGGACTGGGGGGTCCGCATCGAAAAAATTTGAATGTGGATTTGTTTACTAGAACCACGTGAATCAGCTTACCAAAAATTGTGATTCTAATGATGGTAAAGTTTCGCATCTCTAGCTCTTATAGTTTCCGAGATCTAGGCGTTTATGGACGGGCAGACGGACATGGCTCAATCGCTACCCGAGTTTATGATAAGCATTTTGGTATAAAGGACTTGGGTTCTGCCATGCCTCCTTCTGTCCGTTACATACATTGCACAAATCTAGTATACCCTTACCTTAGGTACCTATAGGTACAGGGTATAAAAATGTGAGAGCTAGTAAAAAATATTTTTCTTTTCAAACAAAGAAGTTTATAGTTTATAAACTGAAATTTTCAGCAGCATTTTTTGAAAAAACTATGAATTGAATCATTTGTAAAAGTCATTGGGGCAGTTTCTACTTCCTTATCTAGCTAAGCTCTTTAGTTTCATAAAGTTTAGTTAATAATAATCCATTCATAAAAATTTGTTTAGAGAAGTCAACAACATCATCTAGTAGGTAGATAAGGTTTATCAGGGTCAATCCCAGACAAAGTAAACCATTTTTAGCGAATAAGTAAAATTCGCATCAAAACTTTTTATCAACAAAGTGCGACCTTGGCTTGAACACAAAAAACTTCAAAACATTTAAGTTAACTTTTGACATTTAGTTTGCTTTTTTTTTAACGTTTGACAATTAGTTTGAAGACTTGATGAAGCCATCGTTGATAAACTCAAAATTGCTCTGATTCTCAAAACTTGTCTGGTCAGTTTTAAACCAATTTTTTAAACTGCCTTTCCCACCCTAGTTTTTCCTAAAATGACGCAAAAAAAAACCAATTTCTGCAGCATGTAAATATTTTTCTCTCGATAAAATCTCAAACGTTTAAATGTCAAATTTATGACACATAGAGCTATACCAAAGATCATCTTACAACGATCAAAAGTAATAATTTCCACCTTTTTTTTTTACCCATATTATGTAACACCCAAAGACAAATTTTTTAACCAAAAAAAAAAAAAAAAATGCGCAATGGCACTAAAAAAAATAAAAGACAGCCGGCAAATGGAAAAATCTGGGAGTCAGCATATGAGGAGAGAGATTTAAAAACTCGTTGCAACTACTGCAGACGAGTCGAGTCAATCACAAGTTGACAAAGGAAGAAAGCAAGTGAGAAGTAGTACACCAAAGTAGCAAAGGAAGTCAAAGCAGGCGGAGCAGTGGTGAAAATGTTGCACGGTGGTTGATATCTAGGAGTTGCTCCTGCTGCTGCACTCTATTAAATATGACATATTTATGAAGTGCGAGAACAATGCAAAAAATCGCAGCATTTCTTCTGCACTCTTCTGCTCCTTATTTTTTTTTTTTGCTGTCAGACAATTGCAAGGCTCTCACACACACCACTATGACAAGGGCAGTCACTACGTCAACCTTTCAAACTGCATTTATTTTAAAGGAGTTTTCTTCAAAAATCCCCGCACTTTCAGGTATGGAACACGCGTCTTCCAGGAGTCTCAGCAATTTCAGCTGCTGCAGCAAATGCCATTTGTATTTATGTTTAATATTGATGCGGTGCATTTTTATGATGAGCATTTGATTGTCTGTCTGTCTGTCTGTCTGCTCCAACTATGGTATAAATATGAGTAGTTATTTGTTTTTTGGTAAGCTGGCTTCACAATTTCTATTACCAAATACTTTTCTATTTTTTTTTTATTTATTTAGAAACCACAAAACTGTGTGCTACTGCAGTTTTGTTTGCATTGCGAAAGATGCGATGCAATGCAAGAGTTGGTCAACTCATCTTGGCCTTAATGACTTTGATTGGTTGCCATGGCTGGAAATTAGTACAATAGCTGATGAAGATAAACGATCTAGGACAGCCGTAGCAGAACTTGCTGGCAAAGCTGGTTTTTTAAGCTCAGATGATTATATTTGTAAGCTCAGAACTGCTAAAAGTGAGTTTTGTAGACGACTTTGCTTTGCGTGACGGTTTTGGCGGATTTAAATATAATCCAGATTTTGTTTGATCGATTGAACAATAAAACAACACTAACAATGGTAGTCCATAGTGTAATTGGCTTCAGTTGTAATCTTAATAGAAATTCGTGCAGACCTAAGTAAGCGCAACTTTTTTTCAAAATAAAAAGAAACTTTGAGCACATAGACATTTTAGATCAACTATTAAACATTAAGATTAAGAATACTTATTTATTAAATGACGATTTTTTATGTAGATCATAACTGAGTAAAGAAAACGTAATTTTTTTTTGTGTAAATAAAACATTTTTCTTTCAAACTTATAGAAATTTTGAGCTCTTTGCCATTAAAAATCGACGAATAAAATACCAAAACTGCCTTAGAAAAGTTATTTATAGTCAAAAAAGACTAGAAAATATAAACAGACCAAAATGGTTTAGTTTTTGGAAAGCTAAGGGTCATTTCCGAAGTTAATTTGCTGCGTAGAATCCGAATCCGGCGCCAAAATAGGCCCATCACGTCAGGATCTTGAGATATTTGAGGTTATGTTGTAGGCCAGTGTTATTTATCGACTTTTATTTCAAATTTATTTTTTTCGCTGTGAAAAATTTGTAATTATTAAAAATCTTTGCTCAAGAACGGTATTCTATTTTTGTGTACATTTGGTCAGGCTTTTTTGAAAAAAATTCTTTAATCTTATTGTGATCTGTTTACACTGTAATAGCGTCATAACAATTTCGGGACAAAGGCAAATGATATCAGATTTTCTCAAGTTTTCTGAAGCTTTAACAATAACTTTCTGAATTTCCTGATAAAATTTACAAATTTTTAAAATTTATATTTCCAATATTATAAAGCTGGCTTTGATTGTTAGCGATGCCTGCAAATTATTTGTTTTTTTTTTTTTTTAAATTTTGAAAAATTTTATTTTCTGTAAAGGGGTCTGTCTACGCAGTTCGAAAAATTTCGGGCGGAATGACAAAACTTTATATAAAAAAAAATTTCCCATTTGGGATTTTTGTTTTTATATGAAGTTTTGTCATTCCGCGCGAAATTTTTCAGACTGCGTATATGCCCTAAAGTTCATAGCATTGGTTTCGATACGTTTGAGGTGGCTATTTTTTTTATACTCCATTGAACGATGCTTTAATAAAAAATAACATCTTTAAATGTTTGTTGATTTTATCAAGCAAATATGCGATATGAATTTATATGAAAATTTTTGAAGTGATGTATGTTAAAAAAATTATTATAATTTTCTTTGTATTTCTAAACATTTTTTCAATTAAAATATTCAATGCAATCTAAAAATGTGAATTACATTAAAAAATTTGCATTATTTTTTTGAAAAATTCGTGAATTTTTATAAAAAAATTTGTAATATTAAGCATTATGATTATCTTTCTTTTAACGATTTTTTCAAGTAAAATATTGATATGAGCTTGGATGAACCTTTTTAAAGCAATACGAAAAATTATGTTTTTTTTTTTTGAGTATTTATTTATAACTTTTGGTTTTCTTCAAATTTTGAATTTATTCAAATAAAACATTCGGAATAAAATTTTATAAATTATTTAGATATTTTTTTTTAAATAATAATAATAACTTGCATAAAAAATTTGGAATATTTACAATGGAATTTTTAACTATTTTTTTTTCAAATCAAATATTGATATGAACTTTGATGACAAAAAGTTGTGTTTTTTTTTCTATTTGTAACTTTTGATTTTCTTTAAATTTTTATTAGTTTTTTCGAGTAAAATACTCGATATGAATATCTATGAATGATTTTGATATATTTTTTAAATTAAGAAAATATTTTTAACATTTTCGTTTATGTATTTTTAATGATTTTTTCAATTAAAATATTTGATATGAGTTTTTATGTTCTCTTTTAAGGTAATACAAAAAATTATGTCTGTTTTGAGAGAGTTCTATAACTTTTGATTTTCTTTAAATTTTGAATGATTTTTTCAAGTAAAAACTTCGAAATGAAATTTTATATATTATTAAATAAAATATTAATATTTTATATATTATATATTTTTCTTTTTTTTTATTATACAAAAAAATAAAATAATTTATTTTGAATTGCAAATTTTTTTCCAAATTTATTAAGTCACGATCAATTTAAACGAAAATAAGGCTTCATATTCAATACTTATCAACAATGTTTTATTTTTAATATCTAATAAAAATTGTTAATTTTTATACAAAAATGATCTTTTTATACAAAAATAATGCTTCAGTAAAAAATAGCTAATTAATTAATTGAGAAGTAAACCTCTCTACATATACTTGCAGAGTGTGACGCCTTTGCCAAAAGAAGCACATCCTTCCTCGGCGGGCATAGAAAATCGATATATGACGTCATCAGACTAGACTCATCTCAAATAACTAAGTTTGTTGCAGATATAGGGCTAGTTGAGGAGCTCTAGGGCTAGAAGGAAGCACAATAGATCTTAGAGGTCGCAGTGCATCATTCCCCACTACTATTATACATATTATTAATTAATTGTTAACAATTTTTTTTGTATTTTTAGAAAAATTGCTAGTTTTTATGCAAAATAGACCGAGAACCAATATTTGTATACGAAAATAATGTTTAATGTTCAGCCATGAAAAACTTTTTAAAAAGCCGAAATATCGCTCATCAAAAGGAGCTTATCCTATTCCGAAAATTTTGCATATGTTTAAAAAATGTAGGGTTTGTTTTATCGCTAGAATATTATTCAAAAGCTTCAGTTTTATATATATATATGTAAATTCAATTGGTAAATACCAATTCGAAGCAAAAAAAAAAAATTGACTTAATAACATTTTGTAAACCTTTTTGAAAAAATCGCAATTTTTAAATAAAATATATTAAAAAAAAATGTCTACGCAAATAATGCTTCAGTTGTGTTCGTCTCGAAAAATTGAACAGACAATACTTTTATTTTTTTAATTTTCATTTATTTTTTAACGTCAACCGAATGGAATTGCGAGGAGACGATATTCACAACACTTAATTTTAAAATGAATCATTACATTTGATTGACTTGCAATAAAATATAATGTGAATTCGCCAAATTTCAATAAAAAAAAAGACCTTTATCTTCGGTTTTGTTATTCATGTTCGCGCATTTTTTATTTAATTGAACTTAAAATGAAAATCGGGACACCGGGACATTGCTTTGCGGCGAGTTGGTCACAATACATATACCACATAAAACTCTCACGCGTTGGAACAAGCAAATTGTGTAGTATAAAGGATGTAAAACAAAAACTACTTAAAAAGATATACAATTATGAATCAATTTAAATAAAAGTGTAAAAAATTTCCTCTTAAAGCACTTACTGCTTAAATATGTCGTGAATTGTAAGCGTCAATAACTAAAATATATTTTGTTTCATTTTGCACAATAATTAATACCAAATTCAGTTTCCATCAAAGAATTCTTTGAAAAAATATTACGAACATTAACATTTTAATTCACAACTTATTTTAAGGCGCATTATGAGTAGTATAGGGTTTTCCCATAAGAGGTGTTATTTTGGTATTCAAAGAAAAATGTCGTTTTTTGAGATAAATGATCGGATGTTTTTCATAATAAAGAGGAAGGTATGCCGTTTATAATGAAAAACAACATCAGCCAAATGGCCACCACGACCACGCTTACAGAACCATATCCTTTTCATGAAATTTTCCATAACCAAATCGCAAAGTGGCTGCCCTATGTCCTCGATAGGTGCAATGACCCCGCCGGACCATAAACCGCACCAAACAGTCACACGTTGAGGATGGAGAGGCTTCTCAACAATAACTCTTGAGCCCCAAAAGCGATAATTTTGCTTGTTGGCGTAGCCACCGAGGTGGAAATGGGCCTCATCAGTCATGATGATTTTTCGATGGAAGATTTTCACCATTTTTGTAGTGAATTTTAATAATTTCAATGCCTTGTTGAATCGTGTATCGTTCCATTTTTGGTAATGGCGTAGTTTCTATTTGTCAAATGTCAAAGAATAAAAGCTTCAATAGTGACAGCTACCGAAATACCGGGTGATTCAAAATAACACCTCTTGTTGGATAAGCCCTATATAACGTATAGCAAATCTCATGAGAAATTTATACGTTTCACTAAAATTTTTCGTTTAGCACCCAAAATCAATTTATAACAACTATTGTATTCAAAGTTACTTAACACCTAATAATAAAATTATTATTTCATTTTTTATATGCCATTTATAGCTAGGTATACGCATAAAGCCAATTAAACTATTGTTGGCGCCTTCCAAAACGCACGTTTATTGATACGATTTGCTTCGATTAATCGATTTTCATGGGCAGCGTCTAATTAAGCAGCTCTCAGTTGAGGCTGTCGACAGCAGCTGGTTCACAATAAAAACCTATCCTAAGCAACCAACTGACTGACTGACCAGCTGACTTTTATACATAGTACTATATATATCGTATTTTGCTTTCTTACTCTTCGAAGCGCAACAAATCGTCAAATTGCTTACTTTTACTTTCCGCAAGATAATTTTAGGATTGCTCTTTAGCGTTTTAAACTATAACAGACGTTGGTTGGTTGGATGGTATGGTTCGGTTCGTTGGTTGTTGGTCAGTTAGTTTACTTTGACTGTCTGACCTTTTTCAAAGAAATCTGGTTGCCATTGTCTCAGTGCCTCGTTTACATCTTTTCTTTGAGCTCTCTGGGTCTGCGTGTGTGCAAAATTATGATTTCCATTGTTCCAGGTTTTTAGGGCTACAAGGCGGCATCTATTACTTTCTTATTTATGGGTGTAACTGTTAGTTTGGGCCGTGCTCGAATGTCACATAAACAACATCGTGTGCGAGTTGAGTTACTATGTATTGTATCCCAGCAGTTGGTCTGTGTCTTGTTAGGGAACTCAAAAATCTCATAACCATTTTTTTTTTTGGCCAACTCCAACAAAGATTGAATTCAATTAAACTTGTTGACGAAGCTGCCTCTGTGTGTGCCTCATCGGTTAGGATTGGAGTTAGTTTCTTGGCTAACTGGCCGGTTGGAGTCAACTTATTGACGCAGTTATGTAGGTGCTTGCCTTTGCGGTTCAATGACTTAGTGGCTATTATTGTGTGAGTAGTATCTGAGTATCTTTAGTCTTGTATATTTGTATCTGAGAGTTGTAGCTTTATTTTTTTTTTGTTTTTTGAACAACGTATGTGGAGGCTTTTACGGCTATCAGTCATACGCCAATGCATGTCTGCTGCTGCTGGGCTATTGAATTACACTGCTCAACAAAAGCTGTAATTAATTTTAACAAGCGAAAATCGACAATGATTATGTGACAAAACGATTGCAAAAAAAAAAAGCAGCCACTAAATTTGAAATCAAAACAGTTTTTCGTGGGCATGTTAACAAATTTATTGAAGCAAAAAAATGTTTATTTATAAAATTTAGACATACATTTTTTATTGTTAATTTTTGTTGAAAAACTTTTTACGCTAAATTACTTAAAAATTAATGCATAAAATAAATGATCTAAATTTTTTGACGCAAAAAGTTATATTTAGTAAATATTTTGATTGATAATCTACTTTTTTAGCGTTAAAGGCAATTCCAAGAAACTCATTTAAATATAAATATTTGAGATTTAAAATTGTAAGTAGATTGCTATAATATTCAAAAATCGTTGAAATGCTTTAGCCAAATAATTCATGCATAAAATTATAAAAATATTTAAGTTATTCATCAAATAGTGCAGAAATGCATAAGTGCCCGACTGTGGGCGTAAGCAAATTTAATAACGAAACAATCAGCTGTTTACATGTGTGCTAGGGGGGCCATTGTTTTTGTTACAACAATTTTTGTAAGAAAAACGCCATTAAATTGCCTAAAAGCTTAAGATTTTAATGTTTGTCAGTACAATGTACCTTCTGTAAAAAAGAGAGCAGTGCACTTTTGCGGTCGACTGATTCTGACACCTAGTTGACAGATGACAGATGGCGCTAAAGTTTGGCCTAGTGACGTATGAAGGGTGTACCAGGTAGGTAGGTAGGTAGAAGTGATTGCCCAACGACACACCTAGGCCTGTAAAAGGCCCGTTGTGATGTCACTTGGGATAATCTCTCTACTCCCCTGGATCCTTTCTAAACCAACCTGTCGATTTAATAAACGAATTAATCCTATTTATTCTGATTCCTGCGAATTCAGTAACGTTCCCAATAAGTTCGGAACCCAGTGTGTTCAGTCTTCTCTTGCATAGTGCCATACATCCACACAAGAGATGCTCCACTGTTTCCTCCTCTTCTACTTCCTGACAACTTCTGCAGTAGTCAAAATGAGGCACCCCCAATCTGTTAGCGTGCCTACCAATAAGACAATGTCCAGTAAGAACCCCTATCGTTGCTCTTACGTCTTGTCTGCTGAGTTTTAAAAGTTGCTTGGTTCTATTTTAGCTCCATTGTGACCAAGTTTTCCTGCTAGTTAGACAGGTTCCAGTTTGAACCCATCTACGATTCGCATCATTAGTGATATTTCTATCGATTAATAGTTTGCACGTTGCTAGCAGCAGTGGTAACATCGCCTTGTTAGACTGAAGTGGTAACGTTGTACCTCGCCTGGCTAACTCATCTGCCCTGCAATTGCCCACGATATCTCGATGCCCAGGTACCAAGAGTGTACCAACATAAGAAAAAAAAAAAGATGGTTTAATTGGAAAGTTTTGGGTAGAAGTGCTCTCTTTTTTGCAGTCAAGGGTTTGGGTCGTGGGCAGAAGTGCTCTTGTTTTTTAAGTCTGGGTCGGGCAAAAGTGCACAACTTTGTTTAGTGTAAGTTGTGGTTAGACATGTTTGGATTACGGTATTCCTGCATTTCCGCTCGACAAAATGAACACCCTAAAGTCTTTTGAGTGATTTTAATATCTGTTAAGGTACTCAGACCAACTCCAGTTGGGCAAAAATGCAGAAATTTGTTTGGTGTTGGTTGTGGTTGGGCACTTTTGGATTTACACTGCAAGGATATAATAACATCGATTACTTTTACTCTTTACAGCACAGTTTTGGGCAGAAGTGCTCTTGTTTTTTAAGTCTGGGTCGGGCAAAAGTGCACAATTTTGTTTAGTTTAAGTTGTGGTTGGACATATTTGGATTTCGGTATTTCCGCCCGGCAAAATGAGCACCCTAATTTAATCGAAACCCGTTTAGCTTAAAAACTGAAATTTTCATGGATTTTTTTGGTCAGCTATGAATCAATCTGAATCATTAGTTATTAAAATCCGTTTGAGGCATTGTTTTGTTCCTTAATCTGCTGAAGTCTTTTGAGTGATTTTAATATCTGTTAAGGTACCAAGAAACTCATTGGCATCCTAGAAGTTCCAGTTGGAATGCGTTAAACGTACAAGAATGCAAATTTAGATTTTTCTAGTAATTCATCGGGCACATGCTTGAATCTAAGTTTTCGATATTAAAATAATGTCGAAGTGCCAAAATTAAGTCAACCCTAACATTTAGGATCTTTTGAGATTTTTTTTTTCTAAAATTTGGTCTTTCTGGATTTGGTCGATAATCGAAAATCGACATAAAAATATCGATGATCAGAAAAAAATAAAAAACATCGATGCATCGATATAACATCGATGTTACTTCAAGCACTAGCGTAGAGGTAGCGTACTCGCTTTGTTACCCGATGGTCGGTGGTTCGATTCCCCGCTGAGGCACTGGTTCATTTGCCTAGTACTGGCATCGCTAGCAAAAAGACGCTATTTGCCCAAGAATTTCTCTATTAATTCAAGGCACCGCTGTTCGGATTCGGCTATAAATTGTAGGTCGCTGTTCTCTTTCAACTGTTATTAATAGAGATCCCCAAGCTCCACCCAGGAGCGACTGACAAAATAGTCGTCAGGTTAAATTATTATTATTAAGTTAAGATTCGCGGTTCCCAAGTTGAACGAATAACCAATTTCTACGTAAGCCCAAGAAATGTCTATGCCCAAGGATATCGTAATAACTAGTGCTGGAGAAAACATCGATTTTGTATCGATGCATCGATGTATCGAAGTTTAAAAAATCTATATATCAATGTTGGTCAACAGAGATGTTTCTCCAGCACTACTAAACACCCATTTGATGAGTGCAGAAGTGCTGGAGAAACATCCCTGTTGGCCAACATCGATATATAGATATTTTAAACTTCGATACATCGATATAACATCGATGTTTTCTCCAGCACTAGTAATAACCAAGCAGCGTAAGAAGAAGCAGTTCATTTTAGTTCTTTACCTTTTTCCAAACACCAAAAACCTTGCAGCATAGTGTAAATTTTACAACAAATCGCACAGACACAAACACAGGCGCAATACATCAATACAACCCACAACAACAGCAACCGAAAATGAGCTGCAGAAAAAAAAAGAGGCAAATCTTGAACCGGTTATGTTGTAAGATACTTCATGTAAGTTCCAGAGCGAAGAATCACTTAAGTGTGACTGAACTTTTGCACACAGCGCCGGAAGATGAAGCAGAATCCGCAGCAGCAACAAAAAACTTTATAGACAAGTGGTTATAAAAAAAAAAACAACAACAAAACCAAGTGATATAACTTTGGATACTTAAATTAATGACCAACACTTTAGTTTTAGTTGATTTTTTTATTTACAAAACAACAGCCACCTTCAGGGCATTTGCGCATAGCAGCCTTGACTAGGGTTAACTCAAAATGGAATTTGATTAGGCAATTGCAGAAGAGACCCAACAACATCTATCCACTGATGACCAATGATGACCAACCAAGCGACACGCTGCGTTGTCAACAGTTTGCATTAGAATTTCAATAGCCCAACATAAACCTAAATAACAACTTCCGCTTTTTGTCTGCCTTATATGCAACTATGTATAACTATGTGTGTGTGTGTGTGTGCGTCCAGCTATACATATATATTGTTTGCAACGCTTTTGGGATTTGTTTGTTTGAAAGCATAACTATGCAAAGCTATACAACTATCCCAAAAGGGAATACCACCAAAGGGCTTTATGCGCCGTCCATGCCCATTATGGTCAACAAGTGACTGTCCCTTGTACCCAACGACCCTCTGCTTGGGTTCGTACATTCGTTGGTTCTATTAAAAATTCAATTTTGATCGTTTTGTTTAGATACACTTGGCATGTTGATTAGAAAAAACTGTAAATAAGTAGGTACTATAAAATAAAGCCGACATGGTCGCCAGTTGTTGGTGGTGGATTTGCTGCCTTATAGCAAGTGTACCCAAAAATATTTCTCTCTATTGAAGCTACTATTGCAACGGAAGCAACATTCAAAACGTGTTGCCTCATTTGCATATTCCAATCTATTACATTAAAATATTCTCTGTGACAGGTTGCCTTGCACCATGTCAGACGCTTTTCACAATGATTTAATTGAAAATACGCCAAACGTTTTCAAATGTATCTAAATACATTTTTGTTAGCGAGCTGTAGCGCTGTTCTCTGTTCTAAGGCTGGGAAAATTCTTAATGATCTTGAGTTACAAATTATTAATGTTTTTAAGAATTCGTCTATGTTACGCTACAGCGCACTGAGGGTTACTTAAGCTGAAAATAAGTTTAAAAAATTAATAATTAAAGTTGAGCTGCTTTAAGATGTTTCTTCCTAAGTGTTAAAACTGAGCCCTCAAGCCTTGTTTGTATTGTAAATGTATCTTAAAGTTTGCTTTACGTTTGAGTTGCCTTTGTTAGCGTTTACAAAGCGACCTCTAAGCCAAGGTTTTGTTTAAACACAACTTAAATAGTTTGTTACAAAAAACTAAAGAACATAGGCAGTATAATTTGGGTTATTCGGAAACAAGCTGAATTTTGAACTAAGTTAATTTCATGGATGATGCATAATTTCGTTGAGGCGAGCTATAACGCATAAATTTGTAATTCTACCAACTGTGATGAGGTACTCTAATTTTTGTAACGAAGTTGCTTAACAGAGTTTGTGACTAGAGTATAATCACAAAAGAATCGTAACGTCACGAAATTTGATTGCTACTTTTTTTATTAGAAATGCATTTGCCAGCTCTATCTGAGCTGAGTTAATAGTTGATACTTTATCAATACAAAAAAAAGAGTTATATTATTACACATACGTAATAGTGGTAATATAGGGTGTCTCAAAATCGTCTGCGCTTAAGTTTAACGTTCTTTTTTTGTATATAATTCATAATTAAATTTTTGCCAAACATATTAAACGAAACTTACATTATTTGCCTTCAAAAAGAATAAGCGAAAAGAACTTTGTTCCAGGCAGGGGTCCCCGGACCGCATAGCAGTTTTTTCTGATAAGTTTGGTAAATTTTGAAAAATCATATCCCAAATAAGTTGATAAATAAAATTTCGTATATGCATCGAAAAGATTTTATGATCGAATTTGGGTTGTTGCGAGCTAGAAATTGTTGGGTGACCAGCTTTTCACATATTACCAACAAATAATTTTAGTGACTTTCATTATATTATTTTTATACTACTTTGTTAAATAAGATCGTGAATATCAGATGACGACACAAATAAAAAACCTTCCTTGCCTTTATTTTGTACGACATTGTTAAATAAGATCCTGACTACCAGATGACGTAATAAATATAAAAATGTCTTCACCTTTGTTAATAACCAAGCATTTCTAGAGTCATCTGACTCTCAATTATCACATTTCAGAAATCAACTTATAAGAGTCACAAAAAAGGGTTCCCACCTTTCCCATTTAATTTCTACCTTCGAGAAAATTTTGAGAGTTTCAAATAAATAATCCACTAAAAGCTTATTGCTCTGTTAAAAGTTAATTAATGAAACAATTATAATATAATTTGGGGAAAATAAGTGAAGCGGGACACTTTTTTGGTCAACTTCTTCGAAAAGCCATATCAAAAAAAAAAAAAATTGTTCCTATGAAAAATAAAATTTTGAGTTTGCAAAAAAATGTTTATTTTTGTTTTAAAACTTTTTTTTATAGATGCTCTTGTTATTGTTTCGTTAATTTTATATAATTTACTGGTTTTTTTTAGGACAGATTGTATATAAAATTGAAAAGAAAAAACAAATTTTTTTTATACATTATTTAAAAAGTTTTTCTTTCATTTTAAAATTCATAAGTGATCTTCCACTTTCTAAAAAAAAGGGTTGGTACTAGAAAACATCGATGATCGAAGTTTAAAATATCTATATATCGATTTTGGCCAACAGAGATATTTGTCCAGCACTTCTGCACTCATCAAATGGGTGTTTAGTAAAGCTGGAGAAACATCTCTGTTGGCCAACATCGATATTTAGAGATTCTAAACTTCGATCATCGATGTTTTCTCCAGCACTAGTTGGTACCATTCTATGGTTAAGCTAGTAACTCCTATAATTGAGGAAGTAATGTTTATTTTAGTGATGGCATCTCGAATGGTCGCCATAGTAATCAGTACCAAGAAAAATTACAAATAAGCATAATTCCTTTGTTTTTAGTTTTCTAAAATATAGCTTTCTATGGTTCTTTATATCATATGCTTATTTTTTTTTTACTTGCAAAAAGCCGATGGACTTCAACAGACAAAAATTTTAAAGTAACCAATAGTATTGTTGTTTTTGATTCAATCAAAATATTTCTTTCCTTATGTATTTTTAAAACAGCTTTGTTACTTGCATTCTTTTAAAAAGTTTATTTATGCAAAAATCTTCATCAATTGACTTCATAAGCCAAGCCCTTAAATCTTTGTGATTATTATTTTTCATTTGTACAACATTTCCTTCGATTTCTTTGCAAAACTTCTTTCTTTTTTATGCAAAAATCATAATCAATGGACCTTACGAACAATAATCCCTTTAAAATCTTTATGATTAACTTATTTACTTTCGATTTCTTAAAAACTATATTTTATTTATGCGTTCTGCATTCTACAGTTGATATTATGCAAAAAATATAGCAATAGATATCTACATAGCGTCTAGACTTAATTTCTTTAAAAAAAATCAAAACAAAAATTAACTTTCGATTTCTTTGAAACTCAACTCATCTTTCTGCTAAGTATTCTTTTGTAACGTTTCGTTTTAAAGCAAAAATATTATTTTTTTTATATTTTTTGATTTAAAACTTTCGATTTTAAAAAATCATCTTTTCTTCTGTTTATTTTTGTTAAATATTGTTTTTATAACGGGTGCGCCATTTCTTATGTCGGTATTGTAACATTGAATTACTCAAACATTTGACAACCGATTGACTTGACTTTACATGCTTTGGAAACGTCAATTCAGTAGAATTTTAACCATGTATCGCTTCATACCAAGAGAACGCGCCGAACCATCATTGGGCCTTATTTTTTCAAAGAGAACCAAACGGTCGATGGAAACCGATATCGGTGGATGTTGGCTCACTATGTCTGCTCACAAATGCGCGAAAAAGATCTTGAAGATTACTGGTTTCAACAAGATGGTCCGACATGCTACACTGCGATTCCAACAATCCAGTTTCTGCAACGAAAATTCCCTGGACGTCTGATGTCAAAAAGAGGCGACATTGAATGCCCACCCAGTTCCCTAGATTTGACCCCTCTGGACTTATTTTTGTGGGGTTATTTAAAAAGCAAAGTGTTCGCCAGCAAGCCGCAGACCATTGAAGAGCTTAAGGAAAACATTCTTGCCGAAATCATCGCTATACCACCCGAGATGCTCAAAAAGGTAATGGAAAACGCAGCAAAGAGGGCATACTATGCTGTGGACAATAGAGGCTGCCACTTGATTGATGTTGCGTTCAAAAACTAGTGCAACTAAATTGCAAAGGACCAAATTAAATGAAAATATCTCATATACAGGATTCGGTTTTTTTTTTGAAGTTATTCAATGTTTACATGCCGACATAAGATATGGGGCACCCTGTACCAAAATATTTCAAAATAAACCTTTTTTGTTTTTATGACGATTAAAAGAAATGTAAATTTTTTCAAGAGAGATTTAGATAACCTTTCCTGACTCTGCGATCCGTATCGAATCTTGGTCTCCTGTAGAACACGTTTCCATCTAGGTCTGTCTCTTGATAATGTCCTCCAATTTCTGATTAAAATTTCGTTTGCTGTTTTTTCGACGTTTCCAATCCATTTTGTATTTGGTCTTCCAATTTTCCTTTTGGATGCCCATATCTTTCTTTGTAGTGTTTTCTTCAAGCATTCTTATTATAAGACCAGCATATTCTAACTGTCTCAATTTCACAAGTTTGATAATAATGTTATATCAAAATTTGATAGGTGTCTTTTGACAGCTCATAGTAGAAATAGTGTTAAAGATAATCGATATTAGCAAGTATCATAATCGTATATGTATATCCGTGCTTATTTTATTTAATAATATTATGTGCTTTAAATTAACTAAATTTACAATTATAAGAATAATTAAGCTAAAAAAAATCATCATTCATTTACATTTTTTACTTTTTTTCAAAGAAGTACTGCAATTAAATGATCTCCCACGCCTTACATACACCCCTTTACTTAATGCCTTCATTATAAAAAATTCCATATATTAGAAAACAAACAAAACTTGAGTCTCCTACTTCAATTTGTTGTATCTTCTTTGAACTTTTTTAAACAAGACGAAATGCATCATAGGTATACTTAACCACCCACGTTTTTTTTTCCAGACCCTCAATTTAAGCTAACTTATTCATTTTGTCAAATGAATATATTAAGTTTATCAAGAATTCAAATATGTAGTTACAATCTTATTATGTACTATGTATAAAAAATAATGCAGCATTAACGTATCTTATAGTCTCTTCATCTTTTTGTTCTGTTGTTTCTTTTTCCAAAAGGCTTAAATGCATCTAAATAATTCTTACTTTTTTAAGACACCTACGCCTGATTAACAAAACGAAAATAAATTTATATATCAAATATGCAGCTACTTATTTTTGTTTTCGATTTTAACAAGCCTAAATGCATCTTTATAATTCCCACCCACGCTTGACCTCTAGACTTAAACTTTAAGCCAACTTCCTCAACAAACAAAAAAAAAAAAACACCCACCACTAAACTCTGTTTATTTTTGCTTTAAATTTTTTGGCCACACTAATGCCTTCAATTAAACTCTACTAATTCATAAGCATGTGTGACGCTGAAGGAACGACGACGCGAGAGTTATTTGCAAGTCAAATTAATGAACAACCTACGTCAATTAAAAATACGCCCACAGAGAACTATACTAAGAAAAAACAAAACAAAAGATCTTCCATAAACCGCATGCTTATAGTATATGTATACAAATTTGTCTACAATTTTGGATAGATCAACTTCTTGAGTCATGAAAAAAGCAAAAGCGCCAGAAAAATCTATTAAATTATATTGTCAGCTATGGAGCTATGGCATGGTTGAGTGTATCCAAAGGTGTTGTCAATCATGCGCCACTTGAGCGCTATACAAGTCGCGGGCACGCGCACGCCCCCATTACCAAAAAAGACAGATCTTTAGGCCCAAGTCATATCTCGTTGTTAGGGTTCCATTTATCGATTGTTGCTCATAGTATAGCATCATTAATCATTAACTTCACGGCCAAGAGAACAACGACTTGTCTGTGACGACGATTATGCCAACTATGACAGGCTTCTTTTTATGGTTTCTCGAGTGTGTGCATTTCCAAATAAGGTATCCCTGGCGGCATTGGCAAATGGTGTTAAATATTGTTTTATATCTGTCGCTGTATCTGTATCTCGTTTTGTCTCTTGTTTTTGGTTACTTTTGTTTTCTATAGACAACGCACGCGTCACAGTTCAAAATAAATGCACCTTTTCTACGCTTGGCTGTAATTATATATCTTTAAAAAGATAATTGTCTTTTATAAAGCAACTTTTTCTTATGGCAAGCCATGTAATTAATGAAATTTAGCTCTAGTTGTAGGAAAAAAATATGATAATTTTTACATTTTTATGATGGCTTTATTAAGGTGTACATAAGCGGTTATTAGATCTTTGCTGCGAGGCTACATGTACAGAACATGCTGCTATTTGGTATAAGATACTATCTGCTATGACGTAGTAAAATATAGTAGTAAATGATATCTCTAAGGTTAATAGATAGTTAAAACAGTCAGCCGAACTTGTAAGGTATTTTCACAAGCTTTACAAATTTGTTGAAATTAGAAAACGTTTTCAAGAACTAGGTCTACCTCATTTTTAATACTAAAAAGCTCTTGTAGAGTTTCTCTCTTTCCGAAATCTATGATCAATATGAAGTTTTTCGCTAATTAAAATTATTTATTTTACATATTATTTTGTTATATTGTATATATGTAAACATACCAGGAACTGGAGACAGTAGACCAGCTTTTCTTTCACTGCCCTGGACTGTGCAGGACAAGGTTCCGCTTTCTAAAGTCACACTTCCTTGATGATGTATCTCAGCTCTCCGAACAGAGCCCAAAATGTCTCTTAAGGTTCATCCAGGCCGCCGAATGGCGGACTCATCACATATAGGGGACCACCTGAGTGGGGGAAAGGTGGTTTAAGGTCCATCCAGCGGTATCACAACGGGCCTATTTTTGGCCTATGCGAGTTGGGACGTCAGTCTCAACTGCCGCCCTAACCTTACCTTACCTAAATATGGCAGTATGGGCTAGCAATAAAATTCACCGGGATCCGAAGTTCTCTAAAACCTAAATACGGCTGTATGGGCTAGCATTAAAATTCACCTGGATCCGAAGTTCTCTAAAAGGGCCCGTAGATTTGAAAATCTCTACACATATTTTTTTTCTTCATAAATAGGGTAGTTCGAATTCTTCAGAAGAAAGTAATGCGCTTAGCACTCTAAGATTGTTACTGATCTTATCTTCGACTGTATATGGTGATTTAAATCTCATAGAATAAATAGATTGTGTTTCAATAGTGTTAAGATATTGAGACGGCTGGAACCACATAGAATTCAAATCTACATAAAAACAGAATTTCCAAAAAATTTCAAAAATTGATCTGAGTGGAATTTTCGGAGAAAACTTGTCGTTTGTGCTGCAAGAAGAACGCGATTCTTAATTCAAAGAGATTTTCCTAAAAGATATGTGTTCAAATATTTATAATATGTAAGATATCTTTAACCACACAGAATTCGAATTTTCATAAGAATATAATTTAAAAAAAGGTATAAGTTATATATCAAAATTGATAAAGAGTGGAATTTTCAGAGAAATTTTTAAAATTTGTCTGTAATGAGAATTCAAAACTGAACTCAAAGAGATTTACCAAGGAGGTATGTGCTTAAAAATTGCTAAGATGTAAGATGGCTTTAGGTGCGAATCTGGGATTTGGTCTTGGGGGGGTGTTCTTCACATCGAAGTGCATATACATAAGAGCTCGCAAAAGACTTTCAACCCATTTTTCCAACTATTGGGGTGGGGGAGTCCGGACCCGAAAATCACCCCCGTGGATCCGCCATTGGATGGTTTTAACTACACAGATGTCGATTTTTAGTACAAAATAGAATTTTCAAAAAGGTATTGAGTATCATAGAGTGGAATTTTTAGAAAAATCTTTTCTTATGTTTTTCAAAAAGAAATTGATTCTTAAATAAATTTTATAGAATTTCTGAAAATTTTGAAAAATTGCCACGGTGTAAGATGGCTTATCAACAGAATTTGAAATTTAATAACACAGGATGTTTAATATCAAAGTGCCTAAGAGTAAAAATTCCACAGAAAACTTTTATATTGTTTTGCAAGAAAAGTTCGATGCGTACAGAAATTTTCAGCGGAAATTTTTTTTTAGTTTTTTAAGAAGAATTCGATTCTTAATAAAACAGAATTTTTATATATGTGTACGGATGTATTTCAATATGTCCAATATATAAGATGGAGTAAGCTATCCAGAATTCGAATCTTGGTAAAACAGATTTCCCACGAAAGTAGGATTTAAAAGCGTTTTTTTTGGGTACTTTAACATTATTTCTACCACGAGATGTCAAAATACGCCTTTCCTAAATTAACTTATTATATTCTAGTTTAATCATTTATAAAAAAAAAAGTTTTCACTTTTCAACAAAAGTCGCGAGAATAAGAAACTATAAAAAAGAATTTTTGGATAAATGTTTACACTAAGAAAATAATGTTAAGTTGAAATATGAAAGCTACCTCGTGGTAGAAATAGTGTTAAAAAGCATTTAAAGGGATGTGTTGCAATATTCCCCAGATATAGGAAAGCTTACGCTAAACAGAATATGAATATTAATACAACAGATTTTTCAAAAATTTAAGAGTTCAAAAGAGGAGATATTAAAATGCTTCCATTATGCAGAATTCGAATGTAAATAAAAATAGGTTTTCTAAAGTGGTATTCAGTATAAAAATGTGATAAGCGTGCAATTTTCAGAGAAAATTTGTCTTTTTTTTTTCCATAAAAAATTGGTTCTTCAAAAAAAAACACAATCTTCAAAATTTTTAGAACTAACTACGATGTAAAATGTAATCTTAATCAGATAGGATTTCCAAAGTAGTATTAAAAATTAAAACGTGCTTTTGCTTTTCAATAAGAAATTGGTTCTTCTAAAAAACAATCTTCAAAATTTACTAGGATGTAAAATCTAATCTTAATCAGAATCTTCAAAAAGGAATTTATTAACGAATTGGCTAAGAGTGGAATTCTCAAAGAAGCTTTTTTTTGTCGTTATGCATGTCCTTCATTTTCAACAAAATAAAAAGTAGAAGCCCAATGCCAGATGCGTTCAGGAAAAGCTATCTACTCCCGTTCTACAAAAATAAAGGGGATTCCCGTAAGCTGAACAACTACCGTGCAATAAAACTAACATCACACACCTTAAAAATTTACGAGCGAATGGTAAGCAAGCGACTAAAAAACATTATAAGGTCGCAAGACAATCAATGTAGCTTTGTGGATGGTAAATCAACAATTGATGCTATTCAGTGTCTTCGGATGCTGATGGAAAAACTCCGGGACGCCCGAAAAGACCTGTTCCTTGTGTTCATCGACTTGGAGAAAGCCTTCGACAGAGTCCCTCGTGAATTGATTTGGTTGGCCTTGAGAGCACATGATGTACCAGAAGTTTACGTCCGCATGATTATGGACATGTATGATGACGCCAGGACTAAAGTCAGCTGTGCAGGTGAGTCGGACGAATTCAGTGTTAAGGTGGGAGTCCACCAAGGCAGTGTGTTAAGTCCTATGCTGTTTAATATCATCATGTCCTACTTGTTAAAACAAATCGGCGACGAAACCGAATTATCCCTTCTTTTCGCAGATGACATAATTCTGGGTAGCACCAATATCGTAGCCCAGCAAAATTCTGTATCAACTTGGGATAAGATATTGACGGATCATGGACTGAAAATAAGCGTAAAAAAGACAGAATTGCTCTCCTGTCAATTTTTAGATCCAGAAAGACCAATTCCGGATATCTATATAGGCGGGGATAAATTGATTTAAGTACCTAGGCTCAGTTGTAAATAGCGAAGCTACATGCGATGATGACATCAAACATCGAACCAGTGTTGGGTGGATGAAGTGGCGGGAAAACTCTAGCGTTTTCTGCGACAAGAAATTGCCACGGAAATTGAAAGGCAAGCTGTGCGTCCGAATGTTGGACGATGTACAAAACGTACGAGAGTAAATTATCTGCGACTGAGATGAAAATGCTAAGGATGACGGCGGGTGTGACCAAGCTTGGTCACATTAAGAGCAAACACATCCGAGGCAGCCTGTTTATTAAAAATCCCTTCACTGAGACGCTCAAAGTAGGTCAGATGCGTTGGTATTGCCATGTTCAAAGGCGACCGCCGGAGAACCCCGCTACCGTAGTTTCAGCTAACGGCCGTAGGGCAGGCAGACCGAAAAATACGTGGATCGGTCAAATGCAAAAACATCAGCAACGAATGGGTCTCAGCGATGACATGATCCAGAAACGGAATGCCTGCAGACGAATGCTGAGATCGCATACCCACACCTCAGGAGTAGCATAAGCGAGTCCGAAAAGGGGTAAACAAGGGTTTGGGAGAAGAAAATACATGTCCTTCATACGATTCTTAAGAGATGACAATTTCCAAAAGAGTATTGTTTGAAGGTTTGTCATTTTGAAGAAAGTCACTTTGGTTCCCCAAGTTTATTTTTATGATCGAAATGGCTGAGAGTGGAACTCTCAATCTCATTCGATTCTTAAGTGAAGACAATTTCCAAAAGGCATTGTTTGGAGTTTTGTTATTTTGAAGCAAATCACTTTTGTTCCCCCAGTTTCTACTTTACGCTTCTTAGTAGAGTATTGCTCTATACTTTTTCTTCAAAAATTTTATAATTTTAGTAACTCCCCTACAATTTTCTTACAGTGCACTTATAGTATCATATCATCTACATGCGACAAACAACACTTAATTAACAATTTCACAGACCGCAACAAACCAGATAAGCCTCTCAATGACTTTAGTCTTCTAGTTGTCTCTTGGCCCATCTTTGCAACAAAATCTATTTTCAGTTTAACCCCTTAGTTTTTTATTATTAAGAAGAAAATCTTGAAGCGCTACATTGCAAATTTTTATGCTGCGTATAGACTCTGCTAGACGCCATTTACCATTTAATTTTTTTTTTATATTAAAGTTTTTATTTAGCTCTTGACTCTTGGACATACATTTGCGAAACTCATTATACACTTAGCAAGTTATTTACTATATTTTATTTGATTTATTTTTTACTGCCACTAAGTCATTTGGCGTTGATAAGATAAGCTTGTAAATAATTTGATAAGATTTATATAAATATAAATATCAGACAGTAATCATTGCTATTTATTTCCGTTCATTCACTTTGGATGTAGTGCAAAATTTGTTGTTAATTAAATAAAAGCCAAACTGTGAAAATTTAAGATAGTAGCTTTAGATAAGCGGGGCCCTGCTAGTCCGCACCTAAGTAAATATCTATTTATCTGGCAGTAAATAGCGCTCCAAAGTGTTGTAGGTGTGTGTGTGTGTTTGTTTGACAGCTTTGTGACTTTTTAAAGACCTTGAGAACTTTTTGCAATTCGCACGTCATTTGGAAGATTTGCTTTCGTTGATATGTAGTACACTCAGTAGGTATCTTAAAAATACATTTTGAATATTTTGATTTTAGTCGTAGCTTTTTTTTCACAGATATAGCAACCCGAAATTTAAATGTATTTCTAAACATTTGTTTTAGGTTCATTCGTTTACGGTACTTTGTGCGGAGCACTATAATAAAACAAAAATTAAATTTTTTATTTGGTTAATATATTCTAAATTTTTTTTTTTCGACATTTTATGGCTGACTAAACGGCGTCGCATTTCGGCCCACGCATCGCACAAAGAAGCCCGGTTTTTCCAGTTGCAGTCCTTCAGTTTCCTTACGCCCGTCCGCATCACGGGAACGTGCGCTTTGGGTCTCACGCTCAAAACTGAGCGTTGTGGCAATGCAGATTGTGTCTTGCCCTTAGACGATACGTTCTGGCAGACGTCCGCAGGCACAGATTTGTGGCGCAACGTGCTTCGCTAGGTTTTGAATTCAAGATTGGACTTTTCATTTATGGAACTTTTGGATTGTTGCAGTGTTGCTTGTTAGCTGATTCATAGGTTTGGCAAAATAATTGTACTACAAACTTTTGTCTATAGCTAATTTTTCGTCATTTTCTTTTTCTTGCCAGCAGCATGCTTTTTTAGACCGACTGTCACCTGCTGCCAATCATGCCACCGCTCACATGGCTGCTGCATAACAAGATCCTGGGGGCGTTCCAAGGCACGGCTAAAACCAGCAAACTGATGTAGCATGGTAAACCCCTTGTGCCGTTCCAGTAGCGCGGCTGCTCAGCATATTCGTCAAGGGTTGCATGGCGCATCGGGCAACATGTAATGCGGGAAGCAAACTATCTATCATCTGATTATTGTCGAAAAAATATTTCAAAATTTTCAGCTAAATGTAAAAATTCAAAATTTTTTGTTGTGCTATTACGTGTTGTGATGAGTTGTTAGAATAAACCACGAAAAAAACTGAAAAAAAATTTCCAAAGCACGGCATACACTGCAGTCACTAAGGGGGTTACTAGAGGGGGCAGAGAAGCACTGAACCCGCGGGGTACGGCTTTTGAAAAAGTGTTCAGTCATCTGACGCATCAATAGAATTTTTTTTTTATTGTTCCGGCTTCGAAGTTCTTCGCGGCGTAGTTAAAGCGATGGAAAGTGAAAAAATCAACTTGTTTTTTGTTTATTAGGCTCAAATGTGTCTGTATGCTAAATTTGATGATTTTGGCATTTAAAAGTTAATACCATATCTGAAGAAAGTGAAAATTTTTAGCATTTATTTTGGGGGTCTGAAATATTTCTCGACATGTCTGTGCTTAGCTAGGGTATGGAAGATTTTTAAGAGAAAAGGTACACCGCTTCAAATCGTTGTTGATATGCAGCAGAAAGCAACGTTAATAATCATTGGGAGGGAAGGAGTTGACTTCAACCTCACCAGGAAAGACGCTGCAGACTTAGCAAAGGACATACCTATGCTTCTGCAACCAAGGGATGAAATGCCAGCTGAGTACAAGTTCAATCAGAGCTTCGATATTAAATTCAGCACGAAAGAGGCCTGGACAACTCTTTCGGCAGTTCACCCAATGAAACCACAGAAAATAAAGTGGTATACGGATGGATCCCTCACCGTTGAAGGAAGCGGCCTTGGGGTAGTAGGACCGAGGATATCATGAGTCACTAGGCAGACACACCAGCATTTTTCAAGCTGAAGTCTGTGAGCAGAATTCAATTTGCAAAGGAACTACCACGATAAAGGCAATAAGCAGAGCCAAGATTACATCAAAGCTGGTCCAAGAAGTGAGAAATGCACTTGACAAATTTAAGTGCCAGAAACAAGCTCATAATTAGATGGGTGCCAGGGCACAACAATATCCCTGAAAATGAGCTAGCAGATAAACTAGCAAGGACAGGTGCAGCAATAGCGCTAATCGGACCTGCACCATACTGTGGGATTGGCAACCAAGTGGTAAGAGTCCTATTGAGGAAAGTGGAAGAAAACAAATGGCTGCTTCACTGGGCAAGATACCATGACTTAAACAGTCAAAAATCCTCCTCTTTAACTACAAACGTGAGGTTCAAAATCATGGTAACTCAAGGGAAAAATACCGTGAGGATCCTGACAGGCCTCTTGACGGGACACTGTAGGCAGCCACTTAAAGAAAATCGTTATAGCGGATAGTGGACTTTGTCGCTTCTGTAGTATGGAGGAAGAAACTTTAGTGCATCTACTATGTGAATGCATAGCATTCGTCAACAAAAAGAGGCAAGCTTCTAGGCCCGTACGTTATTTCACCGGAGAGCATTGTTACAATAAATACAAACATAATACTGGAGTATATGCAGGCAATTGGACTTTTGGGAGAGCTCTTAACCGTGAAGGGGGTTACAATAGATCCACTTGGGTTGCAGCACATATAACACCCATTACAAATAAGAATAATAAGCCTTGGGTTAATCAAACTTTATACGCAAAGCGTCAATGCGCATTTCTTACTACAAACTTAAGTCTTCATACAGACGCGCATAGCGCAAAAGCTAGCCAATTTTTTTTTTTTGCACAAATCTAACACACCCGACCCTTCGATTATACAGAGTATAAAAAAATTCACACAGCTAACAAATAAATTAAACCAAATTTATTTAACACATTTAGCTTTGTGCGAAAAATATATGACCAAAAAAAAAAAAAAAAAAGAAACCTAAAAATAATTAAAATAATACGCAATTGTTGTTGACTATATGATCGGTTCTGGGTCTGTCAAGTTATAATGTATAAAATATTATTGTTCATGTTGCTATATATATACACTACATATATATATGTAAATATTTAAAGTAGTATCTGTGGATATGCTGAGTAAATTCACAGACATGTGCCGCAAAGCTAGAGATGATGTTGGGAATGACAAACGTTGCGGCTTGGTGCTGATGATGAGCGCATGCCACATGAGATCATGGCAATTTACAATTTTGTGTCATAGGACTTGTAGAGATATTGTTTGCAGATATCATTTAGCAATGTCTAAGTGAAGCTGTAATTTAGTTTTTTATTTATAGACAGTATGGCTGTGGAAGTACTTGGATTTTAAGGTTAAACTTGTTAAAGAGATGAAGATTTTCTGTAATTCTCTCATATCTTATACTTTAACACCGCTTTAAACTGCTACCATGATCTTTGCAGCACTAGAAAGGTTTCCACTGCACTTAACAGCTTGTCAGGATTGTCAGCACAGCCACTTAAACGTACATGACGCAGAGATGTCAGCGATAAGCATTGATATTAACTAAACAGACACATTGCCACCTTTTTTTATACTATAACCACATTGACGTCATTAAGTGGCATTGATTGCAATGTCAATGTTGCGCCTCGGCTACTGCTGCTGCCAGCGCTGCCACCAACCAACAACAAATACCATCATGTGATTCTCACACTTGCGTGCCAAGTGGCAGCCCGCATTATTTCAAAAAATAAATCGATAATTGCATGTTAAGTGTCAACTGAAAGACTTTCAACAACGTTCTTTTTTGTCATCAGGGCTACTTGACATTGCCAAAAAAAAAAAAAAAGTAATAGAAGTAAGTTACAGTTATGGCAGCTATAAATACCGTTAGATAGCCATTGTCTTGTGGCACTGTGGGCTTGCCACCCTTTTGTCAGAAAAACGCTTTCGCCTTTCACTCACTTTTCATTTCAATAACTTTTGATAGAAGACAAAAACAAATTGCAGACAAAAGCATTACACTTTATTACAACTTTTTTTTTTTTTTTTTTTGAGGCGAAACTTTGTGGAAAATGAGACATCATTTTGTCATATTTTGTTTTTGTTTTTTGACATAACAAACTTAAATGGGGGTCAGCCAGAGTTGCCCTTTGGGTGTTGAGGAAGTTGCTGTTCGTGACGAAACTGTGTCAAATTCGCAATATTCATTTATTTATTTCCTACTTTTAGTCTTGCCAAACCCGAAAATTTTGCCATTTACAATTTTGTTTTCTGTTCATAAAGATTTTTTTTTTTTCGTAAATTTTTAGTGTTTCTCTCTATTAAATATTATTTAATACAGCTTTTGTAAGCCAACTAAAGTAATTAACTCTTATATAAAGTGCTTGCAAATGGATTTGCAGCTGCGCAAATTAAGTAAATTAAACTAATTATAAACAGCAAAACATTTGAAATTAAATTTTTAATGTTCCAACTCTATGACCTAACAAAATAATGGCTGCTATTTAA
This sequence comes from Chymomyza costata, assembly GCA_018150985.1. NCBI lineage: Eukaryota > Metazoa > Arthropoda > Insecta > Diptera > Drosophilidae > Chymomyza > Chymomyza costata. The sequence continues at coordinate 662,567 of JAECWU010000401.1, read as the reverse complement.
AAGAGTTGTAAAATTTCATTTATTTTTGCTTATTTTAAATTTATTTTGCTAAACTTTTATTATACCGATTATATGTTTAGTTGTCAATCTGATGGTGTAAACGTCGTAAAGTCTTTTATAATGAAAAGCTGTGAGTCCTTTCTTCCAGTGCACTGGAGCACTTAGAGTCAGACATGAAATTGTGAGCAAATCTTTTATCATGATAAGCTGCGACAGACTTTTCTCTCTGTGTATAAAAATACTCGATTTTTTAACATTTGTTACCATATTTTGTTTTACAAAGAGTGCGCTTGATTTAGATTCAGATCCAGGATGAGGATTTTGAATATCTTATATATAAATTTATCTATATTTTCTATGAAGCAATTTATTGTTTATACTTCTCAGATCAGATTTAGGAAGAAGTTTTGGGGCTCTCGAAACCTCGAAATATTTGCATTTCTTACAAATGTTGAATATGATTGTTTAAGGGAGAAGATTTGGGGCTCTCAATACCTCGAATCTTAAAAATATTCCACATTGTATCACTTTAGTGGCTAAACACTGAAAGAAATCATAATGTTAATGCAAATATGATCTCTCTCTCCTTTATTTTTATTCAAATCCGCCCCTGGGATCGGCAAACTATTATGGAAAAAAGAGAATTTCGAAAAAATTTTATTCATTACTTTGTCCATCGAGTTTTATAAGACGGTTCCTACAGTGCAGTATCTAAGGGCAGACGATTCTGGGTTTTGAAATGATATCCCCAAATATAAGAGTTTCTTACAAATTTTGAATATGTAAAATGCAACACTTTAATGTTTATACTTTCTACTAGTGCTGGAGAAAACATCGATGTATCGAAGTTTAAAATCTCTCTATATCGATGTTGGGCAACAGAGATGGTTCTCCAGCACTTTTGCACTCATCAAATGGGTGTTTAGTAGTGCTGGAGAAACATCTCTGTTGGCCAACATCGACATATAGAGATTTTAAACTTCGATACATCGATATAACTTCGATGTTATCTCCAGCACTACTTTCCAAAAATTGAAAATAAAATTTGGGCACCACTCCGGGAATCAAGCAGTTTTCTTAGAAACAATGGCATTTCAAAAAATTAAGCTTGTCCACTTTGTCTACCGAGTTTTATTCGACAGCCAACCCAATTTAAAAACCAACCAAAGTTCAGGTTTAAAAAGTAGTTGTGCAAAAATATTCAGTGGAAATACTCCAAAGATAAGACGACATCGCTGCTAAAAGACTTTATAAATGCTAAAAAAAAAAAACACCAAAAATACCATTAGCCACGTCTACTATATAAAGTACGTTGAATTTTTTAAGAATATCTTAAAAATTTTTGGGTACCTTATGCAAGCTTATTCTTTAAAAAACAAACTTTTGTATAGGAAGCAGTCCTTAATATGCATTTTGTTGGAACTCGGTCAAAAGAGAGCTATTTATAATAACCTGTATATAGGAAATCTGTACTTTTGGAACTTTCCAGAATAAAAAACATCGATAACTAAACTTTTGTATGAGAGCATTAAATACCAAAAGTTGTGGTGGTTTCCTATCTAGATTAACTTTTAATTTCCGTTTCGGAGTTTTATTTTCCTATTGCATAAAAAATCGTTATTGTTGAAATTTCCATATCTCAAAAAACTGAAAGTAGCAAAACTTTTGGAAATCTCTTATCTAGACAAAGTTTCAATTTGAGCCATTTCGATATATATTTTTTTATTTATCTATAAAAAATCATAAAAACAGACTTTAGTATGGAAGCAGTCCATAATATGTATATTCTTGGAATTTGGTCAAAAGAGACCGTTTTGGACTTTTATTTTCTTACTGCATAAAAAATTGTCATCGTGGGATTTGTTAGAATTCGGAAAAATCTGAAAGCATAAAAACTTTCGGAAATCTTTAACCTAAAAAAAGTTTCAACTTGAGCCATTTCTTACTTTTTTCCATAATAATTTCATAAAAAATCGTAAAAATCACTTTTGTATGGAAGCAGTCCTTAATATGCATTTTCGTGAAATTCGTTTAATAGAAACCTATTTATTTCAAAAATAATTGGGTTTCCCGCACAACAACTAATTACCCAACCCAGCTGTTCAGCTAATTCTGATTCTAATCGTTTTTGTTTTTTTTTTGTTTTAGCAAACCGGCTAGTGTATATAGTATAACAAAATATTTAATTTATAGACCTTAGGAGTTGAAAACACTTCTAAGGGTTTTTATAGCAAGAAACTATATAAGTCCGGCATGTGATGTGTTTATCATTAAGTACTAAAATAAACCTATAACCTTTGGTTTTAAAGCGAAAACATTTAAAGATGTCTATTGTTTCTATATATGTTTTTATTCACAGTCAAGTTAGACCAGTTTTTAAATCTATGATCTAATCCAAATCTTTTAGAGCTTTGGTCGCCACTGTACCTCACCTGATTTGCGTTTCTCGCGTTCGGGTACGACCAAACTTTTGGCGCGTTTAACGCGTAAGGAGCGGCGTCTTATGGAACGTAGAAAAGCTTCGGGCATGCGTGAGAAACGTTGTGGCGTCTCTGGCGCTTTGGTGGCGCGTTCCGGCAAAAAGAAGTTCTTCACGGCCAACATGATGATGATGTTGTTGATGAGATTGTTTTCCTTATAGCTGTTTGAGTGTAAGCAGTGGAACTGTTGCTGCCAATGTTTGTTGCTCTACACTGCCCCCGCGCGTGTTGGCAATGAAATATTTGGTTTGTTTTTCTTTTTTTTTTTTCTTGCTCTTTGTTGCTATTTATACTTTTGCTATTGTTGTTTACTTTTTGTGCTTTTGTTTAGTTAAATCCTTTTTGTTTTGCGATTTTGTAGCTTCAAGTTACTATTTGTACATGCTTATTTATTTATTTATTTGTGCACTTATTGGCTTTCCATACATTGTATGACCGCAATCCGAAAGATAGCAACATTTTTTTTTTAAACATATTTGCAAAACTTGTTCGTTTTAAACGAGCGAAATTTTATTGAATTTTTTGTATTATTATATAAATATTTGCATTTTAGCACATATTAAATATATGACTAATGCAGCCACAGGTTTAGTCACAAATATAATTTTTATTTACGTCTGTCTGACGACATCTTTAAACACTTGGTCACTTAATAAATTTTTTTTTTTTATTACTGACAATATTTTTAAATATTTTTGTACAAATATTTCAAACGCGCGCGTAAACAAATAATTTCCAAAAAAAAACTATGTCAACAGCACGGAAACTACGTAAAAGTTGGTTTTATATTGCAAGCACGTCAAATAATGACCGACCGTCCGTGCAGCAGTAACGTACGTCCATGAAGCGCGCGAGTCGAATAACAAATGCGGTTTGAAGAGCGGGCCAATGTGCCAGCAGCAGCAACAATGTTAATTAACATGGCATGTGCTGCGTTTAACAGCGCAGCGGTCTGTTAGCTAGCAGGGAAATTTTTAGTTGGTACTTTTTTGCATTGCTTGTAAAAGCATGAATGAACCAGAAAGCGCAAGACTGCTGCGAGTGCGAGTGTGTCAAAAGACATTGGGTTTTTTTGCTGTTGTGGTGTAGGATCAACAATTATTGCATAAATTGTTCCAGTTTCAGGTTGCAGTTCACAGATACAGCTACATTTACTTATAGATACAGGACGCTAAGACAGACTGCTATATTTCTATATTGATTTCTGACCTATGACAATGACGTCAACATTTTTAATAACGTTTGCAGTTTGAAGTACCTACTAGAAGTGACTAAGCAATAATTAATAGCAATAGTTAAAGAAATTCCATTGAGTAAACGTATGTAGATACTGAGGTCTAAGCGCTATCTTACCAGTTAATTATGAGAATGTTTGATTAAATATTCACACAAATATTAAATATTTTAGTTTGAAAACTATGCACTCGATAATGTTTTAGTTAACAACGTAATAAACTAAGTCAGTATTGAGGTGATTGTTGTTCGGGGATTGAAATTGTTTTCGCAAGAAATATTTTTTTATGAACATGTATTCTATATGATATGTATAAGAAAAATGTATTTCATTTATTTATAATGATAACACAGACCAACATGGTTTAGTTGTTGGAAAGCTATGGGTCATTTTCGAAGTAATTTGCTGCATAGAATCCGAGTCCGGGGTCAGAATTGGCCTATCAAGTCAGTATTTTGAGATATTTGAGGTTATTTACCCGAATAACTGCGTTTTTTCCTACTTTTGAGGTTATGTACAGGGTGCAAATAATTTTTGTGGTACGTCACTGCAGTTACATCATTTAGCACCACTCTTACCCTTTAATTTAAAAGTTCAAGCGGTCATTTACGATTTTATTTCTCAAAGTAATGGCTATTCCAAGTTACGAAGTATATCCCTCGACGTCATTAGCATTTGCATTAAGCCTTTGAGGCAATAACACAGGCCAACTGGTTTAGTTGTTGGGAAGCTAAGGGTCATTTCCGAAGTAATTTGCTGCGGAGAATCCGAATCCGGGGCCAGAATTAACCCATCACGTCAGAATTTTGAGATATTTAAAAAAACGCAGTTTTTCGGGTACATAACCTCAAGTATCTCAAGATCCTGACGTGATGGGTTAATTCTGGCCCGGTATTCGGATTCTCCGCAGCAAATTACTTCGGAAATGACCATTAGCTTTCCAACAACAGACATGATGCCGGTATTTGTAGGCCTGTGTAATTATAGTTGAAACCAGTGGCGGATCCACGGGGGAATTTTCGGGGCCGGACACCCCCCAAAAATCAGTAAAATGGGTTGAAAGTGTTTTGCTAGCTCTGGCATATATACACTTCGAAGTGAAGAACACCCTCAAAGACCAAATTCTGGATCCGTCCCTGGTTGAAACTAACAATTAACAGGAAAGTTTGAACAGTACTAACTACACAGGCCTTTCACTAAAAAAAAATTCATATAATTTTTGAAGTACCTACATATTAAAAGAAAATTTTTTTTAAATTAAAAAAATTAATTTTAAAAAATTATTTTTTTTTTTTAAACATTATAGCACCTAAATCGACATGTTTCATATTTAATAAAGCAGAAATATAAAAATGGTGATGGACATTTCAAAGGAACATACTTAAATAACTGCAGTTATATACAATATATATATATATATTTTTTTTTAAGAAAATATGTTTGAAAAAAAAAATACCATAGGTATAAAATATGAAAATAACTCAGATAACCAAAAAATCGGTTCAAAAATATAAAGTCAAAAAGAAGTGAAAAAAATTTGTGTTTAATCAAGACTAACGCGTTAAGTTCAAAAATTTTAAGTTAAGACAACAATTTTTTTGTAATATTAACTAATATGAATAATTTTTTTTAAAAACTTTTTGGAGGCAGTTGTGTTGCTTATCTATCTAGAGTCTAGATTGAGACAATTTAAATTCAATATAAGTTAGAAATTTTAAAAAAACTTTCCATTGTAAACTAAAATTTGTTTCTAAAGGCCTATACGCAGTACGAAAAATTACGCGCAGAATGACAAAACTTCATATAAAAAAAAAGTCCCAAATAGGATTTTTTTTAAATGAAGTTTTGTCAAAAAAAAAAGTCCCAAATAGGATTTTTTTTAAATGAAGTTTTGTCATTCTGCGCAAAATTTTTCGAGCTGCGTAGACCCCTCTATTCGAAATTATGGGTAATAAGGTGTTCGTAACCATTTTCGCAATAAAATACCTATCAGATTCCTGATAACAAATACAAAAATTTGGTTAATGCTAAACTTCATATAAAAGAAAAGTTTTGTACGATTTTTTATAATTTTAAGAAAGTACTAAATACTAAAAAAGTCAAAATCTTAACTCAAATGAAAAATTTTGATTGAAATCTAAAAATGTAATCTAGTAGGTTGAACACCAACCCACAAAATGCGACTTCTGATAGAATTTCATGCTTCTAGTTCGTTTGGCTTTAGAGATTCCTCGTTCTGATTATTTCTTACTAGGTTTTACATAGTTTTTAGCAGTTTTTATATAGAAAAAGTATTATTAAAAAATATTCCGAAATAGCTCGAATTGGAAATTTTGGTTAATATCAAAAAAAGTAATGTAGACGAAGAACTTGATCATAAGTTGCACTTTGTGAAAGAATTTCATGCTCCTACTTCCTTCTGCCTTTTTTGGAAAAATGCAAGTCGATTTCTTTTAACGATCTAAATACAATACTTTGGCACACTACGTGTTAAACAACCTTTCTTCCAAAAACTAATTACACCCCTTTGGACACAGGGCGTTTCAGAATATTATTAGTACAACACACCAAATTTTTTTAAATAAATTGCAGCCTAGTCTTTCCACCAAACTGCTGATACACTTAATTTCTATTGAACCTATTTGGTTTAATCATATAAACACATCTTATCATTACGATCACAATTTGTTTTATTTTTATTAATAAGCCTCTAGGAACAATAATGTTTACGACGGATGCGACGTCAAACCTTATCAAAGTGCACAGTGATGAACGCACTAACGCCAACCCACGTCTGAATCATATTGCATTTCAGCAAAAATAATCAGGAAGGAAGCAAACGAATTTACTTTTTATCAAAACAAGTTGACCGGCTACATAACCGTGGCATAACGACTAAAATATACGCTGTACCCTGTAAAAGTCACTTTAGGGTTAAAATTATTTCAATATCATTAATTTCAAGTTCTTAATTTCTGGATGAAAATCTTTTGAACTGGAGTGTGCTATAGAGCAGAGTATAATTATTTTTAGTCCTCATGGAAAAAAAAACATCCTCAACCAGAGAAAGACAAATATTTGGGGTTACCAATTTTAAAATTCTTGCATATTGAAACCAATTCATTTTTATGAGATATTTAGAATAGGGGGATCAAGAAAAATGCGTTTCCAGTTTCAAGAGTTTTTCATGAAGTATACCGTAAGACATTGTTGGAGTGGAAAGGAGGCCCCAGTTCGAAGCGAACAACGAACTATGTACTTCAAACAAAATCTAGGCGCGAACGCTCGGATCCAGACAAAAACTTATTTCGATACCATTGTAGACATTTATTTAAAAGACTCTAGAAATTAATTATTTAACTTCATTTTAAAACTAATACGTTTAACACAAATTTTTTTTTATTAAGGCCTATCGCAGAATGAAAAATTTCGCGCGGAATGACAAAGCTTCATATAAAAAAAAATCCCAAATGAGATATCCCAAATGGGATATTTATTTTTTATATGAAGTTTTGACATGCTGTACCCCTTTACATACAAATTCTGATGTGGACAGAAGCCTTAAGCATATTTTAACATTTTTTTCTTTATTGAGTCCATAAAAACAAGTAAACAGGTCATAGTTTTTTAGCACTAGGTCCATCAAAATGTTCCGAATCTTATTCCTATGCATTTGTCGATAGTGAAGATGAGCATAATCATGATATTTTCACAAAAAATGTGTAATAACCAGAGGTGGGCACGAAAAATAACGGAAAGAGCACTTTTTGCTTGTGCGCCTATCTTTCGCCACAGAAAAAGACATAACGGAAAGAGCACTCAGTACAAAAAACGCCTTGGACATTTTTGCACCGAGTGCTCTTTCCGTTAGGTCTTGTAAGTGGCGCCTGCCAGACGCACACGCAAAAAACCGAGAATGTTACAAAAACAAAATACACACAGTGTGCGCTTTTATGGCCCTACTCGAGCATCCTTTTTTCGACCTTTTTAGACCGTAACGGTAGTTTTTATTGGTGCTCGCGACGAAAAATTCGCACAAGTACACTGAGCACAGAAATATAGTTAATTTGGCAACTGTAAGACCCAGTAATTTTTTTGGTAAATTAAAATTGTCATATAAACTCATATGACTTTTCTGTTTCTTTGAATGTGTTGCAAAATTTTGTCAGTGTACACGCACAAGCAGATCGTCGGCGACGCGCCGAGTTTACAAAAACAAAATACACACAATGTGTGCCTTCGCTCGACTCGCAGCAACTTACAAAAACAAAATACACACAATGTGTGCCTTCGCTCGACTCGCAGAATATTACAAAAACAAAATACACACAGTGTGCGAGTTTTATGGCCCTACTCGAGCATCCCTTTTTAGACCGTAACGGTAGTTTTTATTGGTGCTCGCGGACGAAAAATTCGCACAAGTACACTGAGCACAGAAATATAGTTAATTTGGCAACTGTAAGACCCAGTAATTTTTTTGGTAAATTAAAATTGTCATATAAACTCATATGACTTTTCTGTTTCTTTGAATGTGTTGCAAAATTTTGTCAGTGTACACGCACAAGCAGATCGTCGGCGACGCGCCGAGTTTACAAAAACAAAATACACACAATGTGTGCCTTCGCTCGACTCGCAGCAACTTACAAAAACAAAATACACACAATGTGTGCCTTCGCTCGACTCGCAGAATATTACAAAAACAAAATACACACAGTGTGCGATTTTTATGGCCCTACTCGAGCATCCTTTTTTCGACCTTTTTTCTTGATGTTGTTGTAGTGCTCTTTCCGTTATTTTTCGTGCCCACCTCTGGTAATAACTAAAGGCCCATACGCAGCATGCAAAAATTCCGCACGAAATGTCAAAAATTCATATAAAAAAAAATATCCCAAAAAAGGGAATTTATTTTATATGAAGTTTTGACATTTCGTGTGGAATTATTGCATGCTGCGCATGGGCCTTAAATTAAAATTGTTTTACGTAGTATATTTAATAAACTTTTTCGGTTTCACAAAGCCCTGGGAATATTGAATTTGAGCCCCATTCAAAAAGTAGAGGCTCCTGGGAATTATAAAACCATGACAACCAATCAACCAATCCACATGTGGAGTCTTACTCATGCTATGTTAAGTAAATATTAGCCAACACTCTTTTGGACTAACCTTATATACTCCTTACCCTTTCGTTGCAGTGTATAATAACCACAGACTGATAAGAGCAATCGCAACTGGTGCTGCATAATAATAGCATTCATATTAAAAATTTCCCAGTACCTCTAATAAAAATACTTGCTTTATGTCAAGTGAAAACAACAAGAGCAGAAGAGAGGTTGAGGAAGAGAAAAGTGAGATTGAGTGAGAAAAGCATTACAGCGCGGTGGTTGGTGGGCAGAGAAAAGAGAGAGCGTAGATGCATAACACAAAAAACAATACGGAAATCAATTTCTCTTTGTAGTTTTTGTTATTGTCATTATTTTCACTACTGTGCAGAGAGGTTATAATCAACATGCTGCGGGCTCCTCCTGTTGCCTGTTGTCACTAATGGGGATGCAGTGACGTAGATAGCTGAAGTGCTGATGGGGTATAATATGAATAAGTATTAATGCATAGATATTGCATGTCAAGTTCTAAACTAGTTTTTTGTGAAGATTTATTGTTTAAGGTGCTAGTTATGTGTATTACTTATTTTTAACGAATTTTTGTACGATTTATAGAAGAAAATCGGGGTTCTTGAATTGTTTGTAAGAAAAGCAGGAAGATTTATGGAGTTAAGTTTCTAGTTTCTTTATCTTCACAAATATTGGCGAAAATAAAAAAAGAAAATTGAGTTGTTGCTAAATTTTTTTTTAATGGTGTGCTGAGAATGTGTTATCTATCTCCACCCCCAAGGCGGGCAGCTACAAAGGTAGTGTGCTGAGCTTCATTCTCACCACTATTGTTTCAGCCAAAGCAGCTATCATACAACACTCAAGGAATCAAAAATCATGCCAAATGTACCTGCTTAGCTGAAGCTAGTCCAATCTCAAAATGAAAAAAAAAAAAAAAAATGCTTTTTCAAGGCCATACTTAAACCGATATGGTCACACTGCCTCTATCTGGTACTACTAGTGTTTCGAATGCTTATATTACACTAGTTTACAAATTTATGGGTCATCGAGTGAACCATCGTAAAAGAGTGTTTTTTAGGGTAATTTGGGGTCGAGAAACACGAAAATGGCAACCTTTTTTTTTTCTTGAACACCGTTTTCGAGATATTTTCGAAAAACATGCTTTTGGGCACTTATTTCAGTTATTTATCAATATCTCGTGAACAAAATTTTGTATCGACATAAAAGACAATTAAATGGAATGGTATTGATGTGCTCTTTACAGTGATACATAATGTACACATTAACTAAAAATTATAGAAGTTACAAGCAACCAAAGTCGAAAAAAGTTTAATTTTTTACAATTTTTCAAAATTAGAAATTTTCGATTTGATTTTTATCAATTTTTTAAATTATGTTAAGCTTTAGGCTGAAAGATAATTCTTTTACAAACATTTCGAGTCTATGATCTTTAAAATCGGGTAAGAATTGTAGATGCTATGGAATCATCAAATTACCCTAAAAAACACTTTTTACGAAGGTTCATTTTTCGTGTAAACTAGTGTTATCTATAACTTCCAAAGCAAAGTGTGTGTGCGAATTGCTTCGAGGCAGTGTTCCTCTGTACGCACCCATAACCCTTTAGTGAACCACCTGAAAAATTCTCAAAATGTTGACCAGCTTCCAGATCGTGGATCCCAAGGGAAAGTGCTGCTTCTCAAAAAATGGTTATGGTGTATTACGCCTGATCACCGAGAACCTTGCTTTCAAAATGATACAAATTTACGAGAAAGGTTTGTTGCCGACTCCCAAAAAACGAGGACTGGATCTTGCAGGAGGCGAATGATCCTAAACACCGCAACCGGCTCTGCACGGATTGGAAGCGTCAAAAGGGCATCATCGCACTGGACTGGCCTTCGCAATCGCCTGACGCAAATCCAAAAGAGAACGTTTGGGCCTACATCAACCATAGAGGAAAACGTTACTTCACTTTGTAGCAGCTCTGCCGAAGAATTTTAAGAATTTGGAGAGAGCTTTCTCTTAAATCCGCGTAAAACTTGGTCGAAAGTATGCCTTGTTGATGCCAAGCGATTTTTGACTCTGGTGGTGATTGAACCCACTATTAATCTAATTGCGTCTTGCTTCGTAAAGGCCTATACGCAGTTCGGAAAATTTAGCGCTGAATGACAAAACTTCATATAAAAAAAAAGTCCCAAATAGGATATCTCAAATGGGATTTTTTTTTATATGAAGTTTTGGGATATGCCAAATGGGATTTTTTTTTTTATATGAAGTTTTGTCATTCCGCGCGAAATTTTTCGAACTGCGTAGACCCCTTTACATGTAAAACGTATTTATGTAAAAAAACAATTTACGCAATAAATATTGTACCAAGCATGGTTTATACGCTCTTACTTAACTGACTGTATATCAGAGCTCGCAAACGGCTTTCAACCCATTTTTCCAACTTTTGGGGGATCCGCCAAAATGAGAGTATATCGTCCACTTATCATTCACCATGCTATGCGAAAAAAATTTTAAGATATAGATTGTTTTCTTATAAATACTATAGGTTATAAATAAAGGGACGGATTTCGATTCTAATTAATCGATTTGCCAAAAGGGTTCACACATGAGTTGGATCTGCAAATCGAATCCGGAACTGTGTACAAAAACTAAAATGATTCATAAATTGTTAGCCAACTTTGTGCTCGATTACAAAAATAGTAAAGATATACGCCTAAAGAGTTATACGCAGTTCGAAAAATTTCGCGCGGAATGACAAAACTTCATATAAAAAAAAGTCCCTAATGGGATATCCCAAATGGGATTTTTTTTTATATGAAGTTTTGTCAAAGTCCCTAATGGGATATCCCAAATGGGACTTTTTTTTATATGAAGTTTTGCCATTCCGCGCGAAATTTTTCGAACTGCGTATAGGCCTTAAGACTTTAAAATTAAAAATTCATTAAAATATTATAATAATTAAAAAAAATATATTATAAAAATTTAAAAAAAAAAATGAAGCGATATCGTGCTGCTTGAAGAAAAATACTTCCTTTGAAAATTTTTGTACTAAGTTGTGCAACACCAGGTGATAGCGACAGACCCCTTAAGTATCTACGTCACTGATGATGTTGTTGATGATGTTGATGATGTTGATGATGATAATGAATCCCCCATAGCACGTTGTCTGTTTTTATGCGGTTATTGTGGTTATTGTTGTTGTTAGTTGGGGAATCGGGGGATTTTGCATATTCGTATGGTTAGTTAAATGCAACACTTGGGGGAGGGTTTGTTTAATGTTGCTGTTGTTGTATTTTTGAAGTTGTTGCATTTTAGTATTTGCTGCGGCAGTTTTTTGTTTCGGCCGCAATTTTTTGTTTGCTTCCTAGAGACGGAAAGCCAAACAACTGACAAACATGCGGTAAATATTGTTATGCACTTTAATTTATAGTAATTTGAATACATTTTTTTTGTATATTACTGGTACGTTTATTTTTTTTTCAAGTGTAGAGGTGACATTATGCTGACGGTTATGAAACGAAACCCATTAATGTGGTCAATGTGCTGTGGACGATGGACTACGCCGACATGGCTATTAAATGACAGCATTGATTATTATTGGAATTTAATATATTATGACAGAAATGTAATGGCAGCTAGCTGGCCCAACAAAAGTCGATATAATGACTAGGAAAAACTGACCATGATAGTGGAAAAATACTAAACGATGTAAGTATTTGGTTCAAAATGCAGCTCAACAGTTAAAATTGAAATTGTAGGCTCTACGCTGAGAGAAAATTGTAAGAATTTCTTTCCCATTAAAGGCCCATACGCAGCATGCAAAGATTTCGCACGGAATGACAAAACTTCTTATAAAAAAAAAAATCCCACTAATTTTTGCATGCTGCGTATGGGCCTTAAAACAAGACTTGTTTTCCTTCAATCAAAACCTAAATTAGACTTGCAAAATACTATAAAATATCTAAAAATCGCTGCATTACCGATCTCGGAACCAATTATGCATAATTTCTACGTAACTTGGCACAACGTATATTTTTGACCTAAAAATGTGATTTATAGTATGCTGCAAATCAAGAGATTATTATGCGGAAAATTTGTATAGTTTCTATCTACATTAAATCTCTTTAACACTGCAGTAGAAACTTCCTAAGTAACTCACAAAATATTAAACCAAATGCATGCATGCACTTCCCAACTCCCAAAGATTGCATTTTATCAACACGTAACAGTTACGCCAGTGTTAGCAAATCTTTTAATTTATAACCGCTACTAAAATATAACAAATGCAACACTGTCGCTGCTTTCAGATTAAATGCAATACATAACGTGCCACATAAAGTATCTAAGCTAAGTGCGGCACGTGAACTGCATTATATGGTCGATAATTTGACACACTCGGCACGCTCTGCACACTTCTGTGCTTACTTATCCAACTAAAAATCACCAAATAGGTAACTACCACGAATTGTGACACATTTCTGTGACTTAATTAGACGACATCTTTTGAAATGTGTAGTACAGTACGAGCAAACAGCAAGACATCGCACGCGATTTCGATTGCACTATAAGGACGAACTTGAAATGCGCTCGGTTTGGCTTGGGGTGGCAAACACCCTCAACACGAAAACTCCTATGAACTAAACTCAATTGTAAGAAAAATGTGTTATAGTCGAAAATGGAATACACTGATTTTTCCGAAAAAAAATTCAACTGCTTGTTGCCAGTCTAACAAGCAGTCTTCAATTAAAAAAAATTTTGTTGTATCAAATTATATAGGTCAACATGGTTTAGTTGTTGGAAAGCTAAGGGCCATTTCCGAAGTAATTTGCTGCGTAGAATCCGAAGAGAATCCGGCCCATCATGTAAGGATTTTGAGATATTTGAGTTTATGTAACCGAAGAACGGCGTTTTTTTTCTACTTTTGAGGAACATAACCTCAAATATCTCAAAATCCCTTCTAGCGTTAGAGATCCTCATTTCGTCCTATATTCGAGTCTTGGTTCAACTCGAGTGATATGGTGCATCGGGATTCTGTAACTGCCAAAAAGTGAAGCCCCGAACGACAGCCAGGAGGATGTGATGAAGGATCATAGATACTTGAGGTGAAGTTTTAACGTTTTTAGCACAGATTTTTTGGTTAAGCACGAAAGTATTGAGTGTAGGCAATTATTCAAAAATGGTATTGATATTCACTCCTAAAATTTATAAATAGGTTTTTCAAAAACATGGAGAAAAAAAACGAAATTTCTCAAAATGCTGTTGAGCTCTTAGAAACGCCAGTAGAAGAAATTGAATACTACAATCCGTATCTAGTTTGCGATATATTATTTGAAACTTATTGCTTACCTTTGAAGAGGAGCCGATTCTTTGAAAATTTCCCTAACATGGTAGACATGTTACACAAGAAAATTAAAAAAAAAATAAGTCTTTCCAAAAACTTCAAAAAAAAATCTATTCAAAATGCGGTTCAGTTTTGAGAAGCTCCTGCAGAAACTTTTTTTCTCTCTCCTCTGCAAACTTTTTTTCGGGTCAAAATTAATCAAAAATTTCTAAACAGGCTATATTTATTTATTCTCAAAAAATTAGATAATATAAATTGTGAAATCTAATAATTGCTGAAATAATTCAATAATGATCAAAATGTCTTGTTTTAACGAAAGGTCTTTTGGTAAAAAATAATTTATTATTTATTTTCGGAACTAAACTAGGTCACTCGAAATCATAAAATTGTTTACTCAGTGATCCTTTTACCAATCCCATGTTGACGGGAACAATAATTTTACCTTCACAGAAATAGACATTTTAAGATAAACAAGTTTCAAGACTCCTTATTTTTTGAGATGATGTAAAAAAAAGGCATTTTCTAGAAATTATTTTAACTCGTTTAAATTTTAAGTTTAATGCTCTATAGGTAGGCAGGTTAGGGCGGCATTTGGGACTTAGCGTCCCAGCTCACTTTGGCCAAGAATGGGCCCGTTGTGATACCAATAACGAGAGTAAAGGCCTATGGGTAGAATAAAAAGTTCCGCACGGAATGACAAAACTTCATATAAAAAAATCCCATTTGGGAAATCACATAAAAAAAAAATCCCAAATGGTGGGCCTTTAAGTAATAAGCATATAGAATAGACAGCAAAAATTAGGGGAATAGGAAAAGTGGAAAGTGCAGGACCATGATATACGAGAGATTCGAACCCACAACCTCTGGGATGATAGTCTAGTGTACTGCCGCAGTGATCAATTGTTACAATGAAATTTTGATTTTTACGTCTATGTTTTAAAATTGGAAAGATCGAAATACACATTTAGTACAGAAACTTAAAAAAAGTTTCTCAAATTAGAATTTTTCAAAACTACACTAATAAAAAATTCCATTAGAATAACAAGAGGTTATTGCTAATTTAATATTAAAAATCTCTTTTAGTTTTAGAATAAGTTCTAAATATAAGTCGCCCATCTAAGTGGGTTTTTGAAAATTTTTCCACTGCCTCATATGATACTTATGACTTATTAAAAAATCTTTAGAATATATAACTAAGAATAAAAATTGAAGTCTTAAGATTTCAAATTTCATACTACATCTGAACTGCGTAGTTTTTAAGATTAAAGGCCTATACGCAGATTCAAAAATTTCGCAGTTCGAAAAATTTCGCGCGGAATGACAAAACTTCATATAAAAAAAATCCCATTTGGGATATCCCTTTTGGGATTTTTTATCCCCAATCCCATTTGGGATATCCCTTATGGGATTTTTTTTTTATATGAAGTTTTGTCATTCTGCGCGAAATTTTTCGAACTGCGTATAGCCCTTAATGACAAAACTTAATATAAAAAAAAATCCCATTTGGGACTTTTCTTTTTATATGAAAAATTTTGTCATTCCGTGCGAAATTTTTCATTCTGCGTATAGGCCTTAAATGAATAAAGTGTATTGAATTGATTTTCAAAAAGATATTAGAGTTTTTTTGGTTTGGTAGAGACCCCTAAGTACCAAATTATTGGTCTTTTATCCACACCTTGGGTAAAGCTGTTTTCAGTGATGGATGTTATTTGATGCTTCCTTAATGTATTTTCAATCAAATACCATTGAGTGTCAAGTCCCAAGATTTGGGTAGAGTTGTCAGTTGCTCGCAATGATTTATTCGCCTTTTTTTTATAAGCTATGACGAATGTTTTGAGTCATTATCTTGCTAAAACTGAAAACTACTGGTATCAAGCCCAAGGTTTTGAGTGGTTTTGTTTAAATCCTCCAAATTCTGCTGAAAGAGAAACAAATGCCAACTGATTTTAACAAACTTCATCTGAAGCGAACA
This sequence comes from Chymomyza costata, assembly GCA_018150985.1. Classification (NCBI taxonomy): domain Eukaryota; kingdom Metazoa; phylum Arthropoda; class Insecta; order Diptera; family Drosophilidae; genus Chymomyza; species Chymomyza costata. The sequence continues at coordinate 646,427 of JAECWU010000401.1, read as the reverse complement.
TTTTCTGTCTTTAACTCGTGTAATCTCGGGAATATAGATGTTCATACGAAGAGAACCAATATGACTCAATTGTAGACATTGGGTTCTGCTACGTCTTCTTCTGGCTGTTGCACAAGACTAAAAAATCCTTGCATCCTGTGGGTGCAGGGTATATAAAAACTACTATGTAAAAACAAAAATGGGGTGCGACACTGGCATTCTTTTTATTTTTTTTATGGAATTTTAATGGAATTTCTAATCAACCTGCAGCACAGGGACGTGTCGAGGGCGCGTCGTCTGTGTCCCAAAGCACACCCGCAGCTCAGGGGCTTGCCAGATTTCTTTGCCACAGCGGCATTGACGAATGTTGCACGTACAGGGTTGTCACGTATGGGTGGGATTGCCAATGTCAAGCGTTGTGCCACCCCCTCGTTGGACAAAGCGACACTTTTGTTTTCAATTGTATTACTTTTACTTTCTAGTTGCTTTTATGGAATCATCGAAATAAAAATAGCAACTTAAATGACGTTAATAAAATTGCTGCGCTTTTAAGGGTTAAAAACTCCCGGACAATTCTGCTAAGAGCTAATTATGTACAACATCAGAGTCCATGAGTTGACTTGAGGGTGCGCTGTCCAAAACGGATTCAAGTTACTTTTCGGGGTGCGTTTCACAATGCGTTTCAACAATTCGTTAGCAATTTTAATTGCAACTTGCCACACTGTGTGTCTGTAAACAAATTAGGTTTACCATATCGTGGCTTTGGTCACTTAACCAACATAGTAGCCCACACCCAGCAGCACCCCCTGTTGTCATTATGGTTATTTGATACTTTTAGTAACTATTTCTACCCTCACAATGTTGTGCAAATATTTGCAAGGCTTATTAGTTCATCATATGACTTTCACACTCTGATCTCACTTGTACTCGTATCTACTCCGGTGACGAAGTCTGTCGTCCAAGTGGCTGACTCAGCTTGAACCGCACAATTATATCAGATAGTAATTTGTCATGATTTGGTTGCCTTTTTCTTTTTTTTTTTTGGTTTTCTTTGGATGCTACGCATTTGAACTTATGACAAATGTTAAAAGCAGATTTGATTTAGCTGCTATAATGAGTTTTCCCGCATGATTTGCGTCATTTTGTAGACTTACGTGGGCGCAGTTTTTGCCGGAAAAGTCATTTGGAAAAGTCTACATCGGATATGAGCTGCGAAAATTTGCACAGCTACACACTTTTTATTTTTTTAACTAGGTCACACTGATTTTTACAAAATTTTAGATATATATTTAACTTAATGACTCATAAAAGCTGCCCAAACGCAATTTTTTAGATGTAAACAATTTACTGGAGAGTATGAAGGGGAGCCATTGTTTAGATACATATTGAAGGTATCATGCAAGTGTTTATAAATTTACCTAAATTTTATTTTATGCTACTCATAAAGTGACTAAGAGCATATTGTGTTAATTTGTATAATTAAAAAATATTTTTACTACTTTTTTATTTTTAAATATTATGTGGCGATAAGCTTAGGAATTGCATCAAAAATTTTGTTTTAAAAAGGTATAAAATGCTTAGGAAACCAGTGTTTGGTGTTCGTCGTTGTTTTCTTATTGGGCAGTCAAATATTGAAAAACTGCTTATAAAGGGTCATCAATCTTGAGGGTATTTTGCAAAAGGGTTTTTTTTATAAATCACGCGTGAGTACTGTCAAGTTGCCTTGTGTTTTTTATTCAGTTCTTATTGCCATTTTATCATGGAAAGACTTACACCCGAACAACGTTTACAAATCGTACCATTATATTACGAAATATCGCGATCTGTTAAGAATGTTTTTCGCGCGCTTAGGTCATTTTATGGAACCAATTCGGTGAACAATAAATTCCACGATCCGGACCGGTGGATTGGCAACCAAGATCGTGTGATATCACACCGTTAAACTTTTTCCTTTGGGGCTACGTGAAGTCTAAAGCGTTTGTGGATAAGCTAGCTACGATTGAAGCATTAGAGGCCAACATTACCCCTGTTAGTCGAACGCGTCAGCGAAAATTGGAACTTTCACATGGACGAGCTACGGCGCAGTTGCGGCCAACATTTGATAGGGATTATCTTTAAAAAGAAGAATGGTTCTTTCTATTGACAATAAAGATTTTCCGATTCATTTGAAATTTTTGTGTTTCTTTGCATTTAAAAAAAAAAAAACTCAAGATTGATGACCCTTTAGTTAATAAAAAAAACCGACTTTCGAGGCATGTCATTAATACGCTTTTTTTTAAATTGGTTCCCTTAAGGGAAATTATAATTTTTTGTGGTAATAGTTGGTGTCTCCAAGCAATAAAAAACTTTATTGCCATTATTTTCCATGAATTCGAATTTTTCCAAATTGTGAATATTTTACATGTAAACTGCTTTCTTGATGGATCAATTTTCACATGATAAAATTTAACAAGGTGCTGCAAACAAATTGGCAAATTTCGTTGCGCAAAAAAGTGGTTAAATTTTTGTATGGTAGCTATATGAAAAAGTGAGCCAATTTTGATTAAACGTCACAAAAATGTGAAGTCAAAAACAAAATAAAATTACAAAACATTGCATGCGATATTAAAAAAACTAAATATTTTTTCTATCATGTGTTTATGTGTTTTTATGTGTTTTATTTTAGATCTACACATTTATGGGAAGTTTAATCCTAATTGGTACCCTATTTCATACAATTCAAGCAGTGCTCTCTTTTTCAAAGAACCTGTGCATTCAAGACCTTTTAATTCTTGGTTCATGAAATTTCTGTATATCGCATTTCTATGCAACGATCCAGTGCTTAACAACCATTGAGAAGTTCGACTGTAATTTAAATTTGTTAATAAATACCTACAAAAAGTGTAATCTTGTCTTTAGTTTACTGAAGGAGGTTTTTGAAATTTCGACGCAATCGTCTTTGTCTTTTGAAGTCTCGCTCCGATCTTGATTACCTCCAGACTTGCATAGTCTGACAAGGGTCTAACTTGTCAAGTTTTGGTTCGTTGTCTTGAAATGTGTTGCCAAAGTCAACGAAATATGGTCGCACAATTATGGGTCTACTCAGATGTGTTGGTAATGGCTTAACAATTTATGACCAGCATTTTCCGCTTCTAAGCAGCCATTTTTTTTATTGCTAGCCTTTCAAATTTAAGCTATTTTTTTACTTAGGGAAACCGAATTAAGTTTTTTCTCTGTTTGTTTTATTTTAAGATCAAACGATTTTTTACAATTGATAGCCTTTTTCAGAATTCGGCAAAGTTACTGGTTCCAAGTAAAAATGTCCGCCTCCGATCTGTCTTGACAGCATAGAAATGACAAAAAAAAAAATACCCTATATACCAAAAATGTTGGGTACTTGGGTACACTTTTTGGTCCACAATGCAATTCATATTGTGGCTTCTTGTTCTTTTTTTTCTTAAGGAACATGGCTGTCAAATTGATATCCTATTTAAGAATAACTCGGCTTCTTTTAAAATCGAAAGATGAGTCAAGAATTAATATATATTCCAAAGTATGAATTTCATAGTAATTTTGAAAAATTTAAAGTATTTAAAAATAAAATAAAGGTTTAAATAAGTACCCTAGTAAAAAAAAAGACAGTTTTTTTGAAGTGGATTAAAATCGGACTTTAAGATTTGGGAATCGAGTATTGGGAGCCTTACTTAAGGCAAAGTAATTTTAACCCTTTTTTGTCTGAGATAGTCTGTGTGCTGAGCCCTAGCTTGTTTTGAAGCAATATTAAAATTAAGATTATAAATTTATGTACTTATATAAAACAAAGTCGTGTTAGTTACATTATTTAAAACTTAAGAACCAATAGGATTTATGATCTTTAGTTAGTGTCCTAAATTAGGCTCCTAGTTGGAGCGAAGGGCTGGTCTTCTTTAGTGCGTTGAATTTGTCTCCGTTCCGAATAGTATTTAGAATAATTTAAAAAAAGTTAAAAATTCAGCAGGCAAAGTTTGGAAATCGTGAAAATTTGCCCCTTTTTTTATTATTTTATTTTAAACTAGAGTAAATCAAGAGAGCGTTACCAAAACATCAGTGCTGAATATTAACCATGTATTCGATGCATTTAACTGGAAAACTTCGATGTATCGATATATCGAAGTTTATATTAACCCTAAACCTGTCCTTGGGGCACTGAGGGCCCCAGATGAATTTCAAATTAAATTAAAGACATCATCAGATGTTTGTGTTTGTTGTGAAGCTAAAATCCCTCTTTTCAAGTCTATCTATATGCAAACATCAATAACCTTCAATTACAAAGGCTATTTGCCGAAATATTTGTGTGGTTTGATAAATTTACTATGAAATATAGGCATTTTTCATACAAAATACAATAGGGGGCACTGAGTGCCCCAAGGACGGTATTAAGTCGATAAGAGGAAGGACGGGTCTAGGGTTAAGATAATATAAGGAATGAATATTCTGTTCCGGCTAGAATTTTCGTTTCACAATTTAAAAAGATGTAAATTCTGGCCGGAACAACGGCTGCTTATATATTTAATAAAGAATGAATTAGAATCAAAAGGTTCAATATTGGACCACGAAACCGAATGCACATTCGATTATTAAATTCGTCGCAAAAAGCTTTTGAATAGATTACAGGCTGCCAAACTTCAATAAAACTTATTTTTGCTTAAATTTTCAGGGTAGCAAAAATATTTATATCATTTTTGCTTAAAATACATCAGGAAGATCAAGCTTGAGCACAGATTTTACATATAAGGCTGTCGAACCCATTTTGGATTACAAACAAGCAGTGCAACTATTTGTATTCTATTAGCCAAATGTTTTCTAATATTAACAAAATACTACTAGAAATCATAATATATTAATGCTCAATTATTTTTATCGACTAACTCATTAAACTTATATTACGCAAAATATTATTTAATAAACGTGCAACCAATAAATTATATTTACTTTTTTTGCACACATTATTTATGTAAGACTCAGCACATACAAAAATAATAAATTTTTTATGTTGCCTCAAAAAACCTGATGACTAATTTAATATTCATAATTTAATAATTTGCATGGCTGAAAAAATTAATATTCGACCCTTCTATCAATTACAAGCGCATTAGTTCTCACGCCCAAATGCGCTTACAAGGTCTTAGGAGAGTTAGGGTTGCCGCACCCTTTTCGGTAACCGAACTAGGCCTTTGCCATAATTGATAATTTGCAAAAATTGCAACACTAGCAATTTTTGCACAACCTTAAGAAATTCATAAAATATCGTATGCTAGATATTGGCAATTTTGAACTAATGAAGCGTAAAAACGTAAGGAAGTTCTATGGACGAATTGTAATATCCGTGAAATTGTTCAAAGTCGAGAAATCGGCAAAGATGTTAGCTACACAATTGTTGTAGTTCAGTTCATGTGTAGCAAATGTTATGAATGGTCTTTTTGCAACAATGCAACATGACATAATTATTAGCTGGACAGACAGAATGTGACAACGTACAACCCTTCAGCCTTCAACTTGGCTGCAAAATGGCGTTTATAAGCAATTTTTTTCATATTCCACAGTGCTGCGCTTGCAAATTGAGTTGATTAATTTAAATGTGTCGTGAAGTTCTGGAACTTGGGGATTGGGGCTTGGAAACTGTGGCCAAAGGGCAAAATTGCAGACGGCAGAAAATCAATAAATTTAATGGCAGGCGCAGAGCCACCAGCATGCTTCCATACAATGTTTAGCTAAGTACAGTGGCGTTTACGAAGGGGATCCGCACAGCACTGTAAGATCTTAAGCAGCGTAGTCGGAACTCATAATGTAAATGGAACTTGGGCAGCTTAAACTCCGCAACCTTTTTTGGCTTGAGCCGCCCCTGGCTATGTGTGTATGTGTCTGACTGCTTTTTTAATGTAAATATGTTAAGTACCGACTGTCAACCCCCATGTGCATCCTCGTTATAAATATCTCTCCTGCTCCTTATATCTCCCAGTACGTCTGTATTTGCTCCAACTTTGGTCCCCCATACCAAAAAACGACAGAAGCAACGTCAGCTGTAAAAGCTTCGCTTGTAATTTTCATTGCTCGAAGCGTTTAAAGTTACCTCAGCAGTCAAATTGAATTTCATTTTCAAAAAGATTCAGTTTTCGGGATACGTTTGATGTGGAAATGTAAAATACTAAATGAAGTTCGGTACACAACGCAGCTTGGATACACTTAACGCTTCAAAAGCGTGTAAAGTTACTTAGCATTTAAGGTTGTTATCTGCACTCTAATTACTTTAAGAGGGCACTGTGCAAAAAATAATGGCCTCAGGAACAGCGTTGAAAAGTAATTACCATAATAACATAAATTAATCTCTTTTTGAATATAGATTCCATAGATATACTACACTTTTCAGAAATTTTTGGAAACCAATTTTATCTGGCTGTTAATAATCTTAACTTACAAATTATCGTAGGTTAGATGAAGTTTTGCTATAAACCTATGAATTGAAGATGTGAATTGAAAAGCATGAGGCATGAGTGTGGGAGCCCTAAGGGAACCGCAAAATGGCGAATAGGCGTTTTTCAATAGTCCGGTTTGTGAAATTTTGGGCGCGAATTTTGCCCAAAACAAATATTGACCTGGATAATAATTTAAATCTATATATACAGCGTGTTTTTTTTAGAGATTCACAACTTTGAGTTGGCAACAGTGCTTTATCCGACAACCCATTTAACAGCTGATAGTGGCTTTTTGTTGAGGTTGGTTCGACATTTCATTATGGATAGAAACAGATGAAAAACATATTTCTTCGTTTTATTATGATTCAAACTTGCGTAACTCTAAAAAAAAGCAGCCTTTAAATACGTCAATTGTGGTACCAATTGTGTTCGTATACCTGAACGCATCGAGGTGAAACTTACACTATCTGATAGCCACACCTCATACGGTGTGCACAATGTAAGTTTCACTTCGATACGTTGAAATCGTGAAGGTCAAAAATAAATACGAAACCAAAATTCACTTGACATCATTTCAATTTTGTTGTTCACATTTGTTTCAATATTTGAAGGCATTAATCCTTTGTTGCAACAGTTGTTTTCAAGTATAGTTCGAAATTTTAAATAAATTGCAACTATGTACCAATTGTTTAAATTACGACGTTTGTGCAGTGCAAATTTAAGGCAAGCAAACCAAAAAAAAAAATGTAGACTGAATAATAATTTAAATAATTTTAGATTCAACTACGCGATAGAGTTTTCCTTCTATTATACAAATTTTGTCGCAAAAAAGTGTCACACTAGAGTAAACAAATTTTGGACTGATTGGGAATTTCAATAATTTTAAATAACTCAACTAAAAAAAAACTTATTGCCTAGCCTGTCAAATGCTTGTTACGGGACGGTCTTGAATATTTTTTTCCGTTTCCATCTACCCTCTCCAAGTAGCTGGATATTCTGCATCTTTGCTCACACATTCAAGTGGACCTAAATAAATTAAAAATTTTATAAAAAATTTAAGGCTTAGACTTTAATAACAGGTAATAGGTATTTGGCCACAACCTGATAAGGAAATAAATTTCTTCACTCCTATTCTTTTCCCATATGCTATGTCCTCTGTTAGTCGAACGACGTCTTAAGTCCCTAGCCCAGACCCCTTAGCTCTTTAAGATATACACGGCAAATTTTAAAAAATAAATTTACTACGAATTAGTGCACCATCCACCATACTCTACAAAACTAAACCCAAGCGACTATTTTCTGTTTCCAAAAAACTGAAGAAATGTCTGGGCGGTAAGAGATTTGGGTCGAATGAAGCTGTCATTGCCATGTTTTCATCAATTCCAAAAGTTTTTAAAGGGATTGTCACTTCACAATTGCAACATCACTGTCGTTCTTTAATATCTGACTCTCAACACGGGCTTGTAAAACGTCGGTCCACCACTACTAGCCTTTTAGAACTTTCTTCTCTTATTAACAATGGTTTTATTAGCAAAATGCAAACGGATGTCATTTACACTGACTTCAGTAAGGCACTTGACCCAGTAAACCATTGCCTTCTTCTATTTAAACTTTCGAGTTTAGGATTTCCGCCTTGTATTTTAAAGGTGGATCTCATCCTATTTATCTAATCGTGTGCAGAAGGTAGTTTTTAACGGCTGCGAATCGAAATTAATTGATGTCACGTCAGGTGTACCCCAAGGCAGCCATCTAGGTCCCCTACTCTTTATCTTATTCATTAATGATCTCCGGTCTTTCTCGCATTCTTATGTGTGCGGATGATGTAAAACTTTGTTTGTCCTACTCCTAAAATGATTATGATATGCATTCACTTCATCAGCAAGATTTCGATAGCATGCAATATTGATGTAATGTCAACCAACTGTTACTAAACAAGATGAAATATAAAATTATGACTTTTTACTTTTGTGTTCCTCATTTTGCTGCTTACTCTATAGAGTCCTCTTCCTTGGAACGTTTCTTGATCTATCGTTTAGATCTTGGCATACTGTTTGACTATAAACTTAAATTTAACAATCATATTTGCAATATTGTAAATAAAGCTAGAGGTGTTCTTGCCTTAACTAAACGTTGGTCTAAAGAGTTTAACGACCCTTACACAACCAAACTTTTTTATATTTCTCTCGTCCGCCCAATTTTGGAATATTGTTTCTGCGTTTGGAGCCCTCAATACCGCCACAAGATTGAGTCGGCTCAAAAGCAATTTCTCCTCTTCGCACTTCGCGGCTTAAATTGGGATCCACTTATTCGACTGCCTGCATATCCTTTCCTGACAGACTCTAATCATAAGCTTTTTTAATTTTAACGGTCTGTCTCTACACCTCTTCTATTGTAAATAAACGTAGAAAATTTCGCAACGGTGATAACTTTTGGACTGTTTGCATAAGTCTATTACTCGGCCCTTATTGATTCTACTGAAGTCTAATTTTGATTTGATGTTGCATAACCTAAAAAGTTCACCACCGGGCTGTGCTCGGATTATTTAATCGATCTTCCCCAATCTATTTATTTTCTAAATAGGCCCTGCAACTTTGTAGTATCCTCTCTAAAATTTTATAAAATAAAAAAAACATCTGCATGATCTAGACTTAAAATCCGTGTCTCTAGTGCTCTAAAATTATAATAGCATTTAATTAATTTTCCAAAATTTCAATTCCAATCCCAGTGAACGGATCTATTCGTTCTACTCAAGTCTTCTCATTCATAAGTCATCTTGACAATTATACGCCGGAAAATCTTCTAATTTTATTTTGTGGCAAATGGAAGTAAAAAATCTTAAAATATTCTACATATTACAATCACCCAGATAATTATCGCCTAGCAAAAATCTTACGAGATTTCTATAGCATTCTTGTATAAGTCAGATTGGAGTTTCCCAAAACATTTTAGAAGCAAAAAAAAAAAGATCGAAAACTATAAATTTCATTATATACATATGTACTAGAAGGAAATTTTTTATTCATTTTTAGTACATACGCTGTACTTAAGTTGAAAGTTCCCATTTCCTGAGTGTATAAAATCTGTTTCTATGCCTGCGGCTATTGACTCACATCACATTTTAAATTCAAAATTAATAGCATAAGTACATATATTTAATTTAATATATACACACACACACCATACACGTTGATATTTATATATTTATTTTGAAAACAATTAAATTATTTACGCTTTAATAAGCATTTTTATTAATTTACATATATACGTAAAAAAAAAAAAAAACTTTGGCAACAAGAACACAGCTGACGTAAATACAGAGAGAACTTATAAATTTCCTTCAAGGTTACTGGGTGAAATGAAAGGCCCTTGAATGGACGCCTGAAATTGTAGCAAGTATTTTGTTTACTAAAAATTCTCTTGTTTGTTTTTCGTAAATAACACAAAACAATTGTTTCAATAGAGACTAAAAAAAAAAAAAACAAAGTGTTTTTATAGCTGCTGTTTATAATATCGTTGAGGGATTTGTGCGCTGGTCATTGTGCAATATGTCTCGTAGAATATAGTTTCCCAGACCCAGTCCCAAATTGAACATACATATATCAATCGTAATTGACTAATTGAGTTTAGCCAATTGATGGGATACCTCTCAAGAATTACGTTTGCATATTCTATGACGACATTTAGCACTCGTTTTTAAATTGTGGCAAAAACTTAAACTAGCTGTGGACGTATCTATAACATATGTATGGGATTTGATTGACCCAGTTTTGGAGACTTTAGTTTACTTGTTTGTGTGTGATTGAGTTGATGGGAATTTTATTGGAAAAAACTATCGATTGCTAATGTAATTTGTGGAATGCTAAAAATAAGTTCTGAGGTAATAAGAACTCAAATTTTTAAAGCGAAATACCTACACATCTCTATTTTTAAGAATTACTTTTTTATTATAAAAAAAAAATATTTGCTATTAAAAAATGTATTGAGCTCATTTTAACAGATTTTATTATTGAAGTCTTTATCGAGAAATTATCACCTCGGGTAGCCGTATAAGCACTTCGGTTTCGAAAACTTTAAAAGCTAGAGACATAATATTTGATAAAAAGACTTATGTACCACAGCGTAAAACATTTTTCTTGAACACGTTTAAGATTCCCTACTTCTGAATTCCAACTTTTCACCTTTACATAAAAAAAAAATTTTGCGCCCCATAAATTGATACAGTGAATATTGTATTAAACGTAAGGACTCCTTTGATTGTGGACTCATGGGAGTCGGGTGGGATACTCTGGATATATTTCCCCCGAAAAAAATTATTATTTGTGGGGATAATTTATTTTCAAGAGATGACTTACGAGGGTAGGTCGTAAAAGGAGTTGTTTCGTTCTTAATGCGCTAGCTCAAAAACGCTATTTGCCCAAGAAAGTCTTTATTAATTCAAGACACCGCCGTTCGGATTCGGCGCCTTTCCATATATCACTTGAAATTTTCATACGATCTTTATACTCTACTTAGCTACTAAGACAAATTTCGACCAGAAATTGTTGTTAGTCGTGACGTTCTTCTATGGGGATCTTTTTAAACGGACATAACAAGACTTTATCGGGTTACGGCCTTTAAAAATCTTTTCATATTGTAGTTCTAAAGAATCGAAATTGGAAACTTTATATAGATCTCAAAACTGCTTCCAGTGTTGATCTTGTGAATAAAATGCGAATAGATTTTGGAATATTCTAGGGCAGTTGGATTTTTTATAGTTCCTCATAGAAACGTTGAGCTCATTGCCAGAAATAGTCGTTAAAATCCATGGAATAATACTAAACGATCATAGAAAAAGTCTAGACTTTTGAGCTGAGTGTTAAGCACATAATATATTACTATATATGTCTTTGGACAAGTCTTTGGACATGTCAAAGATATCTCTGAAATTTCAGAATCTCGACCATAAACATACCTTAGTCACTATTGCAAAAATCTTGTATTGGGCTACGAGTTTCTGTCCCATCCACCAGATCTGGCACCTAGCAAATATTTTCTGTTTTCAAAGCTGAAGAAATGGTAGACGGTAAAACAAGAATTTAGCAGAAAAATTGACCCCAGCCGTGTGTCATTGCAATATGGATAACCTTGGGATTAGGTAAGTACTATTCCGTAATATATTTTGCGATCTACATCTAGTTAGGCGATGAAAACCCAGCCTGGGGTTTCGAAGTCTCGTACATAGGGGCATAGCGACTACTATGGCAAAAATCGTTTATTGGGCAACGAATTTCTATCCCATCCAACATATTTTCCAGATCTAAAGAAATGGTCATCAGTAGAAAACTTTTTGAGGGCCTTAAGAAATCCTATAATTTGGAAGAAAAAAAAAAATATGGCAAAAGTGTTGAACTAGTTCTATTTAGCTAAAAAAAAAATAACTTTGCTGAGAAATATGTTATAAAAGATACAAAAAATTATCAAAATGGCATAGTAGAAGATTTATACTTCACACTCATTAATCCTTAGACTTCAAGTCTTTGAAATAAATGATTGATCCTTATCATAGCCAGAACTTTCATCTTCCCTGATTCCAAATGCTCACGAGAAGAGCGTTGTTTCTTATATTGATCAATTCAAATTTCCTATAATTGAGAAACAATTTGTCTATTCTACATCTTCTATCAATTTTTTTTAACATTGACCTAACTACTTTATGTAGCTCTCCGTACACTTTCTCCTAATTCCTGCATAAATAGTGGAAAAAGGTATATTTCTTGATTACTTTTTTAATGTGAATTTTTCTTATATTTTAATAGTTATTCTTTTAAGCAGTGCGTTGACGAATCCAACAAACCATGGATCATCAAAATCGGTCCAGCCATTCTTGAGTTATAGATGGTGTAATTAACTCAACTTTGTTTTATATATATATATGTACATACTAAACTGACCAGCAATCTCTAGACAATTTGAAACTTATTTATTAAAAATCTTTGAAAAATTGTCTAAAAGATTTCTAACGCCCCTTGAACAAAAAATAGTTCAGTAGCACATTGAGAAATCCTTTTTATTCTAGATTAGGGCTAAGCAAGAACAACGCGATATGAAGGCAAGAATGCCCGTGTGAGTATGAAAAGTAAACAGTGCTTCCACTCGTTGATGTCCGACTAACATTTATTTCTAATCATATTTTCTAAAAATACAATTTGTTTTTAGTCTAAATATAACTTTTGGCTTATTGGAAGCGATAAATAGTACAAAAAAAAAACATATGGTCACCCTCATAGACATTGACACTTTTACAACACTCTTTAAGGCAGGCTTACCATACTTTTCGTAGTCAAGGCCAATTTTTGTAGTATAAATTGTTGTTTGGGACACTTTGCCCTTTTGCCATTTTGCATTTATGCCAGACAAAGGGAACACATCAATTGAAATGCCTTTGTTAGATATTGTTGGCAAACTGTCGAATTGCTATAGAGGTTCCAATTCGGTTAAAAATGATTTTTGGCACACTCACGATGCTAATTTTAGTGTCATCGTCTAAATTATATTAGTTTGTTTTACATTTAAGCCAAGTGGGATTGTTCATCTTTTGGCTGTACTAATGGCTACCGTTGCAAAATGTTAACTTTGCATTGAGATATTGGAATTAAAAGAGGAATTTAGGAATAAGGTCTCAAAATAAAGGTCAGATTTTCAACAAGGTTACTACACAGCTCCAATCTAAACAAAGGATGCGGAATTTTTTGGTAAAAAAACTGTCTTTTCTGTATTTTTACCAAACTATTGTATATGCAATATTTATTACACCCCACGCCAAAATAACATGCTCTGCTAAAACCAATTTCAACTTGTTCATCAAAATGAACTCAATCAAATCTTGTTCGTTGCTGCTCACCTTTCTTTCTGGGATAACTCAATTTATTCTACCTAATCTACTACTTTTCTTTACCAACAAGCTTTACTCCCTTTACTACACTCCACACTCTCTAACTCTACTCACTGCCCATATCATATACAGCCATAGGTCACAAAAATTTAACTTCTTTTGGTTTTCATAGCAGCGCGGTTGTTTTTCACTCTCATAGAAATTTCCCAAAAACGCTATTTTTATTAAAATTTCACTTTTTGGGGTGGCTCTGTCCCAAAGTAGGTTGGCCTTATAGGCACGCTTGAGTAATTTTTTCTTGTACAAGGTTAAAGTTCAAATTAAAAAGAAGTAAGTAGAGGTAGAAATTTTTGCAGCCTAAAAATAAAACTGTTGAAAATTCGACACAACTTCAATAAATTTAAACCCAATTTTTTTTTAGGGGTGGAACTGCCAAATCTTTAGTTTCTAAAGTAAAAACCAAAATTTTTGCAAAGGGTAAGTTTTAAGGCATTGATATAAATGGCGTGCAAAATGTAATATTAAAAAAATGATTTTGACATTTTTATGCAATTTTTTTAGCTCATTTTATGTATTGTTTTGTAGCAAACTGATCATGTGATGGTTTTACGATCATATTTGGTAGCATTATCTGCTGGAATTCCTTTTCTTAAAGACATTTGATGCGCTTGTCTTAAAGAAATAATTTTGCAAAAATTTATGTTATTACATTTTACAGCGTTTAAAATTTGTTGGACATTAAAAATAATGAGTTGACATACCCTTTAATTAGTAAATTTTATATTTTATACAGCTAATTAATTTTTATAGTAATTATAGCTTAGATCAGCTTTTTGTTATGATATCATGGCTAAATATTAACCTTTATATGCATACAAAGGTTGTTTAGTCATTCCAAGTTGAACAAAAAGTTGCCGTTGATTCACTTTTTGTGGAGACTGTCAAGCTTACCTGTAAAGAATAAAAAAATGAAAAATTATAAATTAGTCAGAGAAATTTGCATATACAGTAAAAAAAAAAACGTTATAGCTGAGTTAAAAGTTTATTTTAAAAATTGTTTAACAATTTAGAAAAAATTAAGACAAAAAAGAGACCAGGTGTCAAAGAACGTAAGCAAAGTTTTTTAAAAGAAAACGACATTGTGTCTAAACCGAGAACGTATTGTATAAGGAAATAAGATTGATTAAAAGATTGTGATAACTTGGGAAGATATTAGATTTGTATAAATAAGACGTGTTAGTTTAAGATAATTTAGCACACTTGATCTAAAGATATGGGCATTTTCATTGTAGCGTGACGTTACGAAAGAAAATTAAAACGAAACTTATAAAAATAAACTTTGAATAATAAGCAAATATTAATTCACTAATTAGGTTAAAAAATGACAACTATCGGTCTTATTGATTAAAAATTGCAAGCTAAACTAGGCATGGCGTTACGTTACAAAAAATAAAAATGGGTCCCGAATTTCTATAGTACTTTTGTATAGATTTTTTGTTAATATAATAATTCCCTGACTGATAATTTTTGTCCGTCGCCCCTGGGCGGGGATCTTTATTAATAACTGTTTAAAGAGAACAGCTTATAGCCGAATCCAAACGGCGGTGTCTTGAATTAATAGAGATTTTCTTGGGGAAATAGCGTCTTTGACCTACTGCGAGGATTCGAACCACCGACCTTCGGTTTGTAAAGCGAGTACGCTTTTTGTTAGCCAGTTATTAAGTACGAAAAAAAACATTTGATTGTTTTTTTATTACCCTTAGTTTCTGTCTTGACGTTACCTTAATAACTATTTTTAACACGAAAAAAGGGGTGACCCTCTTAATTTTGAATACACTGTAAACAAATTTTCTTAAGCAAGATTGTGTTCGCTGATTGCATTTGATTAACAAGATCCCAGATCATAGCTTCTTAAGGTAAACCCCAAGTCGACATACACTCACTTGATTACAGGATTTAATCACAAACACCTATCACAAACATCGAGCTTTACATAGAAAACTTTTTCTTGTAGGTATCTTTCTTATACAGTGCATCCATTTCCCAAATTTTTTATTTTATTTTTTGCTTTTGTCGTTTCACCCTACTGTATATCGAATGAATATCCAAACCCGCTCCTGTGTCTTTTTCAACCTTATGCATGATGTTGAAATTCGGCTGTATGGCTTGGAACACTTGCCTTGGTATATATTCTGCTATGGAAAAGTGGTCAGAAAGCTTTATATACATGTACGAACTGTTTTCAGAGTAACTTTGCAAAATGTAGACGCCGAGCAATTGGTCTGGCAACAGCGGAACGCCTGAGTCCTTTCTGACACTACTCCCAATAATTTCGAATTGACTTTGCATCTGTACAGACCTTTTTCAGAAAGGAATACGGAGGTTGCAACAAACCTCGCGATTATATCAGAAGCATTCCCCAATGTTCTTTAGCGGCATTCAAATAAAGGTTTTCTTAAACCGATTAACCATTACAAGGCCTTCAATTATTGGGATTATTCAAAGTATAGCTAGTCTTCTTCTTGATTATAAATTACTTCAAATCCACTACAATGCTCGTAAAGTATACTGTCCTAACCAGCACAGCATTTTCTCGAAAACGCGTATTTCGGCATTTCGAACCATGCACCACTTAGTTTTTGAGGTGCTCGAAGTATAAGTCTAACATTTATAAAGTCGTTTTTCTAACTTTAGTACGCCTGGACCGATTTTAATGATCTTTAATTTCTTAGATTTGTCTCCACTCCAAATAGCAGAATAGCTAATGCATTCAAAAATGCAGTTGGAAATTTCATTTTATGTTGCCCTACAGTAGTTCTGGAGAAAACAGCACTGTTTAGTAGTGCTGGAGAAACATCTTTGTTGGCCAACATCGATGTATAGAGATTCTAAACTTCGATCATCGATGCTTTCTCCAGCACTACCCTACAGCAAATCGTTTGAGCGAAAAAACATTTGCTGGGGCACAGAACACAGATGTTCTCCACAATTCAAAATCAAGTTATTTACTTTTACAAATTATTAAATCAAGTATCACAAATCCTATAACTTCTCTATTTTCAAAGCTATAGTTTCTTTAGTTTTTTCATGTAAATTTGCTTTTGAATCAAACATCTAAAACTTTTCCACTAAACGAATGCAAAATAAATTACGTCAAATTATTCAAAAATTACAATGAAATGGATAGCCCCTAAAATAAAAGAAAAATGTAAGTGAAATTTATCATGATCGAATTTTGTTAAAATTTTTGCTCGTGCAGAACCACCCTAAGTCAACAAAAATGGCAAAGAAATTGCAACAACGATAAAGAAACATTGTCTACAATAGTACGAAAAAAAAACCATATCAAATTTAGTGCAAATTTGCACTTTTCCCGCAAAAGCAGAAGAAATGGCAAACAAAGCGAAATTTGTTTGCGGAATCAATCAAAACGCTTGAAAGGAAATCAGAGCGCATAGCCAGAGCAGCCCTTAAAGAAAAGATCTAGAGCTCGAGGTAATAGGATCGCGTGCATTTTTCAATGTCAAGTTGAAGGAAACGCCGTAGCATATGGCATCTGTTTGGGTTCGCTTGTGTACTTTTGGGAATAGAGCGGCAGCTTGTGTGGATTTTACGCTAGAAGGACCAACAAGTTAGATGGTAACAGTTGAGACAGATAAGTTAGGTAAATAGTAGTTGGGTTTAAAAAATTAAAGGTTGGCTACTGTGCCATATATCCCAGCAATTAAATACATGCAAAGACACAACACAAACAAATATTTTTTTTTGGTGATATGGCAGAAACATGTGACGCGTGTTCCTTTTTTAAAGGTAGCTTACCAGCAGGTCATTATTTAATTGCTCTTCCAAATTTAATTATGGTTGAAAGACAAATCGCTCAAAATTAGTTAGACAGCATAATTAAAATAATTGAAATTGAACAACACAAAGCAATTAAACAATAAAGTTTACACGCCATACGCCGAAAAAAAACAACAACGAACCCTAAGGACATTCTATGCTATATGTTTGGACAAAAAAAAAAGCACTCCAACGCCATTTAGGCTTACAATGGTTTAACAACAAAAGAGTTGAACTGGGGTTAGTTCTTACTAACTGGTTTTCTTTCTGGGTTGCTGCCCCGCTTGATTTACTTTCAATTTCTATGTTCTCCCTTTTATTCCACTTTTTTTTTTTTTTGATTTGTTTGATGGACGCACGACACCATACAAAGGATTGTATGCTGCTGTCCTGCTGCAGGACATGCACCACAACGTGCTCTTCATTAGCACACTAAGCAAACAAACAATATGACACCAGTCCAGACGACTCACTGACTGACTGACTGATCATCAGCAGAAATTTAAGAACCGGCGGAGGTCCTGTAAGCGCTGCAGTGTGCTCATTAGTACGCTTTTGTGACAAAGTGGCTCGGGTGAAAGGGTTGCTGCGTGTTTATCCTTATCACAGATATACTGTATTATAAATCCTGCGCACGCTTATCAACCATACAAAAAGAGTGCAAGAGAGATAGTGAGCTGGTGCTGCTTGTGACAGCTCATCCGTTTGGACAGAACGTGCGTCCCTTATTAAAGGCTGCCTGGCGGCAAGCCGATCTGATAATACAAAGCTCATACTATCTTGATGTTACACAATTTCACTTTCAGGCTTACCGCAGCACAGTGGGAAAAATTAAGAAATTTGACAGAAGTAAATTTTTAACTTTGTTCGATTGAATTTCAAATAGCTTCTTCCATTTCACCTTTGAAAGATACACGGTCCAAGAACGCGTAAAAATTATCCTTTACAACGTAAATACAACTTCTTTAGCGCAAAGGAGATAATAGAAGCTCCATTATACCGCATGTCTTCGAGATCGCGAACAGACAAGCGTTTACTGTCAACGGTGAACGATATCAGACGATGATTACCGATTTTTTGTGACTCAAATCGAGAACATGAACTTGGAGGATATGATGTTCCAGCGTGATGACATAACGTACCACGCAAGCCATGAAACCAACAACCTTTTGCGTGAAAAGTTCTCCGCTGGCATTACTTCTCGTTGTGGCGATGTCTATTGGGGCCATGGCCATGCAATCAAGCGCCATTAATTTTTTTCCTTGGAGAATATGGAACGTCGCTCGTCTAAGCCAATGCCCCGAAGACTTTATAAGAGCTCAAAAACAACATTCGACGCGAACTAGCCAGAAATAAGCTAATGAGACAACGTCATTGAAAATTTGACATTTCGCATAATGGCCATCCAAGGCGACCATATGAACTATTTAATGCTCCCATTCTTGAAAAACAAAATTTTGCCCAAAGGATCCATTATTACACCGTCCTACAAAATTAAAAAAAAGTCAAATATTTTTTTATATAAAAAAAGCCTAATATTTTTTTACAAAAAAAAGTCTAAAAAATAAATTATTATTTAATTTTGTCTATAAAATAACATTTATTTATAGAGTCCATTATTTACGTATTATTTAGAATTGGATAAGGAATTTTGGCCTTCGTCGTAAAAAAAATTAAGTTCGCATAGTATAAAAAGCATAAGTTAATTAAAAATTATAAAAGAAAAAAACTAAATTTAACGTTTGTTAAATTAAAAGGCTTTTCCTTTTACAAATAATATAAAATAAATAAAATACCCTGTACCCCCACATTGCAAAAAGATATTTATTTGTCAAATTTGGTTACGATATTTTCACAAACAAGCGAAAAACAGACGAATTTTGCACCAAAAACGTTTTTTCGACCGATCCGTCCTGTGAGGGCTACGCGATACATTCAACCGATTTGGATCAAATTTGATACAGTGCTTGGGAACTATAAAAAAAAATTTCGAATGTAAGGTTTGATTACGATATCTTCATAAACATACGAAATACAACGAATTTTGTGCCAAAAACGTTTTTTGACCGATCCGTCCTATGGGGCCTATAAGATTAAGGCAACCGATTTTGATCAAATTTGGTACAGTGCTTGGGACCTATAAAAAACTTCCGCGTGCCAAATTTGGTTGCAATATCTTTATTAACAAACGAATTATCACTCTAAAGCTTTTTGATTTTTTTTTCGAGGTCCTCTAAAAACACCCCTATGGGAGACCCCGAATAAAATAAACTTGTCTCTCGTAGGCTTATTATCCTATCTAAAAGTTTGGTTGGTCTAGCTCTTACCATCTCTGAGATCTAGGTATTCATACAGACGGACAGACGGACATGGGTATATCGATTTCTATATGTAGTCACCCTGATCATACTATGGGTAACTTCTCCGATGTTTCCTTCTGTATGTTACATACATTTTTGGCTTGCACAAACTTAATATACCCTTTGTACCATGCGGTAGCAGGCAGCAAGTGAGTTCAAATACAGCGTGTGTTTTTTAGAGGTTCACAACTTTGAATTGGCAACACTGCTTTATATGAAAACCCATTTAACAGCTGATACTGGCTTCTTGTTGAGTTTGGTTTGACATTTCATTTTGGATAGACTTACACCAGAGCAACGCCTGAAAATTGTTAAAAATTTTTATCAAATATAATGGTTCCGTTCGTCAAACTTATTTAAAATTAAAAATTTTGTACTCCGATGAAGCCCGTTTTCGGTTGAATGGGTACGTAAATAAACAAAATTGTCGCATTTGGAGTAAGGATAATCCATAAGCTTTTTTCGAAACACTATTACATCCACAGAAAATTACTGTCGCCAGAGACAATTGAACACCTGAAAATCAACATTCGAGTTATTGGCGAAATACGTTATACGAAATACGCAAATGCTGCGGAAAGTTTGTGAATATTGGTGTCCCAGATTTATCCTTGTATGCGCCAGCTGTGGCGGCCACATGGCCGAAATAATATTTAAACATTAATGTCATACAATTTTTTCTCCAATAAAGCCCGTTTCATTGATATTAAAAATATATTTCTTTGTTTTATTATGATTTAAAATTGTTTAACTCTAAAAAAAACACCCTTTATTTAAAATATTTGCTTACTTAAAAATTAATTTTTGCAAACTGTACAACAAGTTAAAAATAAAAAAAAGAACAAATAATGGTGCAATCCCATCTTATTAAAAACAAACCAGTTTAAAAAAAAATTTTGTCAGCAGCAGTTTTGCCATTTGTTCCACTGTGCGCAGTTATGAAAAACCATTTAAACATTTTCATAATTCTGCTGCTCCAAAAGGCAAAACAGCATTAGGAGCAGGAGCAGGGGCATCGGAGATGAGCAGTTAGCAGCCTCATTTCTATTCATGTTTGCATAAATGGCACCTACTTCAAAGTGCTTTGCTTTGGGTGGTTGGGTGGTTTTGGTGGCATCCTGAAAACGACCACACCAACAAAAGCAACAACACGTTTAGAAGTACAGCAGCTGCTGTCAGATTAAAGCATCACATCAGAGTTGTTTTTATTGTACTTAGTGTTGGAAAAGGACAAGCGAAAATGATGAAAAAAGTTGTTGATGTTACACATATGGAATAGATAGATATATGGATAGATGCTTCATATTGTGGTTATTACAGCTGCTGTTGTTGCTTTAAGTGACCAAATGGATCTATGTAAACATTACAAGGGGAGAGGAAACAGATACATAGACTTTTATGCATGCATTACATAAGGTGTAGTCAACTGTAGTCAAATGGAAATTAGAGCAAACGTTATGGAAAACTAATTGTTTTGAAAAGAGATTGCATATAAAAATTTTACATGGGATATATTTACTTGTTTTTAGATGGCTTTCATTTTGTAACGGTTGGAAGAGATTTTCCATTCCACTGCCTTTAAGTTTCTTCAAAATCGGAAAATTGGTAATAAGTATTAATGTAAAAACTGAATTCGTAGAATTAATAGAAAACGTGGATCAAATGATTTGAAACTTAACCTCGATTTCATAATAAAAAACTTGGTTTTACCAACGTTTTTCCAGAAAAAATCGTTAATTTGTGGAAATTGGGGTTTTGACAATAAGTGTGGCTAAAAAAAAAAAATTAACAAAAGTGAGCAAAACTGTTTCTATGTACTTATATAAACGAACACCTAATAATTTTATTGAATTATTTCGCTAACTTCCAGCAATGTTAACGACCTCCAGTTGTTCCTAAGCCGCACGGATTGGATCTAACCGAGCTGTCTACACAAACAACCAACAAACGAGTTGTAAACGAGGAAAATGGTGCGAAAGCGCTAGTTGGGCTCATGGACTGAGCCACCACTTCAACCAACCAACCAACCAATCCAGCAACGTTCAATGCGGAAGTCCCAACAACAATTCTACATTTCTGCCCAACCCAGAATCTTGGCTATAGAAAGTTGAGCACTTCTGCTCTACCAGTGTTTACATATTTTATTACTGTGTTGGAATTTTTTTTAAAGCTTGTTGTATAAAGAAAATTAAACAGCTATTCGTGAATAACCACCAAAATAAATGTAAGCAGTTTTAAAAAATAAAAAAATAAAATGAAGTTGTACTTTAGAAGATCGATTGATTTTTAAGGGCGAAAACAAGTGAAGCCACTTTTTTGGTGGACCTCTTCGATTATGATGATAATCAAAGCGAATAGTAACCACGTCAACTTTTGTTGCAAAACTTCGATTATTTATCGAGTTATCGATAACTGAACATTGAATTTTTCATTTTTAGACTTTTCTTTCTTCTTCTTCTTCTTCTTATGTCCTGTCACTCATAGTGGAGCATAGGTCCATCGTGATGGCTTCCGTTATATTGTTATTTCTAAAACATGGAGGTTTGCACCTCCAAATCTGTCGTGCATGCTGCCGCAGCAGGTGGATTAGCCGCAGGAGCACGGGTACCAGCTGGAGATTGATTATTCCTCGGGTTTACTCTCATGTTTATAAAAAAATATGTAAAGGAGCAGGCTTTTTACAGTAAGTTATAAGCTCAAAGTCAGTCCTGACAACTCTGCTCGCAGTAACAGGTCACTTTTAAATAGGCCGCCCCTAACCTGGAGAACAGACGCCTTTTGCAGCCGCTCATTCTGAGTGCAGACGCTACGTTGTGGATCGCTCTTCGCTTCACTGCTCCTCGAAGACCTTACCGGCAAGGGTGGCCCTACCAGTAGAGTCTTAGAGTCATTGCAGCTACTGAGCCCCTCACTACGTCAAGGTATCTCCTAAACGAATAAAGATATTGACGCAAATTATTTTTCGAAGGATGGATAAGATATTGAATTAAAAAAAGGGATTTTTTTTAAATATTTTTTTTTAAATATTAAAAAAAAAAATTTCAATTGTTAATTTTAAACTTCAAAAGTGATCTCCTACTTTTTAGAGAATTTGACGCCCTACAACTTTATGGATTGGCACTTCTGCATCCAAAGTGGCCCAACTGTGCATTTCTGCCCAATAAAGCGAACACCCGAATTTGATTAATCTCATATATGTAAAGGTGTGTTGAGAAGAAAATTAAATGAATACAAAATTTTAGTACAATAGCAGAAGTTTAGTTAAGTTCATTTGATTGTGCTGTACTGTCAAAACTTAGCTTTTTCATAGTAAACTTGCCACTTGCTTTAAACTATTTTCAGTAGTTTAAAGCAGCCTTCTTCTAAAAGACACCTTAAAAAAAATGATAGCTTTTGATGAATCAAAATGTTGAAAATGGGGACTCTAAATTATATGGGAACATAGAAGTCACCACGACCGTGTTCATGACTGACCGATAGTGCTGGAGAAAACATCGATGATCAAAGTTTAAAATATCTATATATCGATGTTGGCCAACAGAGATGTTTCTCCAGCTCTACTAAACACCCATTTGATGAGTGCAGAAGTGCTGGAGAAACATCTCTGTTGGCCAACATCGATATATAGAGATTTTAAGCTTCGATCATCGATGGTTTCTCCAGCACTACTAACCGATATAGATGATAGCGCTATGAGACGATTATGAAAACTCTGTTGATGATAAAAGTTTTCATTCATTATGAAAAGTTGAGGCACACAGTCCTTTGGCTTCCTATATATTCTACAGATTTAGGTCACTTGTCAATCAACTTTTCCTAACTTGAGAAAAATCGCCACGTGGAAAGACATTCCCTTCAGTCATTTGTAAAGAAAATGTCTTTACATTTCTATATAACTACATGTCGTAGTTTACATTGAACATCATACTTTTTGGAAAGCCTAAAAAATAGGAAAACCTCTGGAACAAATTACACTTAATATTAAATTATGTTGCGAAATAACAAAAAATTGTGTATTAAAAATACTTTCCGGCCACACACACCCATTTCCATTTCCATGCTACCTAAAAACACTAAACCTTACTTTTTACTACCCCTCCCTCGAACCTTTGCACTTAGTGTAATATTATGTCTCTATGAGCTCTTAAATGCTTGTCCAGTGTCAGCCAACAAATGGCATTACCCTTAATTAACATTAAGTAAGTTTACCAACTCTCAACGGTCAACTTGATGCATTAATCAAATTCAGTTGGTACAAAAAAACCCTTGTTAGAGCCACGAGCCATTACAACGAATTTATCCTATACCCCAACTCCCTTAGTTAAAAGCTTAAAAAGTCGTAAGGACGCTCGTAAAAAAAAAAAAAAAACACATGCCCCGACTGATTTGCACTGACCGTTGGTCAATCCGTCAGCAAAGTAACCCCTAAATTGTATTACGTAAAAAAAAAGTGCACTTAGTGCACACGACACTTAAACTGTCCGCGCTTGCGCGTCATGGCGCAAATCATGGAAGGCCCAGGACATGCAGGCCCTGTGTGAGTCCATAGGACCGCTGGTCAGTTCATTAAAATGCAAGCATTGTAAAAATGCTGGAGAAAAATGCAGCGTAATGAAATTAAACAGAGCACGCGACATTCTACATGCTACATGGTGAATGCCACAAGGTACACATAATGCGATCAGCCAGTTCACTGGCTGCAGGAGGACTGCCCGCTGCTTGCCACCCCGCCAAGTGCATGGAACTGGACCCGTAGCTGAACTTCAACTTGCCATGGGCACGAGTCGACGCGCTATTTTGCACCTTGACTTTATTATTATGTATTATAGTTTAACTAAATGTACTTTGTCGTTGACTGTACTCTATGGATAAGAAGTATGTTAGATTTTTGCAAAATCAAGCATTTCTATGCATCAAATGATTACAAGCGTTTTCGAAAGTAATCCATATATGAACTTGACCTACATATGTAACTAAGTGAAAACAACACTATTTAATGCCCATCTTAAGCTCGAAAAAGCGATAGTTTAAATGCTGTAGAAACTTTAATTAAAAACGGTCTGATTTTTAGAACTTTAGGAATGAATAATTCTGTCCGAATTTTTTTAATCTTAAAATGAGCTCCATTTGTATGCGCTAATCCCAAACGAGCTTCATTTAACTCTAAAATTATAGCATTTTTTTAAATTTTTATTATTCGGCGGCGTTTCGGGAAACGAAGCTAAATATTTAATTCGGACTCATTTTAAGATCACATATTTTGTGCTCCCAATTTCACAAAATTTATTCGTTTTCGTTTTCAGGTGCGCGGCCGTTTATTAAAAACAAAAATTGTTATTTCTTTAAACAGTCTTCTTATTTTAATTTTTATTCGCATTGAATTGTAATCAGAATATCGTAAAATATTAAACTCATTTACATTTTCTTTACTATTTTACAAGTATTAGGCTTCGGCAGACATTGTCCTGTCTGAACGCCACAGCACGTAGGCTTGGCCTGCTTAAGGAAATTTCAGCTTTTTAGATATTTGAAATTCAATTTGTTTTCATCAAATTTACTCTACATAGTGCAAAATTCTTGAAATTCTGAATGGAATCGCCGGGAACATAACAACCAAAAATGAAGTTATACAATTGCAAACATATTAAACGATTAATCAGCTTAGAGTTATGTGATCTATGAACACTTTTCGTCATCATGACTTAAACTAGTTGTGAATTATAGGAAATTGAAAACAAAAAATGTCGCCTATGCTCCAACGCTTTGCAGAATTGTATACATTGTGTTAGGGATGCGCGCTACCAATACGATATTTTCGATATCGAGAATATCGAAGTCGTTACTGAATGTTCGATACCGATATTTTGGCTATCGATTAATCGTCGATCCGATACCAATTTGCTTAGTTTCGTTATCAAGCTAAATTTCGTTTTACGTGCGGCGCTAGAAATTTATTTTGCCAAAAAGTCCCTTTATGGTGGTTGCCCATGCGACAGGTCTTGCAAAAAATAACCGAGCGAACACCGTAAGTAAAATGAACCACTGCGTGCCCAACGCTGCAATAAAATATGCGAAAAAATTTAAATAAGAAATTTTATTTTATAGCCCCTATCTCAATTTATTATGAACATTAGAAATTTTTGTTTAATTCTTTCTTTAAACAAACGCTAAAAAGTCGATACCGATACCGTCGAAAGCGATTTCTTTTTTTGGGAGAATCGAATCGGTATCGATTATTTTGGAATTCTCAATACTTCGATTCGATTTTTGTTACCGGTATCGTGCCTCCCTATTACGAATTGGTTACCCATCCTATGTATACAATACAAGCATCGGAGCAGTCTATCTTCGGCCATATGCGATATTTTAAGCTTTTAATTTCCTTTAATTCCCCAGATTAAGCTTCTGTTACTATAACCTGTATGAAAGTTGAACTAGTTGTGAATGGTAAGAAATTTATTTTACACATTGACAATCCCAACACCACTACGTTTTATAAAAGCACAGCGGATTAGATGGATTGGCCACATTATACGAATGCCAAACGAAAGAATCCAAAAGAAGGTGTTTCCTCTACGTCCAATAGGAGGAAGAAAAAGGGGCCGACCAAGAACGAGATGGCTTGATGACGTCGAAGCAGACCTGAAGACGATGAACATTCGCAATTGGAAAGATGAAGCGAGAGAGAAAGTAAACTGGAGGATGATTGTTGATGAAGCTATGGTCCACCCCGGACTGTGAAGCTAAAAAGAAGAATCCCAACACCACTGCAAGGTAGAGACGCAATGCGCAACTGATAATTCGGATAAGAAGCAGAAAATGCAAGTGATGTCACAAGATCGAAAATTTTCCGTGCGCTATTTTGGAGGCTTCTGATTCAGCGCCCAAAATCAATATGGATAGACCTGAGTTTACGAGAACTTTTAACTCTAGTTCATAGTAAAATGGCTTGCTACAACCAAAAAAGAAGTCAACAAACTTTCGGATTTCAACATTTACATTTTTTTTAATGTCTTCCAAATCCAATTTTTGTAAAATATGAAAAGAAAGTATAGAAATTATTGGTACTCTTGTCAAAAAAACAAGTTTTGTACAATACTAGGGGGCTCGCCCACCTGGGCGCATCGGTAAGTATTGATAGAAACGGAAATCAATAAGAAATATTGAAGATATAATATATATAATATATAATGCTTTAAAATCCCAAAATTTGCTTTTAAGCTCGCACGCTTAAAATCACACCAAGTTCGGATAAAAACCGATAAATTTTACACTCTCTTGACCAAAAATTGTTTTTATTTTTTGCTAGAATTTTTTCGCAATGCTTGGCCCGCATAATTAAAGTTTGCACATGAAATTAAGGCACTCGAGTGCTGCTCGCAATCATTAGTTCCAGTTTGTTTTAGGACTTTTTTTTACATATCCCTAAAGGACAATGTTATGCAAAAGGAACCCTATAACTACTACTCAACATTTATATGCATTACTATGCGCATAGAACGTGCCCGCTCTATGAGAATGTGGGCTTTGTTGGCATGTTAATTGACTACAAATCCTGGGCATAAAAGATCTACAATAGAACGCGGAACCGTCACAAATTATGACAGGCTTATACAATATAAATGTCAAATAAAAACATCTACTTTATGGGCCACTACGATCAACGCTAATCTGTCAAATTATATGAAAAAATACTTTGCATGTAGAACTGTACAACGCGTGTCCAGCATATCCAGTTTCGTCCTGCTGACATTTGGTCATTATATGCAGTAGACGGCAAACCCGAAAAGGGGTGCGGTGGGGGTTGTTGTCACTTTTGCGTGCAGTTGCAGCTACTTTACAGTAGCGAGTTGACTTTGCCGGTGTATCAGCATGTACCAGTTCACTGACTCACCAACTCACCGACTCACCGGCTCACCGGCTCACTGTCTGACTGTGAATGAACGACTGACTATCTTACTGACTGACTGACTGACCGACCCAGGGAATGACCGGCTGTCATAATTAAAATATGACGCGTGTCTTGCGCTCAAACAATTGCACCACGGGTTCCAACCGGACAGATCATTCGACACGCAAACCATGCCACACGAGCTCAACTCATGTTGCATGTACTTGCACTATGTAGAGCTAGGTATATGTGTGTGTTGCATGGTTATGCCAGCCTGGCTTCAGCCAGGACATGTGCGCTAGAGGGCACATGGAACTGCCCATGACGACTTTGCAGTTCCGCGTGCAAAATTTGTTACATTATTCATAGAAGATACTCGTAAAACGCGGTCATTGTTCGGGAAGTTACTGCAACAAATTGTTGTCTAGCTGCCGCTCCATTATTTAAATTGTAAATAAAAATGTTTAGCTATCCAAGCAAATGCCTTAAGTAAGTTATATCTAGCGCTTCTAAGAAAACTATAAAATGGACATGGGCTTTGTTATAAAATTGTATTCGGACTGTTCCGGTTATCATTTTCAATCAGATTTAGTGAACATGAATTTCGCTTACATTTTTTTTAATCTACAAAATTCAAATCGTCGATAATAATAATAAAGAAATGAAAAGTTAATTGTCAGTAGAGATGGAAACGGGAAAGAAAATTCAATCCCATCCCTAAACAGATATTTAGTATAACGTTTTGTCTGTTTTATTTAAATTATCCCGATTTGGTCGACTCGGCCTAAAATGTATTCTTCAATTTAAGAAATACGAGTACAAAAATATTCATCAAAAATAACTTTCTCAAAACTTTTACCAGAAGAGTATTCGAGTATTTTTCTGAAACTAAACAATTCCCTTATAGAGGTGGCAAATTTTATAAAAAGTATAAACCGGAACGTGCCTGTCACTGCATGCTTTCTTTTTTATGGAGACATCAAATTATTTCATAATCAAACTTTACGTGCGCTAAAATATTATGAAAGGTTTTCATTTTTAACAATAGTCCAAGCAAACATATAATTTTGAAAATCACAGCTTGTAGAATTTTGTATAACATACAATAGTTATGCAGCACTATAATGATTAACAATTTTTATAATAATTCAAGGTGGTAGATGTTGTTATTAAATACCATATGTAAGTACTTATTCAAAAGGCTTCAAACAAGGTATATAATGCTACTTTCTATAGGCAAATTTTGTACGTATTGGTATAGATCTTTACAAAATTGACAGATTTCGATAATCGATTTTACACAATCAGAACTAATGCAAACCTAAGGATCTATTGTGCTCCCTGCAAGCCCCAGATCTTCCCAGTGAGTCCAACTACCGAAACAAACTTAATTATTTGGAATGTTTCACCTATGCCCGCCAATGCGAGATAGCCTTCATTTGGCTAGAGCGTCACACTGTCGAAGTGTAGGGTTTTCCAACAAGAGGCGTTATTTTGAATCACCCGGTATTTCAGTAGCTGTCACTTTTGAAGCTTTTATTCATTGACATTTGACAAGTAGAAACTACGCCATTACTAAAAATGGAACGATGCACGCTTCAACAACGCAATGAAATAATTAAAATTCACTACAAAAATGGTGAAAATCTTGCAGTCACAGTTCGCAAAACTAAAGCATTTTTGGGTCGTCGTGAAGCACCTTGTCGGACCGCAATACAGAAATTGGTGGAAAAATTCGAGCTGTTGGGACAAGTTAGTGATGTGAAGAATAAAACCCGTGCACGTCGCTCAAGAACAACTGAGAATATTACTGCCGAGCCCCAAGTGTTGAAGAAAACCCAGGTTTGTCCATTCCTTGTCGTTCTTTGGAATTGGGCATTCCACAAACGTCATTACACCGTATTTTGCATAAAGACTTGGGTCATAAGGCTTATAAAGCTCAGTTAACACAAGAACTCAAGCCGGCCGATCATCGACAATGTCGTGTCTTTGCTGATTGGGTCCTTGAAATGCATGAAAATGATCCGGAATTCCATCGAAAAATCATCTTGACTGATGAGGCCCATTTCCACCTCGGTGGCTACGTCAACAAGCAAAATTGTCGCATCTGGGGCTCGGAAAACCTGAGTCATTGTTGAGAAGCCTCTCCATCCTCAACGTGTGACTGTTTGGTACGGTTTATGGTCCGGCGGGGTCATTGGACCTTACTTTTTCAAAAATGAGGTTGGATCAACAGTAACGGTGAATGGATTGCGCTATCGAGAGATGATTAATGATTTTTTATGGTCGGAGTTGGATGGTATTGATCTGGACAACGTTTACTTTCAACAAGACGGCGCTACGTGCCACACAAGCAACGCAACCATTGCTCTTTTACGGGAAAAGTTTCCGGACCGTGTTATCCCTAGAAGAGGTGATCACAATTGGCCACCGAGATCTTGTGATTTAACACCTTGCGACTTCTTCCTTTGGGGCCACGTGAAAGATAAGGTCTACGCCAACAGCCCAGCGTCAATTCAAGACCTCAAAGATAGAATTCGTGAGTTTATCGAGGACATAGGGCAGGCACTCTGCGATTTGGTTATGGAAAATCTCATGAAAAGGATATGGTCCTGTAAGCGTGGTCGTGGTGGCCATTTGGCTGATGTTTTTTTTCATTATTAACGACATACCTTCCTCTTTTTTATGAAATAAACATCCGATCATTTATCTCAAAAAATGGCATTTTTCTTTGAATACCAAAAAAAACACCTCTTATTGGAAACCCCTTTATATTATTGAGAGGTCTTCAACTCAATAAAAAGGAAAATTAAAAAAACTTAATTGTTTGAAATATATCTAATCTAATATCAAACTTTTCAAGTCATCCTGTATAAATTGATAGGAATATAGAAGCACAGAAAAAAATTCCCAAAGTCCAAACTGAGTTCTCAATGTGATTTTTGACTTTAAACTTAAAAAAAAAAAAACTGTGTTTTTCGGTCCCCAGGACTCTATCCCTGCATCCCTAACTGTGATTTGGTATGCATAATTGAGTTTTCTGCTACTATATTACTATATGCATCACTTCGTTCCAATCCACTTTTAACATTGAATTTTTACACTTTTTTATTATATGTCTTGGCCTCAATTCTAATCGCCTTTTAAAATTTTATTGACATTAACCCAACGATCGTCACAGCTCATCAAATAGAACTAGATCAGTTGCACGCAGCTGCGCAGCAATAGATATGCCCTTATCTAATCCTATTAAGGTCAATCAATTTCTGATTCTTGACAGTCGTCTAGAATCCCTCGTAAATCAAACAAAACACTGAAGGTGCTACAAAAGTCCACTCTTCTTTAAGCTAATTTGTGCTGCTGCCAGACCTAAATAGTAGATGCGACATGACATGGCCCACACTGCAACCAATTCTTTGGGCATTGTTGCAACTTTGTGCAAAAACAAGCCAACGACCCACTTTTCAGGCTACATTGTGCCACACAATGAGGCAACTGCCACAACAGCAGCATTCAGTCAGTCAGTCAGCCAGCACCCGTCCACATCATGGAGGAGGAGCATACACATCAAATGTAATGTAGCCTACAGACTGTTTACCATCAATGTAGAGCAAAACTCATTTAGTTGCTACTGTTGGGGTATCCTTTTTAGCTGGTAAGCTGAATAGCCTACTTTAGAAGCTGTCTAGGCTTAGAGCAGCAGGAATGACTGACTGACAGAATGACGAACTGAGTGACTGAATCACTGGCGGCAGATACTTATAAATGATGCGCAAACAAGCAGCACATGCAATTTTTCATATGAACCAAAGACTAGGATGACGACGACAACAACGACAACATTTCATCAAAGTAGGTTTATGCTAGTTCTGGAAAAAAAAAAAAGGGACAAAGTCGTGGCGGTGACCGAACGACAGATACCCTGCAGCCTTTTTACGAAAAAAAAAAATGTTTTCCTGCAATCAGTAAATTAAAATTTGTGCATCTTAACTATCTGACTTGAAAGTCTAGCTGATGTAAGACGGAGGACTACGGAGAACTACTATTGTCCAGCAGGTCAAACCAGTGATGACGCGAGAGATCACTTTTCGGGCAGACGAAATATTTGAATGACCTTTTATTGTGACGTTTTGAGCTTAGTGGTAAACGGCTACAGTTGTCCATAAAATTTTGGATCACAGCGTTTCCTGGATATTGGTTTTTAAGCATAGGCGTCTATAGAAAATTAGGGGTCCGGTGGTGACTTTCGAGGTATCCCAAGTACACTTGTTTTTTTTTTTTTGTTTTTTTCAAAGAATTTCAATATTTTTTTTTCAAATCTTCGGACCACTTCAGAACCGTAGGGAGTACCCAGGTAAATCGATTGTGAACTGGGGGTTTGAAGACCGCAAAGCTCTGCTGGGGAGAAGAGGAGCATATAACGACCTTATTCAACAACAGAAATCAGGCGTATCTTTTGTTTAAATTTGGTGTCCTTAGCGTTTGTGGTCCCCGAAACCTAGATGTTCATACCGACGAACCCTGACTCTGGGTTTAAGATCAAAAGACTAACAGGACTTATAGGAGAAAAGAAAAGTAGGATTAAATTAGTGAAGCGGTAGGACGTGGTAGTGGGAAGACTTCCTTTTTCCAGGAACCTGCGTTCAAGCAAGGCCGTAGAGAGAAAATGCGGTCGCGGGGGGATAATGTACCGGCCGCTCTATTACAACTTTAGCTTCAATCATTGTGTTCTGTAGGTACGACGATCGATGCATCGGGACAGCATTTTTTTGGCAGTACAGCAAATTTCAGAAAATTTGATTACGACGGTAATTACACCGGGCTCCTAATTAAACTCCGGGCCCGTGGCGAATCCCTCTCTTGTCGGGCCTGCGTGCAAGCAGAGAGTAAACACGGCGATTCGCGTAAATACTTCGATAAAAAGTATCGTCACAATCAAAGATGGAGAAAAATCTCCAGCATTCTGCGTCAAAGTCAGGAAAACCGTGATGGAGACCCTGGAAAGATTATGGACGCCTAAGGGGATGACCAGCAGTGTTCGAGGGGCATAAGTTGATCCGTTAGCGGCGGCAGTTCGTCGAACGCGCTGGTCACCCATCAACTTCAAGGAATGAATGTGTTCTGGACTCTGACCGGCACACAGACGTTCGTCTGATTGTTGATGGATTTCGTAGGGTAGCGTCCAAAAAAATATTACCGAAGATTTGGCTAAGCGAAAGGTGTGAGCTAGGTTTGCAAGACCGTTGTGATGAAGTTTCGGTCCATTCACAGGGTTGCCAAGTTTCCCCACCCCACCTAAATTTCAGATCTAGCACAGCCGGACTTCTTTCTCATTCCTTGGGTCAAGCGGTTCCTCAAGGGAAACCGATATAGCTCCGTAGAAGATGTCCAAAGGGCCATGACGGCATCTCTGTTATACCGGAAAGCCAGTTCCACGAGAGTACTAGGGATTCGAGGACAACAACGGATTTGTACCGATAAGGTCAATAAAAAAATTTACATTAATTCAATTTTGATCCTACCCTGTAGCAGAAGGGCTGACAACCACGATAGTATCCCGGAAAAAGGAAAATATATCGATTTATTTATAAAAGCTTTATCCGGAAAGCGAATACGCGTACCTTTTGCTTCCTCGTTTTTTTTTCTCTTCATTCCGATCATATCGGTATATATTACTTATGTTCTACCACATCTTTTACTACCTCTTACATGCTTTGCCGAAACCTATAATAACCTAAGTACCCTACCGGGTACAGTGTATAAAAACAAGGAAATGAGCACTATGACATACAATGTTGATAGATGGCCGCAAGCAGCCCGCGCACGTCCTGCGCGTCCAAAGAGTTATGTCCAATATGTACGCAGGTGTGGTATGTGTTTGCCGCATTCATTGTCTTGTCCCGAAAAAAAAAGTCGTAAAGGAAAATCCATTTAGCTGTAGTACAAGCCACGTTGACAGGCGACTAATTACTTGCAAAAGCAATGCTAAAAGGATTTCTGCAAAGGATCAACAAACAGTGTACACACAATTTATATTGGCGAAAAATGGCTTATGGCGAATGCCATGAATGCCTTTGGAATTTCCCGCATTTGAACAAGTCAGTGGCAGTTTTTTTTTTATTTTTCGTTTACTACCTCTTTGATACATTGCCTGTGTACGGGGTCCGGCAGGTAAGACAGCCAAACAATTTTCGAACTGACATTCTGTCAATGTCACTTGGAAATCAAGGCAAACCCACCATGGCATGCGGCCAAATAGACGACGCCTAGACATGCGAAAAAAAAAAAACATAGGTATATATTTTAAAATAAACAATGCTGCAGATGAATAGATTTAAAGATTGGGCGAACTACGTTACCAAATCATTCACTGTAATTTTTTTGAAAATATTATTGCAACAAATTTGCTATCTACGTAGTTTTGACTCGTTTGTATTAGTAACTTAAAATTAACCTGAAGGCCTACGTTGCTCTGCTCGATCGTCTTGAAAAGATACCTGTTTTTTACATTTACATAGAAAGCTCTTGTCACAATGTATAGCTTTAACTGCATGAATGTTTATTAAAGTAGAATACATTTTAGATATTTGATTTTCTACAGTTAATTTCATCCTGATCAAATTACATTTTGGCATATAGAAGTTAAAAAACTATTTATAGACAAACAAACTATACTTTATTCTTTATTGCTCAAGAAAAATATTCAAAAATTATTGAATTGAAGCTTTTATTACATAAAAAGTTCATCTCGTCTATAAGTTTTTCCTTACTTCGTCTGGCCAACAATTTTTGAGCTTGGGAGGATTTGTCACGTTTTGCCATAACGTCACGCACAAACGAAAGTGACCATATTTGAGATGATATGCTTAAAACTTGTCTCATTCTAATAATGTAAAAAGTTTCCTCTAGGTTTTTTTATTTCGACTAACCAACAATTTTTGAGCTTGGGAGGTTTTGTCACATTTTGCCATAACGTCACGCCAAAACGAAAGAGACCATAGTTGAGATGATATGCGTAAAGCTTGTTTCTTTTTAATAAATATAAAAATTTGTTCTCTAAGTTTTTTTACTGCGACTGACCAACAATTTTTGAGCTTTGCGAGGTTTTGTCACATTTTGTCATAACGTCACGCCAAAATGAAAGTGACCATATATATGAATGCCGTTAAGGCTCTCCTTCTATAATGCAATTTTTGAGCTTGGCGAAGACTCTATTTTTATTTCCCCCTCATCTCGCAGACGATATTTTTCCGCACATCAATTATTTTTTTCGATCGCTGGAGTAGTATAATAATATTATATAATGAAAAGATTCGAAAATGTTAAGTCTTAATATAATAATAAGCAAATTTTTCATGTTTTAAGATACCTTGAAATCTGGAACGAGTATACAACTGATGCCGCGGTTAAGAAGGTGCTTCTCCTAAAAGAGTATTTTAGCACAACTTTTTTGAATTAATTGATTTTAATTCTGAATTTATTAGATTTTGACAAATATTTATTTAATTATAGAATTTTTTTAGCTTTTTTGTAGATCTGCCAAACCAGAAACGCTTAGCAGGAAATAGGTAATGAAGTTTATGGATCGTTCTATTAAAATCAAATTATTATCAGAATTTTTATATACATGCAATTTTTTTTTTTATTCTATGAAAGAGACAAATTTTTACGCGTTTCGTCATTTTGGATACTGGTTTTTAAAATACTGCAAGAGAAATAAAAATTCACGCATTTTGGCATTTTTGATGAAAATTTATTTTTTCAAAATATTGATTACAAATTAATAAAGGTCTGGCAATTACAAATTTTTAAATTGGCCAATAATTCTTATTTTTGTTTTTTATTATAAGAATTGAAAAATAAGAGATATTTAGCGATTTTTTAAAAAAAATTTATACATAGCTAATATTATCTTTTTCATAATAAGATTCTTGAATTTAAACTTAAAATACAAATTTATCCTTTTTTCGAAAAGTCCTTTCAAAAAAACAATATATTCATCTAAACCAGTCTTCTGGCTTTGATTTTTTCGACCCCATAACTCTTTTTGGCGCTTCCTGCTTAAAATACATCTCCGTTTCTATTAATCCAATCTATTAAATATTTTTATTTGCGAGCTTTTATACCAATTACAAAAAACAAATTTATTTAAAAATTTATTTATTTATCTCTTTGATTGAGCGGCATTAAATCTTAAGTCCATAAAAGATATAATATTTGGGGTATTTATTGAAAAGCTCATTTTTGTATGCTTCCATAAAAACCAAAGCAACAAACGTCACCTCTGAGTTCATACCATAGCCAACTCCAACTGTGAATGATTTAGGGAACAGTTTAAATTGCCAAAATTCTTACCACAGGAGCGCAAAAGTAGCTGCAGCAACAGCATCGGGCCACTTTCTTGACATGAACAGCCAAAAACCTAAATAGTTAATCCTTTCCGTGAACGAAATTGCGAAAAATGTCGAAATAAACCGCCTGAGGCGCAAAAGGCTGAGAAGGATTGCGGAACAGAACAAGCCTGTGAATTTGTCAAAGAGTTGTGCAAACATCGAACGGATTCCAAAGAGGGACAAAATAAAACGATAAACAACAACAAGGACAACAACAAGGACAACAACAAAAAACAACAAATCGAATGCAATCGAAATTAAAGCGCTTTAGCTGTGACAACAGCATGGCAAACAATTGTCGATCAAAACGAAGTAGGCAGAAGGCTCAGTGCTCAATGCACAATCCTTTGAGCAGCCTTGCTGCACAAAAAAAGGATATACACAAAAGACGCGGACACACACATGTCCACGATCCAACAATTTAAGCGAATTAAAGCAATGTCGTATGCACTGTGCTCCGCTTTTTTCTTCCAACATATTGATTTAGGTTACAAAACGTCGCACCGGGGCAGTCGCAAAATAAGGACACAAAACTTCGTAGACTCCTGCTGTGTAATAAAAAAAAAAAAGAATAAAAAATAAAAACCTACAAAAAGTATAAGACGCCGAAACATGCAAACAAAAACAAAAATA
Source organism: Chymomyza costata (assembly GCA_018150985.1). Taxonomy (NCBI): domain Eukaryota; kingdom Metazoa; phylum Arthropoda; class Insecta; order Diptera; family Drosophilidae; genus Chymomyza; species Chymomyza costata. Next base: position 610,029 of record JAECWU010000401.1, on the reverse strand, counting down.
CGACACTCGAAGCGTTTAACTTTGGCTTAAGTGTTTTGGCGAGGACGTGCCGCTGACGACGAACCCTTTACCTGAGCGAGCCCTGCATATCCTTCCGGTAGCTGCGGTGAACGACGGCGCGACGGCGGGCGAAATTCCCTCCAAGTGTCATCGACACTTGTGGCTGTGACTGCTTAAGGGTTGCCCCCCGTCCAGCAGCCTTCGAGGCAAGGAAATTTTGTGCCTAGGCCTGAATGTGTCGCTTAAGTGCTAATAATTGTGCCGATGCACAGTTGGCGGTCGCTGAGACTCAGTTCTTGGTGCCCGATTCAGGATTGCCTGCTGCTACGAATACACAAGAAACGTTTATTTTGCATTTCTAGGCCCAGAAAGACAGAGCGCAACAAATTTCCGAAAACTCCACCCAATCAATTTAGGCAAACCAAATATGCTGATCTCTTAGCATGCAGCCCGAGGGCAGCAGGCGAAGGTGTGCAAGTTGGTAATTTGTGGTAATAGGAAATGTATCTCATTATAAAGAAAGAAAAACCCAAAGATTTTGCAGCCTAAGTAGTAAACCAGCTTGTCCTGTTCCATAATAATATTGTCTAACGAACTGTGATACGCCAAAAATCCATTAGGAATTATGGTAAGAGCAATTATTAAAGGAAATTTTTGGATTTGAATGTCCCTTTGATGGTTGAATGGTTAAGTTGGGCAGCAAATATGACCAAGTGCTGGAGTCGTTTCAATTTTTAGAGTTCCCACGCTGGGAAAATTAAAATGCATAGATTACGAAATCCTGAATGGAACTAAGGAATACTAGAAGTATGGCTTATAAAAAGTTATTGCACTCAACGACTAGTGATTTGCAAATACCTAAATATAATTAAGGAATTCTGGAAAAGCTGCGAAAAAAAACACGATCTTCGGACTTTATGCGCATCATATTTTACTTATGTTTTCGGAGTCGCTGAGTGAGAATCCGAGGAAGTGCGGATTTGGTCTTGGGGGGGTTTTTCACTTCGAAGTGTATATTGTATATATCAGAGCTTGCAAAAGACTTTCAATCAATTTTTCCAACTTTCGGGGGGCCCGCCACTGACGCCAGAATTCTAAAATAACCTTTCAAAACATTTGCATTTTTTTCTTTGAAACTGGTCATCAAAGTTATTTTGAGGCTATCTCAGAACCCTGACGTGCTGAGGTTTTTTAGACCTAAAGGAAATATGACCTGACCTCTGGATACGAAACTCTTTTTTTTTTTTTTTGTGTTTTGCTAGGTAAGGAAAGAGTTATAAAAGCATTGCATGCCCTAATGAAATCATAATTGCTTCTATAAAAGAATATATAAAGGGTAAGGTGGGGCAAACCCGACCTCCCACTGTTTCTCAAAAACGGCAGTACGGCATTAAAAATAACCAAAATGGTAGCATGAAAGTTGTCTGTCAGTCTACATGTAGATGCTCAAACAAGTTTATTTTTACGATTTTCAAGTTAATTTTTGTGAATATTTGATTACACATTTTTTCTTGTGACATAAAGTGATGAAAAAAAGGGGTATGTGGCTTATATACTATAAACTAGTGTTGGAGAAAACATCGATGATCGAAGTTTAAAATATCTACCTATATATCGATGTTGGCCAACAGAGATGTTTCTTCAGCACTTCTGCAGTCATCAAATGGGTGTTTAGTAGTGCTGGAGAAACATCTCTGTTGGCCAACTTCGATACATATCTATTTAACGAAGTTGGCCAGCAGCGATGTTTTCTCCAGCACTACTATAAACGTACAGCTATATAATGCATTTATAATATTGGTTAGAAATTTCGTATAATCTCTTTTATTCGCGTCGTCATTAAAAATGACGCATTGGGGCAAACGCGACCTCTAAATGGTGGTACCAACAGACATTCAGCGCGTACCAAAAATACGCCAGCAAGCTATTTGGACAGCAAATCAAATAGCTCTGATTAGATACTTAGCTATTCAATCCAATCATCCTTTGTTGACATTCATTCAACTATCATTGCGATTTATATAATAGGTTCTAAACATTAGAATTTTTTTACATATATACATTCAGTTTTGTAAAACAATAACATGCGCTTTTAATTTATAATCGAAAAACCATTAAGATTTAGATCATATCTGTGCTAAATCAGCAAAAAAAAAAAACAGGCGGTCGGGTTTACCCCACCATTTTAGAAAATTACAAAAACTAACTCTTTTGAAAAAAGGTCATATCATATTTATAATGGTCAGAAGAAATCAGCAGTTCTAGAAAGTATTTGGTATTTCGGACGAGTTGATCCAATGTCAAATAACTACTAGGTCGGATTTGCCCAACCTTTTTTCCAACAAGAGGTGTTATTTTGAATCACCCGGTATTTCAGTAGCTGTCACTTTTGAAGCTTTTATTCTTTGACATTTGACAAGTAGAAACTACGCCATTACTAAAAATGGAACGATACACGCTTCAACAAGGCATTGAAATAATTAAAACTCACTACAAAAATGGTGAAAATCTTCCAACGAAAAATCATCATGACTGATGAGGCCCATTTCCACCTCGGTAGCAACGTCAACAAGCAAAATTGTCGCATCTGGGGCTCGGAAAACCCAAGAGTTATTGTTGAGAAGCCTCTCCATCCTCAACGTGTGACTGTTTGGTGCGGTTTATGGTCCGGCGGGGTCATTGGACCTATCGAGGACATAGGGCAGCCACTTTGCGATTTGGTTATGGAAAATTTCATGAAGAGGATATGGTCCTGTAGGCGTGGTCGTGGTGGCCATTTGGCTGATGTTGTTTTTCATTATTAACGGCATACCTTCCTCTTTATTATGAAATAAACATCCGATCATTTTTCTTTGAATACCAAAATAACACCTCTTATTGGAAAACCCTATGTAACGCCTGAATTGAAGCAACATTGAAGAATTTCCTTCTCTTTTTTATGAAGGGAGTTCTATTGGGCGAAATTTATATACGACAATTGATTTTTTTTTTTTTAGATTGACTTGTTTCGAAAGCAATAAAAACTTTAAAAAAAGTCCATGTCTTAAAACCGGTTAAGAAATAATCACTATTGTGGGCAGCGCTTCCGATTCTGACCGGTCGAAATATTGAGATAAATCAATGAAGGCAAATCTATAGCGGGGATACACTTGCAGTACAGATAGTTCAAATGTAGGAATTGAATTCGGTTACAATTCTTAAATTATTTTATTGTTCATAAAGTTAAGTTTTTGGGGAACTTTTCATTCGTGTAATATGAATAGGCGTCGTCGTAATTTTTTGAAAAGTTAAGCCATTTAAAATATGTATAAGCCAAAAGTTTTAAAAACTTTTAAGCTAGATTAAGTTAAGTTAAATAAAGCATTTTTTGCATGGCAACTGATTTATTTTGTTTCAGAATTGAAACAGATTAATTGAAAGCACATCATCTAATAAAGGGTGTTTTTTAAAGCGCGTCCGGATTTCAAACTTAATTTAAATAAAACATAGAAAAATTAATGTAATAACGCCAAATATGGTTTTATTAGATAGATAGTTTCGTATCATTTTATATTTGAAAAAGATCTCTGGCATGTGACCACCACGACTACGACTTACAAAGTGCATCCTGTGGGTCCAGTTTTTGACCTCACTCAGCTATATTTGCTTCGGACCGTGCTGTTCTCATTCTGATTGGTAGTCAAACAACGTGGATATCAAATGAGTTCGTACATGATCAAGACCATGACGAATAGCACTTTCTGATGGACGATTATTCGGTCCATAAACTGTACGAAGAGCTCTATAAGTTTTTACAACAGTACACTGATTTTGATTGTAAATCTCAAAGATTTGAAGACGTTGTTGTGGTGTAAATCTTACCATTATGCATTGTTAGTGCTTATTACTGAATAAAATGAAATTAAAATTTGTCAAAAGTAACAACTGGTTTCAGAGATATCCCTTTGGGAAATCCGGACGCTGTTAAAAAAAACACCCTTTACAAATAAATTAAAAAACCATAATTGAGAAATATTAATATTTAAAACAAAAACGGAAAAATTAAAAAAAATTTACTATAATAAAAAAATCATTAAAAAGGTTTGTTTTATTTTTAACATTGTTCTAGCTAATTTTTCAGTTCTTTAAAAAATAATACAAATTAGACATTTAGAAAACTATTTAGGTATGTATTTATAATAAACAAGGCTTATAAAAAATTAAAAAAATGTCTGATCCAAATGTTTCAGCAGTTGAATCACAATTGAAAACAAAAAATTGATTAAAATTAAGCCGCAACGCACAAAATTAAAAAACTATCAAGCTTCTAAAAAAAATTCTACACAACTCCGATTTTAATTCTTTGTAAAGCTGTTACTGGAACAAGTCAAGACATTTTGATGTTGCTTTAATCAGATAACTTAAAAAGGATGCCTAAGTAAAACAAAGGTGACGTAGCAAACAATGAAACTTTACGCTCGTACTCTCTTTGGTTTTTTTTTTGCTGTCAAACCTCAAGGAGTTTTGTATTATGGCATATAACAATTGTTGAGCCCATATCTGATGCGATTACGCTTTAGTCTTACACAAGACAAGCAAAGTTAAGGTAATCAATCTGTTTTTGAGCACATACCAGAAGGCACAATGTGAATGAAAATTCCAAAACTGCATAAGATAGATGGGTAGTCACAAATTATGTGAAAGTAATTTCTTAGATGAGAGCACACTGATAAAGGTGTACCTAAAAAACAACACAAAAAAAAAATGTACAAAAAAAAAACCTCCCCCCCGACTACGTTTGTGATGTCATCAAAATTCAATCAATTTGCGGTTTTACAGATGCGCTCAAAAAACACAAAAAAAAAAAAAAAAATGATCCATATTGCCTGCTATGATTTATATTCGTAACGGTTTGGGCAAGGCGCTTGTTGCACTTGAGAGAAACACGCAGGCGCATATCCTTACAGATCTTGCTCTCGCTCTGCTGGGAGAGACGCAGTCATTAATCATGCCCATGTGTTGTTGTGCCCGGCATGGAATATGCCGCTAATGATGCTTTTTTGCAAAGTAATGTGCCTCGCTTCAATTGAGCTGAATGGAGTGCTCCTGTTGTCCTGGTATAACACGTTTTAACCACAGCATTTTTGGCAGCATGCCCGATTTCTTTGATGAGAGAGCATCGAGGGACAACCATTAGTTTTTGCCAAATATGATGCCTAGCTGGTCAATGCATTGAACTTGCTACCGCAGAGTTCACACTTTGTAAGTCCATTAATCACCGGCAAGGATTCATTAATGAATTTTAGTGTGAAAGATTTTGGGTAATTTTTCTATGACCTTTAATGTTTGCTGAGGAAGCTATTAAACTGCATATGTATTTGCATTTATGGACAGGATTAGCATGTCAGCAAGCAGTTTATTAATGAAGCAGCTTTTAAAGAAGAATATTCTTTAGAAATCTTTAGAACAAAGGATATTTAATGCACTTACAAGTCTAGGTCTATGTTTTTGGGTGTGAGTATAAGAAAGAATAGAAATTGCTGCACATTTAGTTTTATCTTAAGAAATTTTATTTTCAAATGTATGGAATTTTTTTATACTTTCGAAATCCCGCAAATTGGCAGCTATCGTTTTTTCCAGCCCTATGTTTGAGAAAGAGGCTAATTATTTCAGTCTGCTTAGTTATTTAGTAGGTTTTTATTTCAGAATTAAGGGATATGTATAAGGTGCGCAACTAAGTTCTCGCTGTTTGTCACTAGATGGCTTTAGCAGAAAGTTCTGGTCGATTTTGACATACCCAAAACTTCATAAACGAAGCTTAGGCATGCGGTAAGCAAACTGCTATGGTACATTAGTGAATTTCTTTTTGCATTATTTACTTGTGGTTGTGTGAAAATGTCTAGTTTTGTGCCAAAAAATCATCATTTGCGGGAAGTGTTGATTTTCTTTGTTCTGTTCGAAAAAAAACGGCAGCTGAAGCGCATCGAGAGCTCCAAAAAGTGTACAGAGATGCTGCTCCAAGCGAAACAACGTGCCGTGATTGGTTCCGTCGCTTCAAAGACGGTGATTTCGATGTTGACGACCGTCCACGTAAAGGAAGACCCAAAACCTTCGAAGACGCTGAATTGGAGGCATTGCTCGATGAGGATTCGTGCCAAAGGAGTTACCCGCCAAGCCATTTCCAAGCGATTGCATGCGTTGGGAATGATTCAAAAGCAAGGAACTTGGGTTCCTTATGATTTGAAACCAAGGGACGTTGAGCGTCGTTTTTTCGCCTGTGAACAACTGCTCCAGCGACAAAGAAGGAAGAGTTTTCTTCATCGCATCGTGACGGGTGATGAAAAATGGTTTCATTACAGCAACCCAAAGAGGAAAAAATCTTGGGGACAACCCGGTCATGCTTCCACGTCACTGGCTCGGCCGAATATTCACGCTGCGAAGGTTATGCTGTGCATTTGGTGGGACCAGGTCGGTGTTGTTTATTATGAGCTGTTGAAACAAGGCGAAACCATCACTGGGGAACGGTATCGAACTCAATTGATGCGATTGAGCCGAGCACTGCGAAAAACAAAAATAAAACGAGCAGAGGCACGAAAAAGTGATTTTACTGCATGACAACGCTCGGCCTCACATTGCCAATCCTGTTAAAACCTACTTGGGAACGCTCAAATGGAAAGTCCTACCCCACCCGCTGTATTCCCCAGATATTGCGCCGTCCGATTATTACTGGTTCCCCTCGATGGCACATGGTCTGGCTAATCAGCAGTTCCACTCATATGAAGATATCGCAAAACGTGTGGATTCGTGGATAGCCTCAAAAGACGAACACTTCTACCGTCGAGGTATTCGAACTCTACCAGAAAGATGGGAAAAAGTTGTAGCTAGCGATGGGCAATACTTTGAATGAGTCATCGGTAACCATTTTTTTTACAATGAAGTTACATTTTCATCAAAAAAACAAGGAGAACTTAGTTGCGCACCAATATATGAGCGAGACTTCCTCGACAAAATTTTGGTTTTTATGATCAAATAACTTTATACTTTTAAAAAAAAATAAATTATTTTTTAAAAATCTTCTCGAGAGCACTTTGAAAGTTGACAGGATTTATTTGTAATAAAAGCTTTACTGGGAAGTTTTCATTTCGAGCGGTCAGGGGCAACAAAGTTACTAAAAATCAGTTTTGCATTTAAACCACTTCCAATCCCTTTTTTAGCTATAATGTGCATGCGAATTAAAACTTCGAACATTTTTTTTCTTATACGTTTTTTTTTTTTTGTTCTACTTATAGAATTCGAAATAAATGGACAGAAGCATTTGTGAAAATTACGAAAAATCTTTAGGTCTTAGACTTTTCGATTGGTGCTTAAAACTTTAAGCAAGAGAAAATTCCAGTGTGTAATTTTTTCCAGGTCAATTGGTACATTACAACGACGCTGGAGCGTCAACACTCGTCAAAACGACGAAGCTCGATTTTTTTACACCTTTTTACATTTTTATTCTTTTGGTCTCATTTTGCGTATAGCGATAGTTGTGGTAAAGATCTTAGTTGGTGCAAGCAGGCAACGGGCTGAAAAATAAACGTAGTCAAAATGACGAACGATGTGCTTTGCGTAAATTTTATCTCGTTTGAGTGTAGTTTTCTTATGCTATCAAAATGCATTTATGTATAGCTCTATTTCATTACAAGTACAAGATTACAAAAATCTCTACAAGATTTGCTAGAAAACTTCTTCCTCAACCTGTTAAGTTGAAACGGTAGCATCACAAACTTTGGCACGCAAAATGTGATCCCTTAAAAGCAGACGCATATATTTACAAAATGTCTCCGTGTTCGTCAAAAGAACAGAGAACGTTGAAATCTTGGAAGGCTTCCAAGTATAGAAAGTTAGGCTTCGGAATGGAATATGATACGAAATTTTATAGACTCCTTGCAACATAAACTAAGTGAATTCAAGCGTTGCGGAATTACAAAAAAAACCTTTCTCAAATTTATGTAGATCCTCATTTAAATGCTCTATAGATATTCATAAAATATTATTGTTATAATATGTTACCAATTCCAACTCAATTATAAAGGCTTTACAGGAGTAAGCCCAAATCGAACAAGCAATCATGTAAATGTCTACAAACATTAAGGCAAGTCAGGGACACCGTCTCGCAAGATAGACTTCGGCATCATTCCTGTCAACAAACATCAAAATGTTACCTAAAAGAAAATGCTGTGCAATCCGCTTGACTCACGAAAGCTAAACTCTATAGTTTGTGTAGTCCTGGATAAGGAACTTTAATTAGTCGTAATTATTCAAGCGTAACTGACAGACGACGAGACAAGACGAGACAGCAAGGCGTCCTAAGACAGCTAGAACCTCAAAATGTGTGATGTTTGCTGGGGTGTTACAAATCCAGGATTAAACATATGTAGATCGAAGACAGTCTTTGGGGTAAGCGCAAAGGGAATGCATGGTGTGATTTTTTTCTTATTTTTTTTACCGAGATGTGGATTTTTTGTTACTTGGCTTGCAGCTTGTCTAACCACAAGAAGAAAAAGAAAAAAAATGATGTACAAGGACAATGCGTCTGGGTCTGGGTCTGGGTCTGAGCATACAACAGCATCCTTATGAGATTAAAAATGCAAATCAGTTTTAGGCAACAGCAGGAAAATATGATGAGTCGTAGGAAAATTGTAATTGTTGTCAGTTCTTGTGTTTGCTCAAAACATGACAGCTTCATGTCCTTGACAGTGCCAGCTGCGCCTGCGCCAGGGCCTGTTCCTCGACTTGGCGGTCTTTTGTAGCACTTTGAAAGAAAATGTGCACTTTTGCATTGATTTTCATTAAAATATTTTTTTAAGCGTAGAAACCACATTTTTTTTTTTTTTTGCAGCCGCTGGCATGATTTGACATAATTTTGATGAATGATTTGAATTTCCCTAGCAGTTACCCGCTGACAGGCGTGCATAACTTTATTTCCCGCTGGTTTGTGGTGGCCTAGTCCAAGAACAACAAAAAAAAAAAAGTTGTTGGCCAAATCAAAAAAAGATAGCAACAAATGCAACTAATTAAAGTTGATCCGAAAGAAAAACCCTACAATTGTAAGAAATATCTGAACCCTTTTGCGCACAATGTCCGCCAAAGGGTTAAAGGTGTAAACATTTGACAAAAATGTCACATCAAATCGCGCTTAGATTTGTTTCAAAAAAAAAAAAAAAGTGCATCTGCCGGCTGCTTTGGTGGTGGCAGCAGGATCTGCAGCACTTTGGCTTTTGTCATGTTAATCTTTATTTCCAATTTGACTTTGCTCTTGTTTATCAATTTTTGGCAAACACTTAAGGACAACTGCAAGTGCTGCTCAAGTTTGACAGCTGTCAAAGGACTAATAAGTCATATTCAATGTTTGTAGGCTTTGCGCACTCTCTCTGCATTCGAGTTAAGGATTAATAACTGATTGAAGTAATTGAAATTGATTGATTGATTTGCATTACAGCTATTGATTAAAGAAAGAAATGTATTTTGTAAATACAATTTGGCAAGAACATGTGGGTTACTTGGAAGGGGCTTAGGCATTCATTAGCAGTACCAGCAGCGAAAGCATATCCCTGTATATGACACGTACCTTAGATTAGGGCAAAAAGTGGCGCCCACATGTGTTCCGACTGATTGACAGTATGAACCCTTTGATTTTAAAATGAACATTCTGACTGAGGACAACCTTTTAAAACTTCTTCAACACAAACGAAGTTATAAAAAAAATATCTTTCTTAGTTCAGTTCTTTTTTGGTGAATCACGCTTCGTGCTACAGCGTTTCAAAATGGAGGCAAAAAAGGAGAAAATTCAATACATTCTTTAGCAACATTACGACCGTGGTGGGCAAAACTCATACAAACAAACATTTCTTTGTGTGAGTAAGCAGCGCAGTAAGCAAGAGCGCACAAGAGCGCAAGAACGCCAATCAAGCACAAAAGAGAGAGAAAAGTGTCACACTTATGCTGTGTGTGTGCCGACTACGCTGCGGTAATGTATTGTGCCCTATCCACGCGTGTTATGTAAAT